>PYHW01010620.1:197015-268432 GCA_013186435.1 Turdus rufiventris | reverse complement strand
TTTTTTTTTTTTTTTTTTTTTTTTTTTTTTTTTTTTTTTTTTTTTTTTTTTTTTTTTTTTTTTTTTTTTTTTTTTTTTTTTTTTGTCACATGGAGAGTTTTTACTCCAGATTATTTCTATGTCAGAATAATGCAGAGGAGTGATGGGTTCAGAAGAGGTAAATCTTTGCTTCATCAGCACTCTGTATGCAAACAGAGTGACTGATGCAGTCTGGAGCTCTTTCCTGCAGGCATCATGCAGGTGGCTGGTTGCTGGAAATCGAAAAAAGAGTAGAAAGATAGTGGGCAGATCAGCACCCTGTAATCACTGTTTGAGCTGATTTCTGATGAGTTTCTGTCAATCTTCTGCTTCCACAAGGTTTCCAGAGAGAGACTTTACAAAATGAAACCAAGGGAGTAGGGCAGGGCAGAAATCACCACCGAAAGCCTACATGTGTGAGGGCTTCTATCTACTGATTAATGGTATTGCTTGTGATTGCACCTTGAAAATGGTGACAAGAAAAACTGATACAGTGATTATGTTATATAATAGACTATGTAGACTATCCAAAACAGCCATCTACTTTGACTTTTTAGTATTATTTTGCTAGGAAAAAATTTGCTTATGTAGAACATCTAGGCACATATTATTTTCACTGATTTGTGGTTGTTTCTGGTTTTAAAGAGCAGAGCAATAGGTACCTTGAGAGAGTTGTTTATTGCAACTATGTTACATTAAAACGAAATTTGATTTAGGAATAAAGCTAGGCTTTTGTTTTTTGGTTTTTTTTATCTGTGAAGATTGGAGTGCCTATGTATTAGTCATGCTACTGCATAAGGACTAGGAAGCTGCAGTTGGGAGATTGCTTAGTGGAATTAAGGAACTGGGAAAGTTATTTTTAGACTGAAGTTTTCTGTTTTTTCAATATTTTGTCTGGGCAAGAAGACTGGAAACAAATTGAACACTAGGGATTCATGAAGAGAAGAGGCTGCTTGTAAAATCCTCATGGGACTGATGAAGTTTGTGAATTGCTACCACTCATTTTACTTGTTTGAGTTCCCAAGGAAGGTCAATAGATGTGAATGCACTTTTAATCGGCTGCAGCTCTCCACTGTTGTTATCCCTTCTGTACATGTGACCTCAAGGTCTCCCACCCCCAAAGCAGGGAGTTAGTTCCCTCTGAGCTAGCTCAGATCCAGTAGATCCAGTTCTTAGTTTATAGCAACAGTAAGCTTGAAATTATACAAGAAAACTTTTACAGCTAACTTATACTTACAGAAAAATAGAGGGAAGAGTTGTTTGTTAACTTCCATTTCCAAACCTTGAGCTAATTCTGTGATTGCACAGACACTGTTCTCAAAACAATCCAGTAGACAATTATGTTAGATCCATCGGACTCTGTTTTCTGCTTCTGATGTTTGAGTCAGTGACTGAAGACATTGGTAGCCTTTGTTAGAAAAATTTTCTATTTTGTCGAAATTCACTGTGCTTACTCCTACAGGTTTCTTCCCAGGAGTTTCTGTAATGCATAATCTCAATACTGATGATTTAGCTACTACCTTGACAGGTTGGTAGTGGCTCATTTTTGAAAGCCACTCTCAAGCCACAATTGGGATAACTCTGGTGCTCTCCAGCTATTCTCTGGTATTGTTTCCTAGAGCATGACAGCTCTTCTGAATTTTCATTCCTCAAACTTTTTACAACATTTCTCACTTCTGTCCGTAAGCCTGCTGAGAAAGTATTTCTAGAATAAAGGCAGAATTAATTTATTAACTTCTTAAATATTTCAGTGACTCTTTTACTGACTTGTTTCTGTTGGTATGATAAACATGTGCGTAACTATAAGGAAAAGTCCCCATCTGAACAGTCCTGGGCTGTCTGACCCCCAGTGCACACTAAGGCTTGTATAATACTTCACAGTGGACTGTGCAGCAGCTTTGTTAGAAGTTCATTGACACTGAGATGGATATGTGTCATCCATCTTGATGCCAGAAAAGACACTTTAGGCTGTCAGTATTCCTGCTGCTGTTTTTGTGGAGGTAAGGATACAAGCTGATTCCACGTAAAACTGGTGGCAGTGAGCATGAGGATCTGTGGGAATGCAGTGAAGGAGTTGCTCAGAACACAGCTCAGCGTCGTGTGGCAGCTGCTGGGCAGTCCTTTGCACACAGACTGGGCACATGGGGGTGGCACTAGGCATTACCTGAACCCAGCACACATAGATCCAGCAGCTTGTGAGAGCATGCCTGTGAAGAGCAAATACAGTGTTGGGAGGAGGAAAGGACTGTCTAGAAGAACTTTGGTGTTAAAAAGATATAAGTGAAGGAAATGAAAGTTTTTGTTTCACACAGGTTACATGAAATCATTAAGTCCTATGCACCATCTGCATTATTCATCTCTAGAGCCATCAGGGTTCTGGTCACTTAACCTGGTATTAATGTTGCTTTAATGAGGAACAGCTTAAATATAAAATAGAGAGCATTATATTTATGACAGTTACGTAAGTCTTTCAACAGATTACTGCAGATAAATGAAAACTACTCCCACCTAATCTAGTCACAAAACTGTGTATTAATTCTTAGATTTATCATAATTATGATGACATTAAGTAATTTGTTTGTTCTTGTTTCTTTGCAAATGAGATTGAAGTGTATCTTACAAAGATGGCATATCTAGCTGCATGACTTCCAGGTGCATGAATTCTGTTTGTCTGCTAATCCCTTGCTGGCTCTGGACTTTTTTGGCAGCTAAGCATTTCCTGGGGTGCACTGTAATAACAGGCAGCTGTCCTGTCAGCTCCACTGAAAAAGGAGATAATATGGCAGACGGCATTTGCTTTTCCCCAGACCCATTTCTTACAGTTCCCTAAATTGATTTAAGTAACTGTTCTTAGTTGATGATGTAGTTTATGTAGAAGCAGAATGGATTTTTTGGGAACAAACATAAAGATTATCTGCTGCAGACAAGGCATTGTGCCGTAGATTGCAATCAAAAGACTTGTAAGGAGTTGATGTATGGAGGATTGTATGGAGGAATAGCTGTTTCAATACAGCTGAATGTTCCCACAGACTTTAATCTGCAAGCGGTGATGAACAGGCCCTTCTGGATTCTGGATTTTCATCTCTGTCCCAGTCATCTTTTCAACCTGGGGATTTAAACTAAAGAGCATGTCGAATGAGGTGTTGAGTTTTCTGGGTAACATTTGACTTAGTGTCTTGCTGAAGTCTTTGGTCTTTCCTCTGAGAGGCTGAATATCCTCAGCCAAGCCTGAGAGAATTCATCTTTTTTTAGTCTGCAATGGAAGTTAATGCCAATGCCCACAGTGGCACTGAGCACTCTGTGCTGTGACATATTTCATGTGCCAGCATTCTGGCTTGAACTTCCCTGCCTGAAGAACCCATGTGAAGTAGGAGGTGCTTAAGGATAATTGGGCTAATTAGAGCAGCCGAATGCTTTGATATGTCTAGATAATAAGTTATGAGGAGATATTTTTTAGAAAGACTCAATAGTCTGAAGTTAGCCATTCTAGGATTGGTGTTCCATGGAATCAATCCTTCAGTGGCTAATCCTGACTAAAAAATTTCTTCCCAAGTGAATATTTTCACTTAAAAAAGCAGTCTTCCTATTTTTGTTTTCACACACAGACACAAACGAGTCTTCTAAATGAAGAAATTATGATATATTTGCAAAACATATGTCCACATCCCAGTCCATCTAACTTTTATGTTTCTCTCTAAATCTAACTACATTCTTTTGCCCTGAAGCTGCGTTATTCCTTGGGCTGGTAACCTTTGGAAAGTTATATGTGAATCCAGTTTATCTCCAGAGCTGCAGCATAGCAGCTGCATTCTGTACATGGGTAAACTGTTGCTTTAAGTAAACTTGGATCACTGGGATGGAAACCATGTGATGATCTGCTGCTCAGTGTTTATTCTTTTATCAGCTCTTTGATGCTTGCACTTTTATTCATTTATTGCTCTTCTCTAAGTGTGGTGTTCAGTGTTGTTGCAACCTTTAGTTATGTGGTACCTGAAATCAGTAAAGCAGTGGTGTTAGCCCTGGGGCTGTTCAGCAGGAATGCAGTTCTGTCCTTTGGAAATTAAGAACTGTCTTGATATAAAACTGACTGGTGCTTAAGATTTAAAAAACAGATACAGACACCTTGGAAGCACACCTGTGAGCAGGATACTATTCCTAGGGGGAAGAGGGAGGGATATCAGCCAGATCTGAAAAACTGTGGAGAAGGGAAGTGTAGCTGACTTGCCAGCTACCGAAGTCCTTGAAGTTGATTTAATCCTGATGTCAGGCACTCTTTCCAGCATGGGCAAACAGCCCATAATGTAAACTCTGGGGATGAAACTGAATTTGGTGGTCACTTGCATGTCTTGAGGCATGAAAGCAAACTTGTGGTTAAAGCATCTGTCAGGGGATTAGGAAGGTCTAAAGTTGAAAGCAATGATCTTCTAGGAAAGCATAACAAGCATCCTCTTAGTAGAAAGCGCGTACGGCTTCTCTGCTGAGCATGGCTGTGCGCACAATCCCCTTGTGCTGAATGAGTCACCCTTGGGGCACTCTGGGCTTCCACGCTGCACTGCCAGTTTGTGCCACCTAAAGGCACAGTCCATGGCCTACTAATAAATGTGGGTCTGGTGTGGGCTGGGGGCAGGCTTCGTCTTTCTAATAGCTCTGTACCAGGCCACCCTTGCTAACAGTATCCTGTTGTTATGAGAGACTGAAAGACAACGTTACCCATTCTTGCATAGGAAAGGGGGTAGTGACTTCTTGTTGCTCCTGAAGCAAGGGATTTATTGCCTCCTCCCTTCGTTCAGACAACTTTTGAACTCTGCTTGTAATTCTGCCCAAATTGGCTCAAATGTGAAGTTGAAATGCACCTTTTTTGAGTGCTTCTTTCCGTTTTGATTTATCAAGCTCTTAGAGGAACTGAAAAACTACTTAGGGAAAATTTTACCTGAAAGTTTCAGAAATTTCTGTATGACATGAGGCCAAGAAGATTCTAGAGACCTCAAACTTGCATGTAAAAAACTTCCTTAATAACATGGGCTGAAACCTCTCTATGCTTCAGTCTTGTTCCTGCATGAATCTGATTTCTCTGGTCTTCAAATTTACAGTTGAAGATTCTTGGAAGCCTCACAGTGAAATGTGTGATGCCTCTGTTACCAGCTCCAGTACTTTGTGAGCAGGTCAGGTGGAATTCTTGGGCCTTTTTCCTCAGGAGAGTAACTGACAGCAGTGGTGGCAGTGGGTTTGAGACAGAAATATAGAATAAGGGTTTCCTTGCTTCTTAATTTCTTGTGGCTATTCATACAGAGATGTTGGTCAAAATCTACGATTTTTTTTTACACTCACCATCAAGACTGCATATGGTTGTTAATTTGTTGATACCATGTTGTGTGGCTCTTAGGACTTGGTGAAAAAAATCAGTTTTGCTTGCACAACTACTAGTGGAAATGTTAGATCCATAAAAATCCAAATACTCTAAAGTTCATGGATCTTGTTTCAAATATCTTAGCCAAGCTTCATTAGAACAAATTTTCTTTAATCCGTCGTTTTCCAGACTATCCCCTTGAAACATGTGTAATGCTGTGATTCCTGAGTGTGCTTTCCCTAGATGAAATTAAAATATTTTTATATCAGTTGGGTGTGACAGCCATAAGAGAAAACAGATAAAAATAAATGGCTGGATCTACTGTGAAGGTTTATTACAGAATGGAGCTTTCTGTAGTGCATCAGAATATTGTGCATGAGCATTGCGAACAGTTGCGATACTGCTAACATAAAATGTTCCCTTTCAATCATATTATTGAAATTGAAATTCATCCAGAACAGAACCTAACTCAGTRCCCTAAAGACTGGTGGGTCACAGCCTCCAGCAATCAAAGGGTTATTTTTAGTCCAAAGGCAGAACCTTTAACAGCAGGGCCATAARCCCTTGCGCTGGGTGACTTGGTGCTAGTACCTGGGGAAGGATGTTTATCCAGGGAAATGGGGTGTTTGGCAGTGCCCACAAGCCTGCAGCAGTCTGTTCAGTTTGTGGGGGCTGAGATCATTGTGTCAACAGCCCTGAAATTCTGGTGGGCAGCACTTGCTGGTGGTCTCTCTTGAACTGGCTCCTCTGCATGTTTCCAGATGTTAGTTGTATTGGAAACAATTGAAAATTTACTGATGCCTTCCAAATATTGCTTATCCGTGTAAGACATGGTTCTGGTTGCCAAAACTATCTACTGGGACCATGAATAAATAGAGATGTCCAAATGGGATGTGAGAATTCCATAAAACAGGGGTTTTTTTAAAATGAAGTTGGTGTTTAAACAATATGTAACGTTGGGGAATAGCTGTTTTATAAACTGGCTAAATGGACTGTAGTGCAAGAATGGTGGTGAATAATATCTAGATTGAGTTGGCTGGCCATTATGTTTGCTGTTACTGGTTCTCACTGACTTTTATGATCCACTCTGTGGATTACTGAGTTACAGAACTGCTCAAATGCCCTCTTGATTAAAAATCCTACTTCTGCCAATGTTTTCCCTAACACACAATGCGTTTTGCCTCCTTACAATAAACTGTACATTTGTATTTTTCTGTTTTTCGAGCTTTTGTAAATCATTAAGACTACAGCACATACTGGAAGTTGCAAAATTGTCCTGTATTTTGATTCAAGCCCACTTTAAAGAGGGAAAGAAAACACAGACCTGTCCCTTTCTAGCAGGTTCAGAGATCCCTTATGCCTGGCTTTAGGTTTCTGCTTTTTGGAAGAAGAGGTGTAGCCTTTGAAGGCTTTTTAATGTGTTAGTTCTAGTGTGAGCACTCTTCAGTTTTTTGAATGGTTGGCCAGGTCGTTTAAATTGCCACTATCTAAATTGCCATTTGCCAGTTGATGGAAGCCAGAAATAACACTTTGTTGAGTGAAGTTGCTGGAAAGATGCTTCACAGAAGTAACTGACTGATTTCAGTTCTCCTGCTATTCCTCTGCAATTCGCTGGTTTCAGCATCAAAAGAAGTATGAAGATGCCAGGCCAAATTTATCTGCCTGTGTGACTCCAGATACATACAGCTGTCTGGTATCTGACACTAGGACATTGAAGCCAGCAGTTTAAAAATGGCAGTGACAAAATGAGTGTGTTGCAAGAGAATAATGGGCTTCTAACTGACTTTAAGTCCTTCAAGTCTGCACTTTTCAATAAGGACAAGGGAATGCATAATAAGAAAAGTTGTCGAGTGAAGCTTTGTGCAGGATGGGTTTATTCTCTGTGTTTCTCCATTATTAACTCTCCAAATGCACGGGTTTTACTGATTTAAAGTGGTCAGAGGTATTTTCCTCCATCACAGAATAAAGGATGAGCTAAATCTATGCAGTACCACCTCTGATACTTGCAAATGTTCAAAATGGTTAAAATTAGATTTTTTGCAAACCCAAGGTTCTCTATAGCAAGCTGACTGCACTCTTTATCTAAACTTCCCTGCGCAGATAAGGCTTGTGATCTCTGATTGCAGCTTCTGAAAGCCAACTGTGTCCAAACAAAGGCACCGCAAATCAGTTTGGGCTCATCTGGCTGATGTTGATGGAGCTCTGTGTGGAGAGTTGATAAGATATGTCAGTCTCTTGTCTCCCTGCTTTGCATCTGAAAGAAACATGTGGTAAAGAGTGCTTGCATGGATATGAAGAGCATTTGATTCTCCCTGATGCTTCACAGCAAGAGTCAAAGGGTGTAGAGGTGTTTCACACCTTCTCAGCTCTGCTGCCAAAGGCCCCCATTGGCCATAAATAGGTGAACTTGCCAGAGACAGCCCTGGACACAGCACTGAGGTTGAAATCTTGTGGATTTGTGGAGGTTTTTACAGGTTGGGACTCACGTTTCAGATGAGCAATATTGCTGAGCCCCACAGTTACCTGAGGTTACTGACAAGTCAATGAAGGAGTATAGAAATCACATGTGTGACTTGATTATATGACTCCACCGACAGAGCAGAAGCTGAGATCTGGATCTGAATGTAGGAATTGTCATGTCAGTGTTAGTTACACCACTGACTTGGCTGAATTGCCACCTTTATTAAGTGTATGTGATATAAAACTTGTGTGCATGTGTACGTTACTGAGGAGAAAGTGGAAAGAATGAACTGCATTTCATTGCAATTAATTTTTCTGGTTGGACTGATATTATCCCATGAAATTCAGGATCTAAAAACCAGTGAATGTTATATCAACATTTAGAGTAACAGGTAATCTTGCTGCTACAATGAAATCTGACTATTGGAATCAAGTCTCAAAGTTATACAGAACTATGTACTAAATAATTCCTATTCCCTAATGATGAATTAATTTTCAGTTAATAACAAGTCTTTGTGAAGTATAATGAAAATACAGTGCCATGCATAGTAAACTGGCCTCTGTTTTCTTTGACAGCATGCCAGTTTCTCAGCTGCAGTACTACTATACTATTCATCTCCATAAAGGGCTTTTTTGAAAGCATTATTGAACAGCAGGAAGGAATGGTGTATGACAGCTTCATTAGTCACTAGGAGCCAAACCTGGCCACTTTCTGCTGGGAAATACTAGCACAATCCAAAACATCCCTGGGCTGATGGCATCCAAACAATTTTTTTCCCCAAAAAAATTTTTGGAGTGCGGCCAAATCTTGGTTTGAAGATTCTGGAATGGCAGCTGTACTATTGAGCACTCTTTAGGTGAAGTTTGTCTTTTTCTGTTAGGTAAAAATGGACTTCTCTGTCTTAAAGTCCAGAAATATTTGCAGGAGACTCTTTAATCTGAAACACACAGAAAAAAGAAGTTCTCTCCAAGTGCACAATGTGATCTTGCTGAAACTGCAAATGCCCCAGTACCATAACTGCAAGCAAGCCCCTTTGTACCAGACCCAATGCTTGATCATTTTGCATGTTTCTGTGCAGTGTTTGCTGAAGGTGCATCCAGCTAGCAGGGTGCTCTGATATGTTAAAGATGCTCACAGTTCCACTGAGATGCTTCCCAGTTCCACTGGGGTTCTGAGCCAACAGTATTCCATGTTCTATCTGTTAGTCTGAGACTACCTGTGTTTAAAATGAGACCCTTCTGCATCTTGCTCAGTGAGAGTCCAAGCTACGGGATAAACATCAAGGATAAAAATCAAGTTCCTGCCTGTGCTTATTGCGTGATTTATTGCTCTTTTGTAAATTTGTAAAGTGAATTACCTGTCTAAGAAAAGTAAAATGAGCAAAGCCTGCAAAAATCCTGTTGAATGCTTTAGCTAGCTTTGATTCCAAGAAAACACCACCTAAAAGTCAGTTCTTTGTTCAGCAAAGCCTCAGTACCAGACAATTCCAGGGATTTGACTGAACTCATATTAAAAACACTGTATACAAAGAAGTATTTTATGGTCCAGCTGCTCTTAATTTCCTGTATATTTGTAAATATAAAATTAGCCCTTAACACACAGTTATTTATATCTTTCTACCCACCTGGAACTTTCTGTGAATGTTTTACAGGCAACACCATTCATAATTAACAGCAAGGCAACAAATGCCTGGTGCTTGAGTGATGACTTAATGTACACTTGCAAGCTTAGCCAAGATCTGGTGTGACTAAGCCAAATGCTTAGGAAGGGAAGGGAGATTGTGCAATAATGCCTCTGCATGCTATTGGAAATCATGACTTTTTTCTATCTTAGCCGGTGTGACCACCCCATTTGGACTGCTCTGCGGGCTCGAGCCCAAGCAACAGACTTGGCTCAGAGTCCCTGGAGGCTCCAGCTCTTGCTGAGCTGCTCTTGCAGTGTATACTGGGTCATTGTACTTGCACAAGCCTGCAATCGTCAGCTTTGGTGTCTCCTATTGCCAGTAACAGCTGAGACCCTTCAGCGCAGAGATCACAGGAGGCAATCCCCTTCCAAATTTTTTTTTTTTTTTTTGAAACATAGAGTATTTGGTGTGAGAGTCAGTTCTCATGATTCTTGGGGGCTCTTCCTTGTTGAAGCTATCTCAGTGACAGCCTTGAAGTTAATGTGCCTTGGCCCACAAACCTTGTAAGGGGTTTACTGGTAACAATAGCCACAAAGCCGCAACTGAAAAGCCGTGTGCTTAATCTACAGGATTAACACAAACAAGATGTCCTTGAGCAGGATAGGTTTACAGCAGTCTAGCAGGAGTCATTTTCTCCGAGAACAGAAAACAAAACCTCTGCAGGCAGGGCCTGGGGAGACGGGAGCAGAGCAGAGCCCAGGGTGACTGTCAGCAGTGGGCTACCGGCTCTCCCCACTGCTAATCCAAACGAGCCCTCTCCAGCTCGGTAGCATCTCTGCCTCTGTCATCCTCTGCTGGGGACCTTCTTTCCAGCTCTCTGCAAGCTGGAGCCATTGCTGCAAGTAGCTTTTAGTGCAGTTTGTCCTGCTCTGAGATGCTGGTGAGCATGAATTACAAGGCACCTGAAGTCACATGTGTCCTTTCTGACCTCTCTTGGTGCAGAAAGCCAGCTTTTGTTCAAATGAAGGATTTGCTGATGGTGGAAATAATCCTCAGCTACCAGGGGTCAGGAGAAAAGGGTGATGCCCACTTGTGAATGGCTGCTGGTTAACTCCATCTCCCACTGTAGCTTCCAGTTCCACTCCAGCAATAACAAGGTGTTTCTTGCCACACCTTGTATTCATTTCTCAGTTAACAACTCTGCAGTTTTTGTTCAGTGGACTTCTGCTTGTGAATCTGTTCTCTTTGCCTTGGCCCACTTGTTCTTGCTGTTGGACCTCACTGAAAGCCCTCCCTAAATGTAACAGGGAGCCAAGGAGAATAATGTTTTGTGTTTTTTACTGTTCTCAAAACTACCAGTTAGAGTGAATTTATCTAAAAACTGGGTTAAAAATATCAAACCCTTTTCTAGTCCTCAATGCAAAGGATACCATCTCTTATAGATTATATTCACTGGCTCTCAGCTGTCCTGTTTTATACTTTTAAGGTGGTCTCTGCAGCCAAGTAAACTAGAAGTTCCCTATGAAAACTGGAATTTTTTTTTTTTTTAGGTTAAAGAGAATCCCTAGCTTGCATGAACTGAAAAAAAAAATCACCACTCTAAAAAAAATTGCCACAAAAACCATATAAAACTTTATTTTATAAATTGTTCTTCACCAGTTGGAGGAACTGTTCTTACTGAGAAACATAGTATTTACTGGGATAGCATGGGTTTACAAGTAGCTTCCCTGGTAGCTGATTTCTGTAAGAATACAAAATGCAATCCTAGCCCAGAAGTTTTAGTGACTCTGTGTCTGCGTGCTGCAGCTTGGCAGGAGTGATGGATAAATTAAGTTTCACAGCACTCCCTTGAGATGGTGCCCAGAGTAAGAATCTAGGCCTGGAGATTTGAGGCTAAATCCCTCTGAATAATTTTAAAAGCAAATTGATGGCACTCTAGAGAATAGTGAAGTGAAGCAGAGGAGGAAGGGGGTTGTAGGGGTGCTGCTATCCTAACAGAGCTGAATCGAAGGGTTAAGGAAGGCATACCAATAAGGAATGGAAAGACGTAAGAGTCAGAGTTGACAGGTGACTTTTGTGATGGCAGGGAAAAGATTATTTGCTTTTG
The DNA here is from genome assembly GCA_013186435.1 of Turdus rufiventris. NCBI lineage: Eukaryota > Metazoa > Chordata > Aves > Passeriformes > Turdidae > Turdus > Turdus rufiventris. Next base: position 256,875 of record PYHW01010620.1, on the reverse strand, counting down.
TAATGCTAGGAACAGATTGATTGCTTCCTAATGCTGTGTGTAAAGGCAGATGGAGCAGTGAAGAAGGCAAGTGACAAGGCAGTGGGTTACATCTTCCTCTTTCAGAAACTGTCAAATAAATCAGCAGAATTTGTGCGCTCTTTAATTTCAGTTTCCCTCATGCCTTATATTCCCTTTCATTTACAGCTCTCTGTATACAAAATAACAGGTACTACTTACCTGTGTCAGCTGCCTGTGAAGAATGTGCTGACCCTGGACAGTATCAGAATATTTAACCAGCAAGACCTCAACAGGCACAGGTGAAGCTTTCCTTAACTAGAATAGAAAGACCATATATAAGATCAGTTTTAGGAAATAGCGTGAAGTAATGCTAGATACAGTGGTGAAGAAGGACCCTGCTTCATTACAGATATCTGGCAATAAGATTTCTGACCTGGGCTTATACAAGAGAGAAGTACTTATTCTGTGAAATATTTTTACCATAGTCTCTGAGAGTATCTAGGTGAATTCTGAATAATTTCTCATTAACAATTTGCCTGATTTTGGCAGTCTTGACTTATTAACACGTAATACATTACCCAACACAGTGACCTATTAACTAGTCTTCTATCTGAGATGCCATAAACACATCTGCACTTTCATTTTGGAGCAGCTATGAATGATTTTGGAGCACACTGATTAATAAAAGAAGCATTTTGAGTGTGGGGAAAAAAGCAAACCACTTTGAAGGTCTGTCATCCTCTCACTTTACTTAAGGACCATTCAGCATAGACGTGACCCTCAGCATTTCATCCAGGTTGTGGGTTCACTCTTGTACCTGGATTGGACACAGCTGCCTCAGAGCCAGCCTCAGGCACTATCTCATCTCTTTGCACAGAAGAAAATGATAGTGAGACATGAAGTAGTTGTGCAAGAGATCAACACATGCCCGGCATGAGCAACCCTGCTTTTGGGCTTCTAAGGGTGGATGGACTAAAGAGTGTCCTGTGTAGTCAGCTGGCAGTTTTGAGTCCCTTTCCAGTACCCATATTACACAGATATTTTCCAGTATGTGGAGCAGAAAAATTGATAATTTCTGAGTGATTTCTTCTCTATCATTTGTGAAGTTAATCAAGTCTGCAATGACATCTATTTATTTTGAGAAGGCTTAGGAGGAGACTGGAGCCAGTACAGTAGAATTCAGTTAATAGTGTAGAAAATGAAGACTCAAGTGCAACACATCAAAGACTTTGCTTCCATTAAGCTGTGCCAGTGCTTCACATGATCTTTTTGAGTGGAGAATGATGAATACATGATTTGAAGTGGGCCCAGTACCTACTTACAAGAGTGAGTTCTCCAAGGCAGAAATGGTTTCATAAGCCAACATGACCTCTCAAATGAGACTACAGGGCTACTGTGTAGATGGGTGCCATCCATCTGCTACTCAGCTGGCAAATGTTGCCTGTATTTCAGAAGCTGGATGTTCTTCCCATGCAGTTAATTTCTTCCCTGGCAGAAAATACTGATGTAGAGTTTGATTTTAAACAATGAGAAGAATAATGGGAACTACAAAACCATCCAAGGAACTCTTGTTTCTTTCACTTGGCTCAGTTCCTATCCTCAGGCATTGTACTGCAAGAAAAAAAGCCATCCTGATGGAGTTCAGGAGATACCCTGCCTGGTGGCTTTTCAAAGGCTGTCTGAGACATAGCTTGTGTTTGCAAAGAAAGAAATCCTTCCCTGAAATGGTAATAAGCTGCTTTGCTTGTAAGAGGTTTCTTCCTTTCTGGCCTTGGAATCACTGGTGAGTGACAGAAAGGATGAGGTGGTGAGGTCTGTGTCATCAGCTCAGGATTGGGGCAGCCTTGTGCAGCTCCAGGATGGCTGAAGACTCTGTGGTTCCCACTGCAGTCTCACTGACCAAAGGGCCTTCCTGAGCTCCACGTGTCCAATGTATTGAGTCACTAAGATACATATGATCTATGCAAGCACTTTTTAATTTTTTTTTTTTATTTTTTACGAAGATAGACACAAAATGTAGGTATCTCCCTGTTCTTATGCTTTACATTTTGGATATTTATTGTACAGTTTAAGTATTTGCTTTAAAGAAAATGTAATTCAATGTCTCCCCAAAGATTTGCTGTTCCCCATAAACATTGCCTGGAAACATCTGTTTCCCTCATATGGATCTCATAATTTGTGCTTTGGATTTCATCCAGTGCTCTGTGGAAAAGTGATGCCTTCCAGAGACAGAAACCTGATTATGAGAAACCTCATGGGCAATAGTGAGTGCCTTTGTTACAACTGATTTTGAAGACAGAGAGAGAGAAACAGAGCTGGGAGAAGCAGTTTTTATGAAATGTTTCTCTCTACAGAGACGTGTCATGTGCTCTTGTAGTCCTTTCAGGGAGGTGCAGAGTAGCCTCTGCCTGAGTCTGCCTCTCTGTGTTTTTGACCATTTACAACTCCTCCTGTACCTGACAGACACAGGCATCTTGAAGATAACAATCTTCTTGAAGTTTCACCAAAGTAGGTTAGTGGAAGATGAAAAGGACCATATTCTCCAAGTGCTTTGACTGCAGCACTTGTTAGGCATCAGAAAATCTATGCAGAGAGAATTTGCAAAGAATACAAGAATTAAACAAGCTTTAACTAGTCACAAAGCACAAGTAAATACACCAGACTTTCAGTTTCAACATTGATGAAAATAATTGAAAATAAAGCACCTACAGACTCCAAACATCTTGAAGAGTGTTCTGTGTCCTGTACTGACAGCAATATACGGGACTGGGTCTCCTCTTCATCTTCTTCCCTCCCTCCATGGCAGTGGAAGATGGTCATTTACACAGAGCAGCAGTCCAAGAAGGGGTGCAAAAAGCCTTGCCCTTTGACCTGCTTTGCCTTGCACTAACTGATGGTACAAAGGAAGGGTAATGTTCATTACAAGCCTATGCACTTCTTGGGGTTCAAATGCTTTGGCATTTCTTAGGGCTTGTCTTTGTGGAGAACAAGAACGACTTAGCTTAAAATAAAACAGCTGGAGAATAAGAAGTGGCAAAAAATGGTGATGGGAGGAACTTGCCAGAAGAGGCAAGGATTCAAAATTCCTTTTTTGTGTTCAGCGTATGAATCGTGTCCACCTAGCCATTTGTCTTTGAAAACAAGCCTGAGGAGGAGGTGGCAGTTGTTACATACAGATCTAATGATCAGAGAGTTTGCCCAGTGATGCACAGTCCAGATATGTCCTCAGCCTCAAGTGCCCACCATCTCTCACCTCCTACTTCCCCTCATCCCCAGGACTGTGCCGTTAAGTGTTTGCGTCTGAATGGAACATTTTGCACTACTGTGATTAAAATCTGCATAACAAAGTTGGGCCAAGTTTGCAGTCAGTCAAGAATTTTATTGGATTCAGCTCTGCATTTAGCTTTGCTCTGAGCTAGTAATGGAATTCTGCATAAATAACCAATCTGTGTTGTATTGTATTGACCTCCTAAACATGTCACAAGGCTTAGGAGTTTAGCCTGTGGGAGCAGGAGCTTCTCTTGTGTTTCATGCAATGCCAAATTCTTTCACTAACATTAAGGAATGGTCCAAGATTACCATTGTCTCTGCACAGCAAAGTTTTTACCTCTGCTTGGAAGAGCACTGTGGGCCCACCAGGCTGTACATTTGCTTGTGACATACTACACTACTTGGCTTTTGGTAGCTGCCCACACCCTTCCCTTGTGTTTGTTGTAATCGGTTACATCTGTCAGTTTGTTTTTGTGCGCATACTGACCTCAAATAGGAACAGGAAAATCTCTCTTTGGGAATAGCTGTGATGAGGTACATATCCTTTGTATTGGTGTTCATGATCCCTGGTTGTTTGGTTTGGGTTCCCCTCTCTGTACACATATTTGGTTTTGCCAGGCCTCTGGAATTTTCTTCTATTTTGCCCAAAGCAGCTCTTAAGGAGAGGCTTTCCTTCCTGAGCAGTGAAATTTGGTTGCTCCCATGTGCTCGCTATGTCCAAATAGCATTACACACGTCCTACTACATGAATTGTTCACTTGAAATTGCTGGAACTGGGGCTTTGGTACAGGGCAGATCAGGACCATGGTGAATGTATCCATTGCATCTTGATTAAGCGAAGCAACAGCTTCATTGTTCCTACACTTGCTTTTATTGTAGTGTCTTCTTTCTAATTCTTCATCCTGTGGTCTCCATACAGCTGAGGAGACCTCTGCCTTCTTGCCCCTTGCCACCCTGCAAGAATACTGGTGAAAAGGGTGGTTAAATGCTGAACTCTCTTGCTCTGTCTCTGCAGAGGTGCCCCAGAAGAGCGAGCCTGGGGCTGAGCCATGGAGCAGTCCCCAGGTAAACAGCGTTACCCTGCAAGCATGACTTGCTCAGGGTTCTCCTGGCTCTGACTTTGCTCTACAGGAATGGAGCTGCCAAGTTCTAGTCAGAGAGTGGAGAGAGGGCAGTATTTATGGGATCTGAGCATTATTCATGTCACAGGAAGAAAAATAGGGTTGAGTATGGTCACCAGTCCACTGGCGTTGCACAGACGCACAAGAAGCATCATTAGAGTTTGAGTCCAGCAAAGACCTAGTTTGTTTACAGCATAACTCAGTGTTTTGCATTCCTAGGGAATAGGTGTCTCTTGGTTTTGAGTCAAATGGTACACTTAGGAAAGAAAGGAAAAAAATGAAAAACAGAAAAGGCGAGTACAGCTTGCAGTCTGCCTCTTCAAAACACGAGCTGTGTTGAGTTAAAACACTTCCCGGGATAGCAGCCATCTCTGGGTGGGGTTGTTTTGGAGGAGGGAGTTCAAGTAGGCACAGACATGAGTGAGGAAACTGCTGCAGTTTTCCTGAAAGTGGAATGATGTTTTTAAAATTCCTATCCACCCTCAGAACTTGGGGTTTGCTGTCTGTCAACTTAAAACCTAACGTGAAGCTCATGTTCAAATGGCCAGCTGACTGTTCTGAACATCAGCAAAATGCTGGCTTTGCATGTGTCTCTTCAAGAGCCTGGTCCTTTCCTCGCTGCAATCCAGCCTGAAATCTATTGCTGGGAGGGAGGGGGCTCTGTGTTTGCGATTGGGCAATGTGGCAGAGTTTGGGAAAGCCCAGTGTGCGATCCCTCTGACCTGCTTGCTTCCCAGCCCTGCCTGTCCTTCGTTTGTTGTATTCTTTACACTTATTAACATCATTCCCAGAGCTGAAGAGTCACTGGGGGGAGATGTGGGGCACGCTGCTCCTGCTCTCCCTCTCTTGGGAGCACCAAGGTCTGGCACACCAGTGATGCTGAGCAACCTGAACTCGCCCCATCCCCGTGGGATGCTGCGGATGGAGCCGTGGTCCAGGCAGGCTGTCCGGGCAGGGATGTGCTCGCCTGGCTCGCTTAGGGAGCACACGGAGCATCTGAGTCCCAGGGACAGAACTGCTGGAGCACCTCGGCTCTGGCACATCGAGCTGCTCTGCTTGCAGTTTGATCTTTGCTGCTGCTCTGAGACCAGGCAAGGCAAAGCTTGGGAACTGCGCTCAAGCAGCAATGCCATGCAACAGGAACATGTTAACCTTTCAGCTGGGTGATCCAGGGATGTTCAGGGAAAAGAAGAGCCTCCAGGTTTCTTATTTTTTTTTTTGTAATGAAGCCTTAAAAAAGACTGTTTTCCCCCCCAGTCTTCACACTTTAGAAAGGGGGAGGGAAGGACCTCCATCTCGGTGTGGCAAGGTGACTTTTAAGAGTAACAGTTTGGAAGTGAAGGCAAATGGAAGTTGTTTGTTTGTTTAGGTTTGAATTGTTGCGAGAATTTTTTATTTGACTTTTTTTTTTTTTTTTTTTTTAACAGCATTACTCAATATTTAATCTTCTGCAGGACAAATAACTTCTGCTTCCTGTGTTATGAAATCCTGGAAACAGTTTTGAATTTTAAGGAAAGCAAGCACACTTCTGCAGAGAAGACGTAGCAGAAGAGCTCCCTCTCTTGTCCATTGTAGGTTTTGGCCAGTTTGCTGCAACATAAAAGTGTCAGGCTAAAACCAGAGAGGTACCGGTGTTAAATTACATTGCAGTGAGGGTTTATCTGCAGTTTTCTGCTTTATATCAGTTTAATTCAAATGTTTGGAAAAAACCTGAGTAACAAGTGTTAGCATTCAGCACCCAGTCGATAAAAATGAAACCAAAACCAATGAAATATCCGACTGGTTTTGATAAAGCACTGAAATGCTACTTCTGAAATAAGTCCTTAAAAACACAGTGGGAGATATGTCTTTCATGATATCTATAAAATATTCAGCAAAACTTGGTTTTGATTATATTTTTCTCATCAGTTTTAGTTACCAGTAAAACTTCATTATTCTGGGTAAAAATAAAAATCTCTTTAACCCTCACTTTCGGAGTCAGGTCAGCTGGGATTAATCTAGTTGTAGCATAAATCCAAGGAAAAGATGTTTTAACAGCAGCTATTGAGCTGCTAATTGTTAATTACTGTGGAAAGTTAAAAGCAAATAACTTGTGAACTGTCACTTTTCCAAGGTAGCTCTAACAATCCTGTATATATGAAATGTGACTTTCTGGGCATCACTGTAATAAAAATTGCATGTTCAGTGTTAAATGCTCCATTTAATTTGTGCCATACCCTGTAAAGTCAAGCTACTGCATTTGTGTGGTTGGTTTTCCAATCAAAATCTTTCATTTAATGGAAAAATGGCTATACTAAGAGGGCTTCTAAATGATGCAGTGCTTCTTCTAAATTGTAAGTTTTGCTGTAATTTGGAATGCGTTTTCTTTTATGCAACACATTCTCACTTGAGATTTAATATCATGATTAACTGTTTTACCAGTTTTATGACTTCAGCCAGTTTCTTTTCCTACTGAAATAAATAGATAACTTTCTTACAAGCTTGCATCTGAACACTTTGCAGAGGATCACTTTTATGCCTTAGGAGGAGCTAAATGCTTTTGATAATTCATCTGAGATGACAAAGCAATTGCAACAGCTTTGCAAATTCTGCTCTGCAAGAAGATAGAAACCAAGCAGTGTGTAAATCTGCCTCCAATATTTTCTTAAGCTCCATGCTGTCCTACCCAAAAGTTCCTGCAGCTTTCCCTTCACTCAAGGCCAGACTGATGTTTGTGAAGACATTTAACAGTGATAGTTTGGGCTGGAATCTGCCAGTCTTATCAAGGGTGGGGGGATACTGACTTTGCGGAAAGAGTTGAATGACTGTGGACACCACTAAATGGATCCCTAGTACTCAAGATAAATTATGTTGCTTTAAAACAGTGGGCAGAAAGGTCTTCAGAGTTTGAGACAGGGATTAATTAAAGAGGGAAAACAGATCTTCCATCCAGCTTGGTTTCTTGCTCTTCTTAAAGAAGCATTTGCCTTAAACAAAAAGCTCATGATTCAGTGGAAAGCTAATATCATCTCCTTATTTGAAAAAGTTTCTTGCTACTTCGATGGGATTTATTTTCTGCATATTGTATATTTCATTCATTCTTTTCATCATACAATCACACATTTTTTGATGGCACTTTCCCAGTGTTTTCAAATAACTTGGTGAGTATTGTTATCTTGATTTTAAGTGTTTTGCAGACTCTTCAACTGATTGGAGACTGAGGAGTACAACTTGGGAAACTGTATGAATGCTAAGAGAAAAATCCTTACTCTAGCAAACACAGAGTATGCAGAGGTAGCAAAAGCAAGGCTTTCCTACAAAGGAAAACACTTCAGCCTTTTAAAGAAAATAGTGGGAAATTCTTGATATGCTTGTTTTCAAAAGTTCTTAAAAGCAAGCTAATTTGATTTTCTCTAATTGAATCCTCAATATTTTGTTGTATATCATAAGCAGGCTGTAAAATAATCCAGATATGTTCTATAGCAGACTAGAAATAAATTACAGAAACCAGCCTAGTTAATTTAATGAGCTAGGTCCTCCAAGGAGGAAGCAAATCTTCAGCTGAAATGGGGTTCATCTCCCTCCCATCAGTGATAGTGTGTGCTGCTGTGAGCCATCCCCACCAGAGGTGATTTGGGGAGATGGATTCCTCCTGGACCCCTTCTGCCGGTCCTCTCTCCCCCATCCTTCCCCTCTGTGACTCTTTGGCTGCATCTGAGCTCCAGCAGGGCATAGCTGCTCTAAACCTCAATTAGTACCTCCTGGGAAGAGCAAGAGATGGCTGGGAAATGTGGCTTACTACCAGGAAACTCGTTTTTGCTTCAAAAGCACGGTATTTATTTTGAAAGTGATACCTAGCATGTTAAAGGTGGCCTTGTCAGACTACTGGCTACTGTTTTGTGTAAGCTTTGACACTTGGGTAGCTTGCTGGTAAATCAAGTGAAAAATAATAGCAAACCTAGAACAGATGCCTACCTTAGAAACTGGAAAAAGGGGAACTTTTTTTAGCTGACCTGCAGACAGAAATTCAGAATCTGACAGGTTTAACTTCTCAGTCTTTTTTGGCACCAGAACACTTTTGGTGGCATTGTACTCTGGGCTCCCAAAGCATTGTTTCCTCATTTAAATCTCCATGAGACACTGTGTAAATAAATAAGACGTGCAAGGCTGCACTGTCCCTTTCCAGAGCATTTCATGATGCTGTGCATGGGGCAAACACACCAGTTACCAACCACGTCTCCCAGCAGGCACCCACCCCTCTGACAAAACAGGTCTCCCAGAGATCTGCCTTTGAACTTAATGTCAGCAGCCAGAAAAGTGTGGGGAAAGGGCTCTGTGAGGTGGAGACCCCCAGCCCCTGCCAGGATTTGCTGTGCATTTTCCAGCAAACCATGGCTAATAGCAAAGGAATTTTCTGAAACTATTGCACAGGTTTCAAACTATCATGATGTTGATTTCCAGTGTGATGCTTTTTCAGTTTTTCCATACTTGTTTGGTCTTAAGCAACCTGGGGAGAAGTTCATAAGTAAATAAATGTCAGGATGCTTTGTCTGAAGATCTCAGGGTCAACTTGAAAACAGCTCAGACAATCACATTTTCTTTCTTTTTTTAAATCTAAAGAAAGCCATCTCACAACTTTGAAGGCTATAATCCATATAATAAAACAGAGGAGGAGAGGCAGATTCAGCAGCATCTGCTGAAAAGTCCCCAGCATACAGAGTGTACAATAATGGATGCTATCAGGCAGTGAACTCTTATTTACAGGGCCATATGCTTTACAAGGAATGTTGATAGGTTACCCTTATCTCTGTTTGTCATCACTTCTTCATTTCACTGCTTCCAAAGGAAAACACTCCAAAATGTTAGCATCCTCCACTGAACCACTGCCATTTCTTATTTCTCATGTCGGCCCTTCCACCTTGGAGCTTTCTGCCCCCATATCTCAGCTTCCTTGCCATTTCAGTTGAAAGATGAGCAAGAGGTTATTTTCACCCTGCATGGTGGTACTCACACAGTTGTCTCTCTGTAACTGGCTAGAGAGCTTGTCACCTGCTGCCAACATCTGAAGACAGGAGCTTAGGGAAAAACAGCACAATAAAGCACACAAGCCCATAAAACCACACTTAGTGATTTGTCATGCTTCTCTGCATCCTGTTCAACACAGGCCCTGTTTTCCCCCACAGTCCAAGGGCTGCTCTGTTTCCTGCATGCATTCCCTGTGTAAACCTCACACATGCCAGCAAATCCCACAATAGAGACAGCTGTTTTTTTGAGGTGTTCTCACCTGCAGGATTATGCACCAAAGTGATGTGTCTGATGCTTTGGAGTGCAAGCAAAGAAATAGGACAAATAAGACTCTGCTGTGATTGGTTTTGGCAAATACCAAATTCTGCACCATCTTGTAAGATTTAACATTGACAATGACATCCCTTTGCCAAAAGAAAAGAGTCAAGTGTGGTGTGGAGGTCCTATGGGATGTGGAAGGTGCAGTGGGGAATAGATGTACCCCAGTCCCCTTCCCTGCTGCTGTTCCAGGGCATGTGCAGGACCTGCTTGTGCAGGGGCCTCACTGCACTGGGCTCTCAAGGAACCTTCATCCACAGGTACAAGACCTGGTCAGGCATGCACTGCTCAACCAGAGCCCAAGGCAGCCAGCAGGAGGGAGAGCAGACAGTGCTTGGGCTGGGATTTGTTAGTCCTTGGTCAATCCCATGTGGTGTAAATGGAAATTTTCTACCTCTGAGTTTTCCACTGTGCAAACACCAGCCAGAACACCTGATGGAGGGCATTCTTCTTCCCATTCCTTCAGGATTTGTCAGTTCTTAGGCTCACAGAGTTTTCCAGGTGCTTTTGCACTAGGAGGGATGCAGAGCTGCAGGCAAGGACCTGTGCTGCTATTTGCAGTTCTTATGTGTACGAAGGAGAATCACGGTGCTGCCTACATTCAAGAGGGACAGGTTCTTGATGTTTGCATTTTCCCTCCTCTGCCCAAATTGGTCCATGTGACTGGTTGCACACCGCAGGAAGCTCTGTGCTGCGCTTTTTGACATAGTAAAGCTCAGAATATCAAAGGAAAGGAGCTATCAGTGCAGAGAGGTTTTCTGAAATGCTATAGTGTCTATCTGGAGAAGCTTGCCAAGGATGCAGCAAGGCAGTATTATACAGGGAAAAGAGGGCACAAGGAGTTTCTAGGCTCAGACAAAAAGGCTGAACAGACTAACAGCCTCCTGGAAGGCCTCAGCTAAGAACAACACCAGGACCTCTGCAGGAACAGGCAGGGCAGCTATGACCTCTCCCAACACTGAGCAACAGAGCTGGCCTTGTGCATGTGGGCTGTACCAAAGGACCTGGTGAAGCCACGCATGGGGCTGGCTTTCTGCTGATCTCCTCAGTTGTAAAGACAGCAGAGTGAAAGATTCAGGATGTGTCTTGAATGCTGGTTTTGCCTCAGGTTGCATTTAATTCCAAACTTAAAGTATTTTCTTATGCAACCGCTGTTTTGTCCTTCATAGTGTGTTATTGGCTTGCTTTTGCTGGGAAAGCATTCCAGTAGCTCCAAGTGCCTAGTGCAGGCAGTGAGTTGCAACTTCCCTTGTACCACTGTAAAATGTCCATATTCATAAAACAGGCTAGTTTTGCAAAAATAAGGGAGGTTATTGTCTGTAACATTTTGTCTGACTTTCCCATATTTTAACTCAGATGGTTTTACAATGCCAGGACAGTCACACTTTAGGGATGTGTGGCAAATGGGCTGTTGTACAGGCCTTGCAGGAAAAGATTGATGGCTAGGTTGGTTGTTTTGACACATGTGAAAGTCTCATCTCCCCCGTGCTTTTAGGAGTGCAGAATGTGTAATTTCCCTTGTGACGTAAGGGCTCAGAGGATCTGCTCTTCTGAGCCTCCTCTTTCTGGAGCAGCTTTCAGTAACACGGCTCAGATATCAACTGAGCTTATGGTCATGCCTGAGCCACCTCCTGGGGTTGAGTCATTACAAAACTCAAGGAAGAAGAGGTGTGGGCTGGGGGCAGCAGCTGTAGACACAAAAGGAAAACTGTTAATATAGCAGAGATTGCCTGAAAGAAAATAATTGCAAAATAATTGGAGAAACTGGGATTTTTTTTCCTGGAAAATGATTTTTATCACCTTGTCTATCTAATCATGTAAGAAGAAAGTAGTAAAGAAATCTGACTCGCTTCTTTATACCAAACAGAAGTGCCTTTCTTCCTTAATAACACACCAAAACGATGTTGTTTGTTTGTGTGAGGCAAATCTTTCTGTGGGAGCCCTAAACTGCAGGGCTCACAGCTGTGCAAACGGAGGGCACACTTGCAACTGCCCAGCACATGCAGAACTGCTCCATATGGGGCCAGAGGTGGAAAAAAAAAAAAGCAGGATTCAAAGCTGCTTTTTGAGAATTCTTTCTTTTTCACTGCTAGCTCAAAGCTCAGCAGGGAGTGGTGCCAAGCCCAGTTCTTCTCATGCCTTGTAGCAAATAGGGGATTACACTGCTTTTCTAGAAGAACTGCCATATTTCATAACAGCAAATGCACTTCCCAGAAAGGTGTCTAGGGTGCAGTTGTCCCCTCTTGGCTCCCTCAGGCAATCCAGGTGCAGGAAGCCACCACGCTATGTCCTGAGAGACTGCATCCAGTAGTGCCCTCCACCCCACTCTGGCCAAGGGTGGGCAGCTACCTCAACTTACTAGGTGCAGGTGCCAGAGGTGATGCCTTGTCTCTGTGCTGCTGTGTCTCCTGCTCACATGTCCCTTTCCCTGCCTCCTGTCTTTCAGTCTGTCTTTCTTCTCTTGGTCAGATCCCTGGGCCTCTCTCAGCAAGAGACAGGTCCCACTTAGGGATGCCACCTTGTATCTCAAGTTTTTTCTTGCAGTGAGCCTGCCCTTCCTTTGGTTTCTCTGGTTTTTGGTCACAGCACCTCCCTTAACTCCCAATCTCTTTCCCTGCATCCATGGTTTTTCTTTTCCCCATGCCCACATCATCGAGGCTGCCATTCTCACCGCTGGCCTTTGCTTAGCAAACACTGCTGTAGGTGGATGTCCAGGCAGAGCCACTGAGGAGCACAGAGGCTACTGGAAGGTGGTGAAACAAAGGGCTGACACATGGCAAAATGCCACTGCAAAAAGATTCCCTGGGGACAGTGTGGTGGCCTGGAATGGCCTCAGCCCCAGGGCTTGGGGACTGCTTTTTGCTGTGCCATGTTGACTTAACTTCGTAAGAGGCCCATCTTGACTGCATCTGAGCATCCCTGTGGAGTTGTCTCTTTGTTAACTGTGTTATCAATTAAAGTCTTGCAGTAACCCAAAGAACCTTTCTGTTTACGCTTCCTGGTACATTTTTTATTAGAAATAACTCTTACCCATGCTAACATGATGCTTTTCCTGCCCCAGAAGATATCTGAAGTTTTCTCCCCAGTTCAGAGCCTTCTTTGGCCAGCTTTTCCATCCTGAGGTAGGAAAGGAACAACTTACCTGCATTCCCTCAAAGCTGGCTAATGGGAAATGCAGACACTGGGTGTAGTCATGGCTTGGTCTGGTATAAAACATCAGAAACTACAAAAACCCAGTGGATGCATTTTTTTTTCCCCCATAGTACAACATTTCAGAAACCAAACAGGAAGTTTTTCCCACATGATGGCGTGTGGCAAAGATAAACTGACTTCTGGTGATTTTAGGACAACTGTCGGTGAATTAATTTCCATTGTATTCTCTAATTAATTACTTGCACTCAGTAAATGTATTTTCATTCTACTTCTAGCTTGATAGAGAAACGAGGTCTGGCTTCTGCAGAAAAAAGAAAACTCCCCTGTTCTTTGAGCGCCCATGTGCATTCATCTCCTTGCCCTCAGTGCATTTTTCTGTCAAGATCCCCATTCTCTGAGCTCATTACATTCCCCATCTCCTCTCCCCTCCAGGCCCCAGCAAACGTCTCCCACTAGCCCTGCAGTCTGACCTTGGACCTCGGTTGCTCTCCCTATCTGACCCGAGCTGTGGATGCTGGCAAACCGCCAAGCCAGGCGGCTCTGGGACAGAGGAGGAAGGGCAGAAGTTTGCCCTGTTTGACTCCTCTTCTCCCTAGGACACACAGCAGCTGCAGTGAGAGGTCATCACTGGGCACATGGATTCACACTTCCTGAAAGAATAATCTCTTTGTGAAAACTTGACCAAAATCGAGGGCTAAAGTACTTCTGCTTTCTGTACCAGTTTGTGACAACACAGCAACGTAACATCAGGCTTTGGCACTGGATCCCAAATTAGGAATACTGAGAAGGACTGGGGAGATCAAGGCTTTGAGAAATAAGGGACAAGTCTAATGTAGCTTAGACATTCAATTATGCTTTAACTCAAACAATAGCTTTTACCAGTCACCCTACTGCTTTCAAGAATGTGTTTTCATGCCCAGCTATAAATTAGTCCTGCTCAATAACTAGGAATTTCACCCAAAAAACCAACAGGCACCAGTATGTGGTAGAAGGTAAATAGCAATCGGAGAAGGGATGATATTAAGATACAATAATGAAAGCTGACATGTTTAGGATATCTGGGAACAGTGACCTACTGGTCATCTCTCACTCTCAGTAATTGCAATTGACAGACTGCTGCATTTGCAATAGTTTAGGAATAGGAATTAGGAAAAGTAATCCATGAAATATTTTGCATGAAGTTCTTGGAAAAAAATGTCTCCATACTCACCCTTCATTCTCTGAGAAGTAAGCAACTCTATTCCTATTTTTGTGAAAGTAATATATCTCAAAGGTTAAAAGACCTTTGAGATTTATGATGAAAGGGCAGTGATTTGCTGCAGAAAATGTTATTTTATGCTTCTGGAGTATTTTACCCACTTTGCTGGCCTTTGGCAGGGCTTGATCTGAGAGACTCACTACTATAATTAATACAGTTTGTCAGCCCTCTGTTTCTGAAAGATCCCAGCTTTCTTACTCCAAAGAAGAAGTATAAATCTAATTGCAAAACAAATCTTGAGTCAGTGAATGGATGTCACCCACAAAGGATTCTCTGGACTCTAGAAATCAGCTTGTTTAAGAGTGTTAGGCCAGAACTCCAATGGTGTCAATATTGTTAGCTATTTCTTCACTGATTACACAAACAACAGTTCAATATCCCAAAGATATGAACAGTTTTATTCTTGGGAAAAGGTAACTGGACTTTTTATTTTTTTTTACTTCAGACCTTTTACCTTCCTTCTTCTCCTCCGATATTTAGTTCTAGGAAAAAACCTAAAAGTAAATATCTGCACTGAATAACTTTTCCTCTGAACTCTGGCATTCATTAATGAGCGTTAGCATCCTTGTCAGATATCAAAATGAATTCCATACTGTGGACCTGTGTCAGTGTGCTTTTGTCTTGTGCAAGTCGGTGATCAGTGTTTTTAAATCAGGCAGCAACACTAACATGAGCCCAGTGGTTTCCTGGCTGGTGACATCTGTGGATACAGATGAATAAATAAACTAAGCATGTTTAAACATATGTCTGTGCTTATGAAATATACATTCTGAAAATCTACCTGCTATTTTGATAGAATGGGGACAGAGAGTCTCCTGGGCAAAGCCCAGCTTTGCCCAAATGTCAGTTGGTGTGCTGAAAGCATCTGTCAGAAGAGCAATTCAGGTTAGATTTTCTGGGAAACATCACAGGAAGCTTTCCTATATCACACAGTAATTTTCAGAACAGCCAGACATCACTTCACTTTTCTTCACTGCCCCAACAGGTCCCAGTGTGAACACAATTTCCTCAGATTCTCCTATGAAGCTGGGGACAGATAAAAGAAAGGGGGATTTACCAGTTGATCCTTTATTCTATGTCACTTTTCCACTTTGCTGGAAAAGTGAATATTGACTGGAAGCTTTCAAAGAAATTTAAATCTGGGAATATATATCCTTACTTAAATGAAGAGCAGTCTTGTCCTGGAATTTGTGGTTCAGTGCAAATAACTGTTAAATATAAAACATTCTGTATATTTACACTTACTCATGTAAACAGGCTCTTTTAAATACGAAAGTTAGTCCAAGCCAAACTTTGAAAAGGATTCTAAAAATATAAAGAAAAGAAATTGAAAAAAATTAAAATACCGCTATCAAGACACAGCCAAAAATGTGCTTCAAATAATCACCTCAACAAAAGATTTGAGTTATTCAGTTTAGAATTTTATTTATATCTGGATAGAGATCATTCTCAAAGGGTAATCCTTTAAAACCCTTCTAGTTTGCCCAGTAGCAAAGTGGTAGGTACTTTGTCTCAGACAAAGCTACTTCTTATAGCAAACTTCTATAAATCAGCTGTAATTTGGGAGGGAGTAGTATCTCTCAGTGGACTTGGCATTAGTTCATTCTCTCACCAAATTTCTAAATCTTTTCATGCTTTACTGATCATTCTGCACAGCTAAGCTGTTTTTTTAAATAACAGTTGAGGGTTTCAGCAATGCTATTTTCTCCCTGCTGTCTACAAAAGAGACAACCTCGACACTGGGGCCAATGCTCAGTCTTTGCACTGGAGGTTCTGCCTGTAAAGAGTATATCAGCATTTGATTTGAAGGTCCATGTGATAATTCCTTCATGAACCGTGTCTAATCTAGATATTCTTTCCCTTCAGGGAACCCGAGGACAATAATTTCTGATGACTGTTTCCCAGTGTTTCTGAATGGCAACGAACCATTTGGTCTTTTGCTACAAGTTTTCTTCTGCGCTTTTTCTGGCCTTTCATGGCCTTCCCGTGTAAGCCCCTCTCTGCTTAAAAATGTATTTATTTATTAATTTCCCATTTGGCTGCTCTGATTCATTCCAACATTGCTGCCCCTTAGAGGCCACTTTGGGATTATTCTATGATTTGCTTGTCCCTGCGTAGTACCCTTTGACAGCACTTCCCCAGCAGCAGCCTTGCTTCCTTATCTGGTGCAGCTTTCTAAGGCACCTTAAATTTGACACTTCACAATATTTAGCAGTATTGACTATTGCTGCTGAATTCCCATTTCTCTAATTTTCTGAGGCTTTTACTTGGCGAGGCTACTGCAAAATCATTTGAAATATGGGCTCTTCTCTGTGGAAGTAAACTGGAGTAGGGGTAAAGGGGAAGAAGGAGTGGAAATATCCATTAATTTCACTGAAGACTGATTAACAGCAATCACTTTACCCTTTTCAGTTCTTGTTTGTTTGTCCAGGCTTCATTATTTCAAATGGGCTAATGCACTCTCTTCAGCAGGAAAAGGTTAGAGACATAATTAATTCAAGGCATTTGGCATTTCCTGTCAAAATGGCAGATATTCATCAAGCTGTGAAGATTGCTGGGTTTCATGTTCACTCAGGGCTGAAGCTCAGAGCGTTTTCCCAGCATGTCTCTGCACAACTCGCACATCTCTGCATTTTCAATTCTTCCTCCACAGCCAAGCACAGCTCCTCATGCTGACCCTCAGTCTACTCAAAACTCCCTGTCAAACCCATTGCTACCACCTCTCCCTGTTCTTTCTGAGAAGTGGCTGGAACTTGCCTGGCTCCCCATGCTCTTCGGAGCAGCAGTGGATTACCAACATATGCTACAGGGATGCTGTTCTGCCTCTCTTTATTGTGGTTGTTGGGACCCTGGAGCCATACCATGACCTTGCTGCTGTTCGCTGCTGCACTGGCCAGGAAACTGCAGCAAAGGGGGTCTAGGAGCAAGAGACAAATAATGGAAAACAGGGAGAACAGAGCTTTGGAGAGTTTAAATGAGCAAAGTCTATGGCTACATGGCTGGGTACAAGCCAGTTTCAGACTTTCAGGCACTTTAGCAGAAAATGTTAAACAACATTAAACAGTAAAATAAAGGAACTGTTCCTGGCAGCAAAGCTCTTCTGTGGGGTGCTATGCCCCCCAAGAAAACTTCCTGGCAGCTCTCTGCCTCAGGCAGTAGAGACGCACCCAGTGAAAAGAGAAGGACTTGATTATGAGTAAAACCAGCATGTTCAAATACTTACGTGATTTGGTAGGATTTGGATTCAGTTTTTTGGCTCTTTGCATGTGGTCACAGCTCTCACACTGCTGTCTGGAGGACACAGGCTCATTTTTTTCCTCTGTGTTACAGCAGTAATGGAGTGGATCACTCAGAGAACCTGTCTGTTCACAAACCCTTGTGTGAGATGAGATTTTAAAGAAAGAGTGAAATGGTTTACTGATTTGGCAAAAGTCTGGCAGGTTAGACTTTAGCTTAGCAGAAAATGATTAAATTAGATGTGACAGTAGCACAAGAAGTCCATAGTATGGCCCTGTCTTGTAACTACACTGAAATTAGGTGAACAAATCCGGTTGATAATGGCTTTAGAAAAGTAAATGCAGCATCTAAATTTGACAGCTATGTGGCTGAACTGATACATACGGTGATTGTTGCTGGCACACAGCAGAAAAATAGAATTACATTGTGTTTAATCAAAGGGACCTAGTCTGGGATAAACCTTGGATCCCTTCTCTACATGAAAAACAGGCTTTAGAACAAAGGAAGTTCTGCACAATGTTATTTAGTCTGCATGAACCACTAACTGTGTGTCAGAGCCTTGATGGAGTCACTGCTTAGAAACCATTAGAAGATAGTGTACAATCGATCTGATATACTTTGCTTTAGTTGGGTAACATATTGCTGGCAAGTAATCCTGCCATCAGGTCTGGTGTGCACACACAAAAATTGCCAACAAACTAGGGTTAAAACATAGACATAAAGCCCCAAAGATTTCTGCCACCCTGAAAAAATAATTTCCTTTCAAAATGTGCTCTCAGATCGTTTTTTTGTGTTATCCCATCTCTAACATGAACCAGAACAGTAGGTTTTTCTGAAAGGCAAGATCTCCAAGGATGAGTTTGATACAGAAAAAACATAATTTCTGGACTCCTATAAAACTTTAATATGCAACTAATACGGACACTAGGGGCCAAGGGAAAACGTGTGTTCTTTATTTTGATTTAAAAAAAAAATTATTTCCTGAAGGAAAGAAGCCCTTGAAGAATGAAAACTAGTACAAATGGATACCTGAGCATACACACATTTTTTGCTGGGGGAAGTATTTTAATTAAGTTGTGCAGTTCACCCCCACCAAAATCCATTAAATCATGAAGGTAAGGCAAATCATGTGGTACCAAGGGCTGCAGCTATGGGAGCACATAGAAGGAGTGGAAGGGGCATGAGTGCCCTCCATCGCCTATCACAGAATAAATCAGTGCTGAAATTTTTCTTTTGTGTGGTTTGGAACAGACGTGGGCCTCAAAGACAGAAGATTTGGACCAAAAGACAAGTCATCTCTTTATCTAGTTGTAATTAACTCCAGGTGGTTTCTGCTAACATAATGCAGATTTGAGTCTCATTTATCTTTTTTATTTGGAGACAGCACAGCTTTCACATTTTTGGGAAAAGTCAGAGGAAAAAAATTAATTGTTTTCTTATTATGGCAGATCACATCTTTCAGTTTGAATTCTTGGCGTGATTTTTCTTTCTTTTGATAAAGACAACACTGCCTGCCACTCTGTGACAGATGAGCTGAACATGACATGGGACAAACCAGAACTGTTGAAGGTCTGGGCCAATCATTAAAACTAGCCTTGTCTATCAGAACAGCAGTGAAAATAAATGTTTCTACTGGTGCATACTTGGTCTCTTTCCCTGACAGTAAATCAGTGCCATCAAATCCCTTACTCAGTCTTACACTGCATTTTGAAGATTTTTGAAGAATTTCTTCCTTCTTGCTTCTTGGCTTTGTGAACTATAAAACCCTGTAGCCCCTACACATCTCCCTTTTTCTCATCTCTCTCTTTCACATCAGAATCAATCAGGGAAGCTCCCTGGAGAAACCAAGACACTATAAAGCTGCTGACACAAAGCTGGGGCTGTTGTTTCTATTCCATGCTGGCTGGAGAGCAGACACCTAAAACACATTGTTGCCTGAATGCTGCTTGTAATCAATATTCCTCTCTGGAATCCTTCTTAGGGAGAGCCTGAGGTCTGAATATTTGGCTTCTTTCTGGTTCCGTAAGTCTCCGAAGAGAGAAGATGTCTCAAAGACCGATTGAGAGACTGAGCAGTACAATTAATTGGAACAGGATAAGACCTGCATGGACTTTTTATGACTTGGGATGTGAGAGTTGCATGGTGTGGCTCTGCATTGATGGCTGGGAGGAGCGGGGAGTGAGCTCCAGGAAGGAGTTTGTGCTTCTGGAGGGAGAAAAATCAGAGTGTTGCTCTCTATTTATGCTGCAGCTGCAGCTGGTTCAAGGAGTCTGAGGCAATAGCTCTTCTTAGCACAACCCAAACAGCAGCAAGAGATGCTGGGAGTTCTCTGGATCCTTTTTGTATTGCAAACAGACACCATTCACATGAGTCCATTGCAATAGCAGAAAAGGTGAAATATGAAACTTCTTCCCCACCCTGGCCTGTAAGGAAGTATCGGGTTCTGGCAAGTTTGGACACCTGCAGCAGTTGACTTCTTTCCAGCACAAGTCCAAAGACATTCAGCTTTCCAGCAAGTAACTTTCTCCTAGGAAAGAGGCACAAGAGAAAGGGAAAATGGAGGAGAAAATGAGCAAAGATAATACAAGTACAAAGTGCTTCAACAGCAAAATGCTTTACAAGCTGTGTTTTGGGTGGAGGAAAGAAATGGAACATTCAAGGCAGGGTGTATTTTTGAGGTAGCAACAGCTGTCATGTTTGGTTTCTGCATTGTTTGTTATCTTGGGAAAAAAGGGTGAGTGCAAAATGTGCAAATATATTAAGGGATGGGATGGAAAGCCTCAGTGATGCAGGGTGGTTATATGGTTGAGGCAGATCATCTTGCTTTTTCCTTCACCTCCCCCAAAACCAGCAATAACACCGAGAGAACTGAATATACCAGAATAAGTTCCTGTCTTGGCTACTTGGGAGGAACTCCAGAACAGCCCTTCTAGTATAAGTAGCGTCAGATTTTGTCCAGAGCTGTGGAGTGCATTAAGAGACTGCTACAGCAGTCCTGACAGGCAGTTGGGTTCATTTAATGCCACACCAAGGCACTCCCCCTTGCTCAGCATGGGTATAAACCCTACTGTGAGTTGGCTCCATAAGCAGGGATAGCAACTATTTACTTTGTCTTTAAGTGCCTGTGTTATTTTTGAAAATTATCATATGTTTTAATGATAAAATTACAATTTATATAAATTTAAAATTGACTTCCAAAGCATTTTAGTCCAAACCTTCCTCACTACTTAAATTTGTTGACTTAGTCTAATTCAAGAATCTACATTCTTAAATCCTTTAAGTTCTCAAAAAATGCATTTGAGGACATGGACTGAAAATTCTGAGGTTGTTTCAAGCGAGTTTCATTTTGAACAGCTGAACTTTTGGCGCTGGCTGTGAGGTGATGTTAGTTTTTCTTGGGCTGACTAAAGCCAAGAAATGGTTCTTGTCTGGCATATCAACATGGAATTCAATAAGGGGCATAAGCAAGCAGACTATCTAGTGCCTAAGGAATGTTTTATTATGTGGAATGGATGGGAATAATGCATATGCAAGTGTACACAAGAAAAGCATTATAATTGCTTAATACAGTGTGCAAAGATGCATTTGTAGCTGAGAGAACAAATTTGATGCATAAAGACCATAGAATGCGTTAGCAAATGAAAACTAAAATGAGAAAAAGAGAAACTCAAAAGTGGATAAATAGTTCAAAATATAGATTTAATTCTGCATATTTGTGGAAAATCTTTAACATTTTTGGAAACTGTAGTTACACATTTGCAATGGACTTGATTTCTTATGAGTAGAAGTTATTCAGTCTTCTCAACTGCTCTAATTCAGCAGATGTGATTTGTGCTTGTAATTTGTAGTATATTAATGGATTTTAAGTGGTTCCAGCAATTCCATTAAAGGTGGATGGAACAACTAAGTAAACAGTTTGCCAAAGGTGGAGACACCACAGTTGTGAAACCAGCCAGTGGTTTATGTCAAACACAGTCATTTAAAAAATATAATGGTGAATTAAAGTAAAAGTGACTTAAAGATTAGGTATTCTACAAAGTGTTGCTCTAAATGAAGACAGGAGTATGAGCAGTAACATCTGGATGAAATAAAGACCAATCCGAGAACTAAAGTAAAATAGCATTGCTTATTTGAACAATTTCAATGTTAGAAAATAGAAGTTAATATGAACAGCAAGAGTCTCTGGGAGTTTTTGGAAGAGGGACAAAAAATTGACAAATTATGCAGAGTTTTCAGCAGCTTTTATGACCATCTTAAACTAGATAGTTTTTAGTATTTTCTTATGATGCACCCAGTGCCAGACCACACTGTCTGCCTTGGGCATCTTGGACGTGTAAAGTCCACAGAAGGAGACATAAAGCCAGCTGACAAGGGAGCAGAGGTGGCACAGCACTTAATTGCCAATGGATTGCAAGATAATCCCTTCTGTGTAACTCCTCTGCCTTCACCTGGGGCCATATGGGGACTGAACATATCTGTGTGCTTTTGCTTGTGACAAAACATGCATAACAGCCAAGTTTAGGTTTTCCTTTTGTTTAGATTTTTACTTATAGAGTGGTTTTAGTCAGTATGGAGGCCTCATATGCAGAGACATTTTTACTTCCATAAGAACTGCTTTCTTGCATATAACAATTTTCTTTTTTTTTGGCCAACTTCTTCCTCATTAACCTACCAGAGAATTATACACACCAGGGTTTATTTAGATGATCTTTCAAGTGTCCTTCCTGTTTATAGAGTGATTAGCCACATGCACCAGACAAAATATGAGGCCGGGGAGTAGAGGATACCATGCTAACAGGAAGCACTTTCATGTAAATAAGGGTGATGCTCCACAGCATCCAGTAACTCCAGTAACATCTTCCTGCAACCAGCTTTGAAATACTTGTTTGGAAATAGAAGTATTTCTTCTATTAACAGGATTAAACAACATATGAGATGGCCATGTTTGCACACACATACACAAAAAGGTGAGTTCTGAAGTGGAGTGTAGGGAATTTGTTTGAGTTACTGATACTGTCATAGCTTTGGGAGAGTTGATCATTATTTTGCCTGATAGACTGAGATAATTTCACCCTGATATTATTTACCTTGACCTTATGAATGGACCTTCAGTTATGCATAGGGGAGGACAATGCAGGCTCATGGGAGCACACTGTTGTGCTTGCTCAGAAATCTTTTATTCCTAGGGTACTTACTAAAGGCATAATCATATCTGTTGATAATACTGTTTGTGCCATTATTTAAGGACACATATGGACACCAGAGCTGCTATATCACCAGCATGAAGTCTTCCCAGATTTCTCTCTGAAAACCAAAGTCTCTGCATGTTCAAACATACTTGTCAAATAAAATAGTGAAGACAAATTTGTTAATTTTTATTAGGAATGCTTTTTTCTTTTTGGCATCTTTTGAATTTTGTGGTGTTTCCCAGTGCTCATGCATTAAAAGGGTTGTTTCTGTATCTAAAAGGGACCTTGGTGGTCCCTCAGTAGGTGACATTGCCAGTGACCTCCTGTGGACCCAGGTCTACATATGGTGCACTGACCTCACCCCCTCACAAACAAACAACAAAGATGGTCCAGAAACTCATTGATGAACAAAATTAAACACAGCAGGTCAAATGGAAATCAATTACAAGCTGTGCATAAGACTTTGGAAGTCAACACCAGCTCTCATCCTCTAATTGGGATGGAAGCAATCAAATATTAGGTCAGCTCAGGTCAACCTGTGCCTTTGGTGTCCATTTTTCACTCAGTATAGGATAGGGAACTATAAACATCTGAGAAAGTGGATGAAGTTAACAGATGACTTGGACATAGTGATAGATCCTGTGCTGAGTCCATGGTGCCAGTACAAACAAATAAAATTATTTAAGGGAAAAATACCCTCTTTTTGTAGTAAGCAGAAACATGGTCACAGCCATCTAAACAAAATCTGTTAACTTTTGAATTTAATTCTGCCTCTGATTTATGTCTAAATTCTAATTGGTATCATCTGTCTAATTCAATTAGTTTTCAGCACTAAGCCTCCCTTAATGTTTAAATGAATACAGATAATTTTTCCTCAGCAATAGGCTCAATAGGACTAAAACCAATAGACTTGCAAGAAAAGCACTTCAATGAATTAGACATCCAAAGCCCAGACATTTCTATTTCTGTAAGCACAGTGCTTTGAAATGACCTATGGACTAACTGAAGATGTTATTTTATTCCAATAATCTTTGAAAATAATTGTGAGCTGTGATGGCTCCTGTGCTTCAATTTAAAATGCAAGTTGTGACTCCTTGTATCATTTAAGTTACACATCTATAACATGTACAAATGAATCCTGAATGAAGAAATACTTTTTTTTGTGTATCTAGTAGTTACTGCAGACTTCTGGAACTATGGCAAGGACCCATCATAAATTAACTTTGTGTCTTGACATGGAGTTACTTTCAATCTCAGTTGGTAACCAAAAATGCAGGGTATTCCAGGTTGTGGGTCACGATGTGATGATGGACATGGAAGCCTTAACCACAATCCTTTTGATTTCCAAAGCATTCACAGAAGTCCTGCAGATACACATGGGACGAAACAGCCCAAACTTTGTTGACCCAGCATTTGACCCAAAATCAAGGGCTGTTGTATCAATGCTTTTTTGGATCTAAGAGTCTTCAGTCTCTCTTTGTGTTCCTCTTTCCTGCTGCTTCTTTTTCTTGTTTTCTTAAACACCTAGCCTCACACAAAACATATCCATGCCCCATCATGCTTCTCATCCATTCCTGGGCAGATGCAAGATGTGTAACTCATCTTTGATTGGAGTGGTGATGAATTCTTGCACCTTGAGAGCTCTGCTTGTGGCTGTTTGTAACTCAGGGAGGCTCTCTGTCAAGCTGGTTCACAGTAGTGAGCACACCAAGATTATAATTGTTTTAGTATGTTAATGATATATGCAAGCCCAGTTAAGATTTGCATTTTGGGCCAAGGATTTTGTTTGTTGTTCCTGAGACAGAGTTGGGTACTTAAACCATTTACCCACCAGTGTTAACTTTGTAATGGGGAGCTTGCTGGGTTTGTTTGTGGTTTGGATATACTGGGATAGCTGGGAACTTTCCAGCAATATTGCAGCAGGTTTATCTCTTTCATAGATCATGGGATTAATGCAGTAAAAAAACATAATTTCAGTCTGTGCGAGATGGAAAGCAACAATATTAGTAAATCTGCATATTTATGTCTCTGCTGCATTTATTTGAAGAAAGAGTTGATCGTAATTATTTTATGTGTAGAAGCCTATGGTATCTCATGCAAGTCTTCTCTAGCCAAGAGTTCTGGTGGGAAAAATTAATTTGCATAAAAATCAGATGGATAACAATCAGTGCTTTTAAGATAAGCATGACCACCAAGGAGCATTAAATATTCTCCCTGATCCCAGGGGCTTGGCTTCAATGCACGTTGGGACCTGAATTCTCCAAAGATAGGTGACTACAGCTGCCTGCAAGGAGTCTCAACAGGAGTTTTATAACTTGCATCTGGCTCACAACTTGTACCTTGAACATCCTCCAGGGAGCTTACAGTCTCATTTTTGTTCTTTAAACACTGGAACAAAATTAAAATGAAAATCTAAAATGCAAGCCTTTTCCTCAAACCATGTGAAGGTCAAGGAAATAATCTCTTCTGCAAAAACAGGAGGAAAACACATACAGCAAGGCAGATATCATGAATAAAAGGAAGCAGCTATTATAACACCACTAGAAATCTCCTTTTTAAACTGGCTAGAAGTTTGGAAAAGTTGAAAATGTTCTTTTAAATTACTTCCAACAGCAAAGGATAGGATATTGCACTGGGCGTGATATTCTAGGAGTGGGTCCCACTAGCTTCTACTCATATGCATTTTCCATAGTAAGTTAAGGCAAAGAACTACTTTCCATGCTGCTGTATTTAAAAGTGAGCTTTCAAGAGAAAATTCCACAGTGACTGTTCCATCATGAGTGGTCTGACAGCAGTGGTGGGGACACGCACAGAGCCCAGGTCAGAAATGCTGATGGTGCCCTTGGGAACAGGGCTCCTTCCTCACCAGCAGATCCTCCATGAAATGCAGGAAAGGCTGGAGCCTGGGGGCTTCAGCCACCAGTTCCTGTTTGTAAGGAGGCTGTTTGGCAGCAGTGTTCCCACACTGCCCTAAGGCTTCTGAGCAACACCAGGAAAGATGATTTTTCCCTGCCTCAGGATGAGCCCTGGCACAGGAGATGCTGCAGGAGGAAGGACAAGGAAAACCGAGTGTGGACAGACAGAAATGTTTCTGCACCCCATGCATCTGCCCTTCCCTCAGCAGCTGCTGGTTCCCCACATCTCTCACATAAGTGACAGAGTAAGAACTGCTTTGTTGCCACAGGCTCTTCCTAGAGCTAGTACCAGTTCTGGGGCTGACAGTGTAAATGTGTTTGACTGGAGAACAGCAGCCTCTCCCCCTTCCCACAGGTGAGGACAAGTTTGATCCAATCGCTTTATCGATGTGGAAAGCGATGACCATTTCACTACACACAAAATGTACTGCAGCCTGCTGACTCAAAACCCCCAGGTCTTTGCTGCAGCATTTTGTGCTGACTGTGTTTCTGTGTTTTTGTGATGCATACATAGGCTGCAGATCAAAGGTTATTTCTAGGTCATTTTACCTATAAGATTATTGAGATTTCCTGCTAAATCACTGAGAACAGTGAAAATTTGCCGTGTTTTTATTAAACTTGCATAGTCAGCACACAGCAAAATTAGAACGTGTGTCAGCATGGGTTTGCATACCTCAAAGAAACCAAAATGCTTAAAAACCAGGCAGTTAAACAAAAGTCAACTTATAAATCTCTTGAAATGTCCCAGAGACCTTCCAATCTGTCTGCTGACACCTTCTGCCTGTCTCTGACCCTCCTAAATCAAAGTGTTTATCTAAAGCACAAAAGCTGACAGTTTGCGTTTAATAAATGTTGCTTGTCTTGTCAATCTGCAGAACTCTTGTTCCCACTGGCCATTTCCTTGATGATGTGTTACAGCCATGCAATAGCCAGCAGCACTTACAGAAATAGATGCAAAAAGAGGCTTGATTAATTTAAAATATACCAATTCTTTAATACAAATTGTAGGTTGGAAAGGGAGGCTGTGTATTTCAACTAGCAGAAATTCTCTTTTGGGGGAACAATTACTGATAACATTGGATGCCAAAAACAAAATAAATAAAAGGATCTGGTTTGCTCACAGGCATTTTCAAGGGCTTTGTAATTAACAGTTATTCTGAAACAGTTTCAAGTGTCTGTGTACAGTTTTGCTCATCAGTATAGCTCAAGATCTATTACACTTGTAAGCATCAGAGAAAAAAATTATGTCAATGCCTGCTTTTGTGTCTCTGAAATTTTGCACTTATCCTTCAGTCCTGTTTACTTCCACATGGGGTTTTCCCTTACCCTTATGCTTTAAATGCTGCATTTTCCTACATCATGTAGAATGTGGATTGGAAGTAAATTATAATTTTGAGAAATATATGTTTTCTTGCTTATCACATATAAAGTCCTGTTCTTAATGCTGAGTACCCCACCAGCCTTCACAAAACAGTGTTAGATTTTAAAAGTATTGAAATTTATGGGTTATACTTAGTTTCCCTTTTGTTTAGAAGAAAGATCTTTTCTGATACACTGTAGAATACACATCCGACTGAGGCATTCTTAGTTAATACTAAACATCATTCATTTGTTTAAAAGCAATTGCTCTTGCCTGGGCTGGAAGGGAACTGTGGAGCCTTCCTGGTGACCGTGGATGGCTACATCATCTGAAACAACCTCTTAAATCTCAGGCTACTTCAGGGCTGTAAACTCTATTTGATAGCTTGGAGAGGAAATCCAAGTGTGTTGGGACCAGTTTGGGCACTGCGCAAGGTCAGCCAGGGTGTAGAGGGCATCAGGCTGCTGGCAGCAGCTTAGGGTCACCTGTAGGTCCTGATGCCTGTTTTTACCACGCTGAGCTGTTGCATTTTCTTCAGGAAAGGGAAGAGGTGAAAGGGAAGCAGCCCAGCAATAAAGAGGGATGTGCAGGACAGCTGGAGAACAGCAAACCCAGCCTCTCTTAGCTGCAGACCCCACTGATCCCAGTTTTCTGGAAGATTGTAAGGGAGTGTAAAGTAGTGACAGGGTGTAAGGGAATGGGCATGGTAGGAAGGGTGGTGGCAATCCTGCGGTGACAGATGTGGTGAGACACAGAGGGTCTCACTCCAGACAGGGATTGAGGACTTTTGTGTTTGTTCCGTGTGTGTATTTTCTGGGTTCGTTTTTACCAAGGTGCTCACTGGCAACTCCAGAAATGCACACACAAACATCAATCTCTGTCAGAAGAAACACTAATATGTGCTTATCTCTGCTTCTCAAGACTTCATGGGTATCTTCTGTCCTGCTCACAGGTACATTCTGGAACTTTATTTCTGTCAAATGTAGTGGTAATAAAGCTAGTACTCTTTTATTGTCTCAGCTTTAAATCTATGTATTGGGCAAATCAGCCGGGTGTTTTTATTTATAACAAATTGACTTCTAAAGTCTCCTTAATTTGATGAAACATGGTTTAAACACATATTTTCATTATATAAACTATATTATTCATAAAATATTCTTTAAGAAGGTACAAAAAGGTAAAATTCGAAATTCCATATCTTTATTTTGCTGTTGTTACTTTGAAAGTAATTGTTGCTGTAGAGGGATTCAGTCCTGTAACTTAAATTCAGAAGATTATGCTGGAGGTACATGGAAAAGACTCTAAGTAGGTATATAAACAAACTCACAAGTTAAAATTGAAATGAATATTTTATTGAAAAACTAAGTATGCAGACTGTGGCAGGGGGTTTAGGAGAATGCAGCTGAGCTACTGTTGACAGAAGTGGAAGGCACTTACCTTGTGCTCATCTCCCCAAGGGTGCTTGTGGGAGGCCCAGCTCATGAATCTCAGAATTGGACAGCGCTGAATCCTGCCCTACGTGTGCTTATGATGAGAGGGATTCTTTTGACAGCCTGGAAACTCATGACCCTTGGTTTGCAAAAGGCATTTTTCAATAGCAGTGTTTTGGACTCCAAAGACAATCTGTGCTTCGGCAGAGTGAAACATTTCTTTAGCTCATTTTTCTCTTAAGAAACTCCATTCCAAGTCAGCAATCTCATCTTCTGGTCCTGGTTAAAGCATCAAGCAAGGGAGTGAGGCTTTTGCAGTCAGGCTTATGCTAACACAGACACCCCTACACACCCTGGTTTGTTTTGTTACGAGGCAAATGAGGGTCACCCAAATTTTTAGCAGGTGAAGTTCACAATTTTAGTCACAGCACTGACTGTGCTTTAAATAGATGGAGCCCAGCAGAATTGTGATTTAGTTACCTGAGGTGTTAGTAGTTTATTAGCTGTATTTGTGGTGGTGATGAGAGCTTGGGCTTTTGTGGCACCTCATCTGCCATGCAGAGCAGACCAGTGGGGCGGTTTCCTTGTAAGGAATCTGCCTTTGGAGAGTAGCCTGGGTTGTGAAGATCCAACTTTATGTCCACCTGGGTTAGCAAGTGCCAGGTTTTAAAGTATTTAGAGAAGTCAGGTTGTGAGATATTGCGCTTCATTTGGGAGTCCTAAAACCAGCACAGCTGGTGGAACTTAGGGAGGCCCGGGGGATGGTGTGAGCCCCCTCTTGGCCACACCACAGAGCTCCATCCAGGACGAGGGATGTGATGTGCCCAAGCTTTCTGCAGCCACTCACTGCCATCACTGCTCTGCAGAGTTTTTTTGAGTGTGACTTCAAAACTGTGCTGTCTGGACTGAACACGTAAACCACAGTGTACAGCCTTAAAGTTTAGGCTCAGCCTTCAGAGGGAAAGTGTGGGGGTTTCTTCTGGCCACAGAAAGCTGTGTTAGCAGTCTTTGTGCCAGGCTGTGGTGTGGAGGCAGTGTGTGAAAGTGGCCAGTGCTAGCTGGTTCACATGCCCTTGGGACCATTTTTTAGAAATATAAGTTATAGTATGAAAAATGTATTAGTGTAGTTTAGAGTAACCCTGAGCTCTCTGATTTAGGGCTGCTTTGAATAACTTTGGAGAATCACAGACTGCCCTCAGGAGTCTCTAAAGCAGGGAGGCAACGATCAGCTCTGTTGTATCATTATTTTTATGCTGCTTTTTCACTGGGACATGTGGACAGCCATGCTTAATGAGGCAGTTCTCATTGCAAAAACTGCTCTGTCAGAAAGCCAAATTTCTGTTTGTAGTTCATCCATGCTGGCTGAACAATTCAGCTGCAGAGTCAGGTTTGACAGACTTTGGTTTTAGTTGTATTTTTAAACCTCACTAATATGCTATTTAGATATTTATATATATGTATATGTGTGTGTAAATATATAATAGCTATAATGTATTATATATAATAATATGCATTTTATATATATTAAATGCTTGTTTGTATGTATAAAATATGTTATTTTCACTGACAGTCTTACTGAACAGTAGTGCGGGCACGACAGTGGCCTGGCATGGATTTTAAAATTAGATCAATTTTTGATAATTCTTGTTATTCATGGTATTAGGCACTGCAGTATGTACTAGAACCACACTGCTCTGGTTGTCTGCTAAATCACTGGCCCTATTGTTTCTCTTGCACCTCTGTATTGAGTTTTTATGCAGTATTCAACTCCAAATACAAGTTTTAACAATGCACCGAGCCTGCTATTCTTTCGTACTGTAACTCCTTCTGCAATGCACTTTATTCAATTCCTTGTAGCTTTTTCTCCGTTCATTGACCACTTATAATTCACTGGAACCATAACAATGACCTATGCACTACAACGAGAGTAATGGAGTGTCCCCCTGACACAGAGCCAGCCCACCTTGAAAGCCCTGACATTACCTCCACCCCACAGGATTAGTGGAGATGTGGTTTATATTAGTGACCTGAAGGAGGTTCATGCCCTCTGGGAGAAGGCTGTTCCCTGGAATGGCAGTGTGATTAATGGTTTATTTACAGCAGTGACATCAAGGCTGTCAGGACTCTTCATCAGTCTTTGATGTAAAACACACTAAGAGGCCCTAGGTCATTCTTATCTGCTCAGAGAAGAGAAATCAGAAATGAGGAGTGGTTCAGTGTGGCCACAATTCTGGTGTGATTATTTTCCACGATGGCAAGAGCAGAAGAAAATAACAAGGTTCCATCTACTTCACTGGCCTTACTGATGAGACAGTGTGACCACAAAGAAGCCATGGCTTCCCTGTTTTGGCAGGGGCACAACAAGCAAGACAGCACTTGTGACAGCCAGCATGTTGAGAAAATGCAAATACTGCATCAAATCCACGGGATATTGTGAAGGGGAAGGGCTTCAGTTCAGCACAAATCACCAAACAGGACAGGTTTTTCAGGTCCTGGGTGAAGCTGAGCTGAGACTGGAAATTTTAGTGGCAGTCCCCAGCACTATCATGTATAGTAATTTCCAATTTTTAGTGCTTCATACTTTAATACTATTTTAGAAAAGGCTTCTGCTCTTGAATACTTCCTGTGTTCTTGCTGAGTTGGCTGAGCATGGTCTGATTTTCCTCAGCTCTGCGTCCTGGTAAATCCCACGCAGCTCGTGGGCCAGCTGATCAGTGAGATAATGTTGAGGCAGTGTCAGCCCTTTCCCTCAGCCCCCTGATGGGAAGGGGTTTGCTGACACTCAGCACGTTTACAGAGGCAGCCAGCTCCTCCCCTGCCTGATCCAGCTCCTGTGGTGCAGGACTCTTCCAGGAGAGCTCCTGAGTCAGGGGTGTTGCACAGTTCTGTGCCCGTGGTGCTCTGGTTCTCCACTGCCTTCCCAGGGCGCACACAAATGACCAAGATGCCTGAGAAGTTCTCTTGGGCCCACTTGAAAGAATGACTGAATGAAAACCAGTTCCTGAATCTGAGCCAGATAAGGCTGAAAGTAATGCTGGGGAGGGAAGAAAGCTGTGTTGGAGAGGCTCAGCTTCCCTGGAGTTTCTCTCTGCTAAGAGATTTGGCACTTGTGCTATCAGCATGTTCCAACCCACTTGGCTTGGTGTGGGCTCCTCAGTTCTTCCTGGTGCCAGAACAGCACAACCCCACGAGAGCTTTTCTGCATCCAACAGCCTGGCAGGCTGCACTCCTTCTGACTGGGTTAGGATCTACACATAGCAATCTGACTGGCAGGAATACGCACAGGATATCCCTGAGAACCAAACCATTGATCTTAACAGAGCCTTGGCTTGTTCAAGCCCTGTTAGCAGGCTTGCTTGGCAGAGCACATTTTGTTGGGGCTGCTCTATTCTTGGCTTCTTGTAGAGTACTGTATGGAAATTAGTGTATGTGGTGAGGACCACCCAAAGCAAATGATTTCCATTAGACTGAATGAGCACTTAAACACAGGAGTGTAGCATATATGTTACAGAGATTTATCAACAGCAGGTGTTACTTAGGGGAAGCAAAATGCCCCAGGACGTAGAGGAACAAACCACCCAAATAAAGGCATCAAGAAAAAAATACAGAAGCAAATTATAATTTGCACACAATGAAAATAGCTAAACAAAGCTGTGATTCACTGCCCTACTTTTAATCCTCTAAGAGGTCTTTAGATATTGCAGTAGATGGCTTCTAGCCTGCTGCAGTATTTTCATGACAAATATTTCCATTTAATTATACAGTTTTGTGTACAGAACCTAGAGCAGAAAAACTGAGAAAGACAGAAGAAACAAAATACATAGAAAACAAATCTTTGCTAACGACTTTCCCTGTTTCTCTTTCCCCCCAATTTCATGGAAGATTCAAGGCAAAAGAAGTTTATGTGGCTGATGAGTCACAACCAACAATCATTATAGTCAATACACATTACACATATATTTTTGTATTTTCCAGCTCTAAGAGAAAGTTGCATAATTTTCTCATTTTCTAAAACTTTCCCAGACTACTCCCTTTGTAAAATCTGTGAAAGGACTTTTAGCTATTTTGTGGTCAAGGCTCTGTTCCCCTGTTCAGCCTGCTTGTCCCAAAATGCTCTTCAGTAAACTCAGAACAAAGTTGGGCTACCCTCAGAAGACCCCATTCCCTTTCTTCTTTCCCTCATAAATTTCTTATGGGAACTCAAACCCCACTTCATTGAATGCTGCAGGATTTGTTGGTGATGAGCAGCTGCAGCATAGAAATCAGCAAGGGAAACCTGGATTTTCTGGCCCCCATCCTGGGAAACACCTCCATCCTGTTTCTCTCCCACGGCTATTGCAACCCGAGGCTCACCCCTTGCCATGCACATCTCTTTGTTCCTTCTGTGTCATCCAGAGTGCTCTGCTCCTTTGCTGCCTGCTGGAGGGGACACGCACAGGCTAAGATGCTCAGGGCTGTCACCTACAGTGTGTGCACTGGGTGAGAAGCCAGCAAGAGTTAGGGTCTGTTCAGACACCAGCTGCCCAGATATTAAATGGGAAGCTCTGTCCCTGGGGTGCACAGACAGGGCATCTGGAGCTGCTCTGGGCTGCTGCCGGTAGATCAGGCTAAAAAACTCCCTGCTTTTGGCAGACTCCTTCCTACTTCCAGTATCCCAGTGAACAACAGGGACTGTTCTCCCCTTACAGGGAGAAGCAGGTGATGTGTATGAATGTTTTAGGAGACCAGCAACCCAAGGGTTAAAATGCAGCTCTGCTACAAGCTCTGTTTTAGGTACAGCTCAATCATTAGCAGCTGAATCATATCTGCTTCCCGGATCCCTTCCTCTAGGGGAAAGCAGCCCTGCCAGCTCCCTGCACGACTCACAGGAGGACCTGCCGGCTTGCTGGTCCTGCTTCCCACCCAGGAGCCAGCTCCCCACCCACACTGCCTGCAGAAGGAGGTGCAGAGCCTTTATCCAGCAGTCTGTGCAAAGCGGGAACAGGGGGCAGTGGGCTCTTTTCCCCATTGTCATAAGTTAATGGATGGGTCACAGATTGTTTCTAAACCTTAATTCCTGCATCAGAAGTCACAGCTTGAGCAGGCTGGTTTGCCTGTTCTCCCCCTAAACAGCATGTCAAATTTCTAGTGTGTGCTGCATCCAGAGTCCAACATTGCTTCTTGAGTCTGACATAACCTGCTTTACATCGCACAGAGTTCTTGGTGTGGGATATATTGCAGGGTTTGACAGTCCTTACGCTGTATGTAACAGTTCTCTAGGTGCCAGATTTTTCCAGTTTAACATGCAGCAGATGTGCTCACAGTCTTTTCAGAACTCTTTTAAAAAACAGCTACAGTCAATCTATTTTCAAAGCTGACTGGCTAACTAATGTGTCCTCTTAAAGGATGAATGTTTTCATAACTACTGCCGGAACGTCTTGGTCATTTTTTTCAGTGCTTTGTCTATGCAACATTGAATTAACGACTATTAAAAATTACTGCCAGATTAATTTGTTGATATGATATGTTCTTTAAAAGTTTTGGCATCCAACTGGAAAGTTAATGGCTAATAGTCAAACTCTGACAAAATTCAGTGATTCATTTTTTTCAAGAAGGTATTACAGCTTTTGAATTCTGTATTTCAATTATCAAATGCCTGTGGGTTTTGTATGAGGTGTCTGAAACATAGCTTAACTAAATGGATATGTAACACTGACAAACTAAAAATTAGAGCAGCCGCAATTCTCCAGGCATGTTTTTCCTTAAGAGTTATAAGAAATGTCTCTTGAAGAATGCAAGTGTGAAATGGGTACAATGCTGCTACATCAGAGTTAAAGAGTAAAAGTCCTTTTGACTTAACTGGGAACAGTATCAAAGCCAAGAAATAACATCTGATAATGAAGGAAATAGGAACCTTCTTGCACTGGGAGAAACAAGAAATGATGTTATGTTGCTGTACATGAAGTTTTCTTTGACAAGGATTGAGTGGGAGGCATGCTGTCTTCTTCCCAGCTCACAGAAAGAAGCAACAATGATCCTGGAGTTTTTTACCATACTTTGGAGGTATTTGTTCTCCTGTCAAAGCAGAACACAACAATGTTAGCCATGTAGTGTCTTTTTCTTACACACTAGAATGCAGAGGTGTTTTTCTGCAAGGATGGACTGTACTGTAGTCAGGATACAGGAATGGGGCTCCGGTATAATGTGATAATCCTCCTCTCCATTGGTTTGCTGGGACATTGTTGCCTATTCTTGAGCTGGACTGGAATGTGTAAGTTAGCTTTTTCTGCCTCTCAGTGTGGTATTGGGGTTGTTGCCTCCATGAGTGAGTTGTGTGGCTCTTGCAATACCCAGCCACAGCAAATTGTCCCACTCAGCCCAGAGAAAAAGGGCCATCAGCCGTGCTGGGCGTCACAGGAACAGATGAGGCAAGAGTTGCTTACTCTGTCTTAGACAAGTCTCTTATGATGGGAAGCCCAAGCCCAATATGACAAAGATCCTGCTCAGCCAGTTTCCCAACCTAGAAGCACCCAAATGACATAGGTCTTTCTTTAGGTTCTCCTGGCACTTAGGGCTACTGTACTTCCCCAGGGCTTTGCAAAACTTAGACTCAGGACTAGAAATTCTTCTGCTGAAGTCTCCTGGGATGCCAAGTATGCTGAGGCTCACACTGTGCACCAAAATGCTTTGGGCATGACAACCCTTTGCAAGGACTGGAAGCTGCTTCCCTCTTCTGAAGGATGGCAAGAGACGGGCAAAAGCCCTGCCACTTTCTGTTCCCCTCTCCTTTGAGATCTGGCTCTCTCCTCAGTTTGAAGGAACTCAAATCCTCTGGTCTTGTCAGCTGAGCAGAGTCCTACCCTCAATCTGCTGTACTGAGAAACCTGAGTCCTGTCTCACTTCTCAGCACATACCCACCTTGTCACACTGATGCACAAGCACCAAAGTGATCAAGGCTCTGGTGATAGCCTGTGCATGGGATGGAGTTTGTGGTGGTGTTGCAGGCATGTCCTGGGCAGCACAGAGCTCAGCCTGACGAAGAAGTCAACCTGTCCTATGCAATCCTGCTCTGGAGACATGGGACTGGAAGTCACAAGTGCCCAACAGTCACCTCCAGGATAATGAATTCACAGTCTTGCCCTCTGTCTTCTCATGCTTTTACTTTTGTCTGTACGTGTCACAGAATTTAATTTAAAATCGATTTTATTAGCCAGTGTTACTCAAGGGAAGTGGGGTTTGCTGGCAGCAGGAGAAGAGTGAAGTACTGCTGAAGGAACAAGGTCTGAGCATAACACATTTGCAAGCCCTGAGTCAGCACAGGTGCTGCACTGTAATCAGGATCATTGCCTGTTTACTTCAGTGTGATTAATATCAGTCATCTGCTCTTTGTTAAATGGTTAGATCCTTGATAATAGGAAATTTCCCAGAGTTATATTTGGAAGCCCCATCCATCTCTCAAGAATTTACCTGCTGGCCCTTCACCTTGTGTGGCAGTAGCAATGGCTTTGGCACCAGGGTGGCCAGTGACAAGGCTAGTCTGGCTGGAGATGCTGGACACTCAGGAAATCCTGGAGGTGACTCAGAGCTGAAAATTAATTGGTTTTTAATTTAGCTCAGAACTGTGTGCCATATCTGAAATAAAGTAATGCCTGAGATATTAATAGTGTTCCTGGTTATGTTGAACTTTAAAAGGAGTCTCTGAGCTTTATGCAGATTAGCTTTATGCTCGGTCTTTGACATGGAAACAATTACTACTTGAATGTGGTCTCCTTTTCACTGTCATCCTGAATTTACCTTGCCTCTTAGCAAACTAATGCATGTCGAAAAGATTAATGGATTAAACATGGCCAGAACTAAGCCTATTACACTAAAGCCCCTTAAAATCAATCCATAGCTTGTAAAGGAAGAGATCACCTGAAATACAAGCCTCTGGGAATATCTACAGGATGCCATGACCATCCCTGCCCCATGGCTTCTGCTGTAGGCACATCTAGACTGGACATGGCAGCTCTGGGTGTCGCACAGGCCAAAGCTGGTCACTGGGGCTCAGGGTGAGCTTCTCGCTACCTCACCACCACCCAAACCATGCCCTACATAGCTAGTTTTAGCACTGCTCTCAGATGAATTTACTGGCCTGTGTTTCTCTTGACTTCCCAGGAGTTTCTTTTGCAATCTGTGGTCTGGGCTCAGACCCCAAAGCAACTGCTCCAGAGAATCTTGCTGGTGTCATCTTCCACTCAGCCCTGTGGAGCCTCATGCTTCCTTGCTGCTCCATGATGTCTCTTAGCATTTTCTCAAGAGGTTTCGAAGAATCTTTCACAAACAATTGGCCTAGCATGCTGAACAAAATACCCATCTTGTTTATCTATGTTCCAAATTATTTACCACAACTGGTCAGTTTAAAATATAGTTTACACAGTGTTTGAAAAGTTTATTTCATAATTTAAGGGTTATCTTTTGAGATTCTTAAACATTCTATAAACTTTTCTTTTAATAGGTAGTTATTTCATATATAAAAACTGAAATGGAGAGAGGAACAAGAGAGCCTGACCCTTAAACCAGGGTTTTTGGAAAAGAGGAGGGAGTTACTCTTTCAAGTCAAGAGTTGACTTTCTGCTCCAAGACCCAAAGCAAACACTGTGCCTTAGGAAATCCTTACCTGGAATTCACATCCACTGGAAGTGGCATAAATGGAAGACTGTAGAGTTCTGATGCTTTTCAAGCCAACTTTACACATGTTAAAGTTGATTGCCTGCACAGTAGGGTACTGCTCCGCTGTTTGCAGCTATGGCCAGGTGGCAGAGCCTCCATGTGTCCAGTTCCATTCTTAAACTTACAGTGGAAGATACTCCTTATAAAGAGCCTTATAAACCTCTCCACAGTGTGGCAAGTTAGCAAGGGATTAAGAGAATTTATCTCACATACAGGGAATATAGTACTGGAGCCAAGTAGGGGCAGTGTGAGCAAACACCTCACATCTCTGAGAGTGTGGTGTTCAGCCCACTCCCAAACCACCTGGTTGTGTTGCAGTTCTCTCACTTCATTTGACTGCATATTGTGGCCATTGATCTCCTGTAACATGACAGCTCTATACTTGTTTGTAGGTCTCTTGATACTAAAAAAATCAAATGAATAAATTTGCTGCAAATAGACTAAGACAAAATCTTTTCAGGAATATCACTTAGATGTCAAACACAAAAGAACCCAACAAACAGGCTAAGCAAAAGGAAGTGAGAATCACCAATCGTGGTGTGAAATACAAAGTCTTTGGGAAAGCCCAGAGGGTCTTGAGTCAACCAACAGTTAACTGAGGTGATAAGTTATTTTGACTGTCTCTGCAGTTATGCTTTCAGATGTAGGGGAGCTTGATTTTTAGAGGTGTTTATCCATGCTTTTCAGGAAAACTATTCTTCCTGAGGTGATGTCAGATGGTAAAACTCTCACACTGAGAAATTAAAAACACTTCCAGCGTAGAATCTGAAAGTAAATAGTATTACAAATTACACTTATAAAATATCATTAAATAAGCTTGCTCTTTAGGTCAGTGTTTACATTGCACAGATTTGACTGATGAGCTAGAATCTGATTGATGGTCCAAAAATTCTCACCATATGTCCCTTCTATGTGTTCCAGGAGACCAGATAAACATAGAATGCTTTCTTGAGAAGAAAGATTTTTGTAAAAGCTGTGTACATCAAACGCAGTACTTTGTGTATAAGAGATGTTTTGTCTCCATATAGTCTTATTTTAAAAAACATGGTATCTTTCCATTTAGTGAGGAACATACAGCACAATTTGTTTGTTCCTTTTTTTAAAGAAAACAGGGTTCGTTTCTTGCCTGAGAATGTTTTCCTGTCTTCCTTTTTCCTTAATCTTTTCAGGATGAGCCTCATGACGTAAATAATATTGACAATTTGAATTCACTCTAAAAAACAACAACAAAAGTGTTTTGTCTTACTGCAATAGCAGTGTAAAAGTTTAGACACTGGCAGGAGCACCCTGAGGGGTGTAAGGTCACTTGTTAGGTTTTTGAAATCCATTCTCTCTTTATTTCAAATGACCACTGGAATGTCATGAGCATTTGGAAATCGCTGCTTTTGCCTTGAAGGTATGTTGGATCTTTGCTGTGGAGAATGACCATAATGCTTTAAAATCTAACTGACCATCAACATTTCCAGATGTGCAAGGAGGAGTGATTTCTTCCTCAAAGCTCCTTTTCTACACAAGCAACACAGTTCAGAACATATGGAAAAGGCACCAAGTGTCTGACCTTCTGCTGGAAGAGACCTTTACTTGAGATTTGTCCAGTGTGTATCTTACATAGAAACTAGTGCTAAGTATACAAAGCAAAACCACATTTTTGGCTTTCGTGAAACAAATTGCAGCTCCTGACACTCCAAAAGAATGCAGACTTACAGAAAAAGGAAGAAAAAAAAATTAATGCATCCAAAGTAAAAGAAATCCAACTTGCTTAAATCCAAACCCTCCCAAATGTTGTGTTTAAATTAAAATATCAAGGGAGAAATTTACTTTGATTGACAGAGTATTTGTTTCTGCTAAAAGGTCCTGTGCAACTCCCTTTCTGCATGCACATCTACAGTAATAGTGATTTTAATGATTTTAAATTTCTGTTGATTCTTTAATAGAACACTAAAGGGAATAATATTATTAATTTTTAAGAATAGAAAATCCTTATGCAAATTAAATTACACATGCAAGGTGGTACATATTATATGCATTTTTCTGTTACACCTGTACACATAAAGCAACCTCTAAAACCATAATTCCTTCTTCAAAACAAGAGTCGTCTGTTCTTTGTTTCTTTCCTCTTCTCCATGAGCAAAGCAATATACCTTTAAATGAGTAAAATTCCCAAAGCAACAAGCAAACAAAAACCTAAAGCTTGATTTAATGTTGCAATACCATGGCAGTAAATGAGGACTCAGGAAATGTCCTATTCCAAGTGCATAGCTAATAACAGAGACTTAAGGCACTGTTATAAAATATAAACTATTCACCAATTCTTCACTGGGCTGTACTCCAGGGAAACTGTATTCTACTTTGCAGAATTGTACAGCTGACAGAAATGTAAATAGAATAAATGTCTATATTGAAAAAAGGTTTTTCTTTTCCACACTGAAATTATCTCAGAGAATTTATAAACCTAAATGTGAATAATATTTTATTTTGCCAAACCCCAGGTATGATAAATATATCTTCTCAGAAGTGCATTTTGTTTTTGCTTTAAAGCGGCAACAGCAGACTTGTTAATTGTATGAATTACAGTTTATGAACAATGCAGAACACTGAGCTAGGGGATTTGTTTTGAGGTTTTCCTTATGTCAGTCCAAGTAGTGTTTGATTCTCTAGTGTCTGACATGCCATTTCACTTCATTTTGTGGCAGAATTTGGCCTCAAAGCTCAGGAAGTAAAAGGTGGTTACACAGCTTTTTGCAGTTATCACTCTT
The DNA here is from genome assembly GCA_013186435.1 of Turdus rufiventris. Classification (NCBI taxonomy): domain Eukaryota; kingdom Metazoa; phylum Chordata; class Aves; order Passeriformes; family Turdidae; genus Turdus; species Turdus rufiventris. The sequence goes on along the minus strand of PYHW01010620.1, from coordinate 217,173 downwards.
GCTGCCAGTAAATGCTGTGGATTCTGCCATACATTCAGCCTTTTAGAAACATTTGGAACAAATGTATTTCAAACTATAAGAAGTTATTTTTACCTTGGAGAAAAGAGTGTAAAAAGAACCTTTCATGTTAGTTTAATTGGGTCAACTTATAGGACCAGCCATTGGCAACAGTATAACTTCCTTCTTGGTGATAAATTCCTCCCTTGGCATTAGACCACGATGTAATATATTCTTTTTTTCTACCATGGATGTTACCCTATATATTTTTTTCTTGTTTTGACAAAGTCGTCATATGGTGGATGAAAACACGAAATAATTCAAACACAATGACTGAAAGATGGCTCATCCAAAATACTAACTGCATTTCCATTTTACTGTATGAGCCATTCCAAATTCCCTCACATCTTGTAAAACCCTCCCAGATATTTTCATTCTTTGACTGATGTACAGAGGAATTTCTTTGCAGAAGCCCTCACTTTAAGACACTAAATCAGGGATGAGTTGATGTCCTCTTTTGTCTTGTCCAGGTTCAATATGAGGTTTGTCCTCAAAGAAGGGTTCCTTGTACAAGGCATGGCAAACAATTAATAATAGCTGTGTCCTGAGGCTGCTTGGTGAGGGATGACACAGGCAAATGCAGCTGTAGCCACAGGGTATGTGAGAGAAGCACTCATGCACAAAGAGCAGACAAGAAAGTGAAAAAGGGGACAGAAAAAATCCAGGGATTCTTGAGCTGTCAGGACCAGCAAAACAGAGGTGGGTTGGTGTCAATTTAAAAGGTCCAAAAGTGAGATGTAGAAATTCTGGGTGGTTATATAGGCTGCTGAGTCCAGTCATGTTTATAGGGGAGGGACAGAATAGGATTTGTTCCTGGCAGTTTTTAGCTGTACAATAAAACTCTACAAAACGTTTTAGGAAAAGGTGTTGCTCAGGAGCATTTGTAAATGAGTCTCCAGGGAGATGTAAGGATATAATTCCAGGTCTTCATAGAAATACATCTCATGCTGCAAAAATCTGTGTGAAATTGTTCCTTTAGTCACACTTTGTTGGCTTCTTAGATAACTTCTCTTCACACTTGAAAAATGAAGAGGATGTAAAAATAGCAATATGCCATGGAAATCATCAGGGACTGCTTATGTATGTCCAAGAGTAGATATATGGCCTCTGGAACCATTTTGTATCTGCTGAAGTCATTAGATTGTTGGATGATTAGCTTGGGGATGAAGGGGTTCAGGTCCTTGGCCACAGTGCCCAGCATTGGATAGCGAATAGCCCCATCTGTTCCAACAGGCTTTCCAGCAAGTGTGTTCTGTTCAAAAAGGCTGTGCCTCTGGAACGAGATCTGCTTGGTATCAGTACACACGGACATTGACGTGTTCCTTGTCAATATTTTCAGGAATTCAGCTCCTTGCTAGCTAGTGTAACAGTGATGTTGGAAGGAAGCCAATAATGGGAAAAAACACAGAAATAAGCTGATATGTGAATGAGAATTTATATCAGCCTTGGCAGGGCACACTGTTATTGAAATGTCCTGTCTTTCCCACCAGCACAGGGTGGTTTATGCCTAGCAATAAGAGGATAATTGGAGACTGAAAGGGTTAGAAGTGGTTTCTTTTGGACCCAACAGATCCTGGCGGTTTTAAATACTGTCACTACTATTATGTGTGTGCAGAAAATACTCCAGGGGAACGAACAAGGTCTGTATGTATCTGTAAGTGGTTGTATCATAGCATAAAATGCTCACATGATGTCCTGCTTTGATTCATCCTGACAACAGATTTATGCCCTTCAACTTGCTGGCATGGGACTGATTCATGGATAGAGGTCCCAGATCAGTGGGATGGAGTTTGGTATCTCAAATCAGGGGGTCCTTTCTTTTTTCTCCTTCTCTCATAAGCCTGGGTTAGAAGGTGCTGTGCATCAGACCAGTGAAAGGAGGAGAAACCAGTCATTGCCATTTCCTGACACTCAACTTTGTTCAGATGTTATAATCCTTTTAGTAAAAAAAAATATCATTATCAGCTCCAACACTAATCGCTTAGTTAGTTTAATATATATTTTGACTTAAAAGTTTCAAAGTGTCACTAATCTTTAATAAAGCTCTGATCTTGTTTTTCTGAACAGGCTAAACTGCTTCCTCTAGTCATATCCCAAATCTCCCACAGCCTTTTTCTCCCTAAGTCCAGTGGTGAAATATCTCAGAGGGACAGCTGATGTGGCCTCCTGCTCCTTCTCCTTCAGCTGTGGCCCTGGGATGCTAGACAACCATCACCTCTGACTTGGTGTTCATATTTGGAAATGGAAAAAGCAGAAGCTGCCTTGTCTAAAACGTTTTGAGCTGTCTAAAACGTTTTGAGCTCTCTGGTATTTCTCTGTAAAAAAAAAAAAAAAACAGCCTGCAAGCTCTGATTTGGACTCCACTAAAGCAGATGTATAATAATCTCAATGTTGTCAAAATTTTTCTCATTTTTACATCAAGCAGCAACATTTATTTTAACTGTGCTTGCTTGGACATTGTGATAGGAGAGTCTCTGCCCTTTAATTCGGTGCTGAGACCACCACAAAGATTGTATGTTCCTTCTGATAACTCTTTTTGCTTTGAACTTCCTCAATTTTCTATCTTTTATTTTTGGAAAATATGAAATTAAATCAATGGTGCTGGTCTGAAAGAGGAATTGGGGACTGTAGTTTACTGGGTCAAAGCCTAAGCAAGCAGGGAGAGAGAACCATCTTTTGATGACCTGAGAAGAAGCCAATGGGTTCTCAGGGGATAGAGCAGCAGTGGTTCCTGAAGTGGGTTTTGAGAATGGGTTCAGGAATTCTATCAGCTGAGTTGGATAATACATCAATTTCTTCCTCTGCAAATGCAGAAAGAAGTTCCTTGGTGTTCTGCTGGCCCTTCTCACTGTGAAGGGTGCTATGGTCATTAAAACTAGTGAAGAACTTTCCATTTTGTTATCTAAAAAAGAATTGTTTTTAGGATTTAATAATGTGTTCAGATAATTTTGTTGAATGCGGAGTAGGTACTTAAAATTAGGATTATAAATCAATCTTTCTGTAATTCATATCTAGAAACATAAACATTAATTTAAAAGCTTAACACTCATGACCAGTGTTTGAAAATAATGCTCCTGCAATTTCATGTGTGGTGATCTCTGGAACACCTCAAGAGCACATGTTTTACATCACTAAAATGTCAATGTGCACTTTTTGTGCAATCAGAAGATATATTATCTATCATACAAACAGGGATTTGCACAGGGAGTTTCTTAGAAAATAAACCATTTTGTCTCTGCATCATGTGACTTTTAAAGAGCTTTTAATGTCTAAATGTGGTACAAGTCCTCCCTGCATCTTACTATTCTAAAGGGCTGGAAATTCGCAGGTAACGCACAACATATACTTGGAACAGTGCAGGTTTCTGTCTTAAACCTTCATGTAGCATGTTCTCCCCTGAATCCTAGGCTTTCAGACTGTAAAAAGATCTTTCTAAATAAAARTATTAAAAAGGTGGTTTTCAAAGCTGAGGAGTGCTTTGGTTCAGAGCTCTTTCAGGCAGAGCAGTCCATCATGTAGGGGCAATATGGATCTATGCATGTTTGCCCTTCTGCAAAGTCAAGAATGTAATGGCTTTTCTCCCTACCAAAAATACATTAAACCACCTATTTTCCTTAAGGGATTTCTTTGTGGAAGCCAAATCTCTTTCAGAAAATCTTTTGGTGCTGCCACACCAGGGTCTGACAGTCACGTGTCAATACACATTTCATGTGAGAATGATATATCTTTAATTTACTATGGGCAAAGAGTCTTCAAGGTTATGTAGCTAACACTTTTAGCTGTTACTGTTATTAGGGAAACTAAGGCAGAAAAGCATGCAAAAAAAGTAGCAGTATCAGCAATGTCCCAGTAATTTTCTCCCCAGTTATTTTCTGCTGTAATTGTGGCAGCACAGCAGGTTGTGAGGAGAGTTCACAATATTTTGAAAGGCCTTGTCAAAATTTAAAAGAATAATTGTATTGCACAAGAAAGGAAATCTACATTTATCTCCAGGATTTCACATATTTATGCCCTCAGCAAATGTCTTTTGTGTTCCTCTCTCTCCCGAAACTCCATCATGACTCATTAAAAATAATTTTTTGCAATAATTTTGCAATTTTTTGGCATTGTTTGTATTTGGGGCCAATTTTTCTAAGATGCCTCACAATAAATCTACAAAGGACTGGGGCTCTGCTGTGCCCCTCATTAAGGCATCTCCCTGGATCTCCATGTGTGCTGACTGGGCTGCCCACAAAGGGAATGGGAAAGTTGGTGCTTATGTGGAGAGACAGGGGCAAGCACTTGGAGTGGGGGCTGAGCACCTGGCGGTGCTGAGGGGAGGAACAGGACTTAAATCTTACCTCTGAGTGATCTGAGTGCTTGGCTTGTCTTCACATTTATTAACCCCAAGCTCTCCTCAAGAGATAAGCCACAGAGGACAATCGCTTAATGACAGCCTGGGCATAAAGTGATTTTAAATCGAAGAAGTACCAAGACATTACTTTTGTCTAGAATCACTCATGATGTTTAAGTGCTAATGATATGAAAAGGGATTCAATAAGTATTTGCCTCATTGTAAAAGTGGTGACAGGCTCTCTCTGGATCTCATGAGAATGAAGTGCTTTCCCTTTTCTCAGTGCCTGAGCGGATGCAAAAAAAGATCATTTACGCAGAAGAAGAATTTTCAGTTTTATTTCCTACAGAAATGAGGCAAAAAAGATCTCAGTCTGTGAGATCCTGTCCAAATAATTCCAAACCCACAGACTAATTCTTACAATTTAGCAGAGGAGACACTTCATAGATATCAGCCCCCACAAACTTTGTGAAAATCAACATCTGGGCAGAGGAGAAAGGCCCCATTAACGCTTCAATCCAAGAAGGAAAACTGCTCTCCATGCTGGTTGACTGCAGACAGCTGTTGCCAAGCCTGCAGGTATATCTTGGCCAGATGCCCATGGCCTGTGGCCTCAGGTTTCCACATGGCCAGCCAGATTCACACACTTTTGCTCCAGAAAAAGGAGGCTGTGGTGAAAAGGTGAAGCAGGGCACAAATTTGTCCCTTCCACTGCTGATGTCCTATTTCACTTGCAGACTAGGCTGCATAAACAAATGTCTGCAGGGCTTTAAATCCCACTGGCTGCAATTTCTACAGTATTTTGGAAATCCCATCACAGAAGAAGAGTTCTGTCATGTTTGGTAACTAATTGTAGGTTGGTTAATTTGATATCACTTGTGTCAGCTGCCTGTTTTGGAGCTTTAGTAAGAGACAGACAACGAAAGGACTCTACTTACAGCTAAGTAAACGTGATTTCAGAAAAAAATGGGACTTGTAAAATGCTGCTGATGTCAGAGCTCTAGAGACAAGGGTGAATGGGGCAGGTAGCTGGCACAAGTGGTGACTTCTGTGGTGCACTAACATGCAATGTCCTGATTATAAAGCAGTGCTTTTGTGTGTCTAGCAAGACACTTAACAAGTGACTGAAGGTATGGCTAGCTGACATCTCCAAATGAGGTCATCAAAAGAGAGATGTAACTAAATAGACCGGGGATGGTTCTGTGGTGTCACAGGGACCAATGTTAAATACACTGTTACCAACATGGTCTTTAATGACCTTCAGGAAAATATTAAATTTCTCCTGATAAAAGTCTTGCAAAGATTAATGTGTTCTCAGAATAACTGCAAGGTGAGAAGAATCACCTTCTCTGGATTATTTTTTTTAAGAACAGGTTAGCCTAGGTCTGTTGAGGGTGGTTGGATCATCCTTTCTCTGTGTATAGTTTTGGGGACAGACCAGACTTGACATCCATTCCAGGGTTACATGTCTGCTGGCTTGCCTGGACCATAAAGTTAGGCTTATCGTCTATGACTTGTATTTTCTCAAACCTTTTCATTGACATGATACTTTAGCATCCAAAAGTAAAAAGTCCACACAAGACTGATACATGTATAGTCACAGTTCATGCTCAGCTTTGTTACCATAAAGGAGGCTGTGAATCCTTCATAACTGATGAGTATGTCTTCTAAATGATGGTTTCCCTTAAGCTATGAAATGGAAAATAATTCAAACAAACAAAGAATAGAAATATTTCTTCCATTTGTATTTTCATGCAGCAGCCTGTAGTAAACTATTGCCAAGTCAAATTGTCTTTTTTCAGAGACAAAATGCATACAGCCTAGTGTAAGCAAATCTATCAAATCTAGAAGTCTTCATTGACCAGGAATTTGGAAATTGGGTGGTCTAAGATGAGAAAGAATCTTTGCACTCCTAGTCTGACTCTAAAGTGTTGTGTTTACCCTGCTGTAGTTTTGTAATAGAACAGTGCTGCTGAATAGGCACAGTTAATAAATCCTTCTGTGTTGGTGTTGTGGCTACCTCCATGCAGAAAGGGAAGGGCAGGGAACTTCCATTGCTTGGATGACCATTGCCAAACCTGTATCTGATGGGATCCCAGCCTCTGTCACAGCAGGGCTCCTTTTCATGGCCACGCAGAGAGGGAAGAAGGCATTTCTGTAGCTCAGATATTTGACAATCCAACCCACTGGGAGACCGGAGAGACTGTGAACTGCTCTCACAGCCCAGACAGGGACCCTCTCAGTAGGTGGTAGAGGTCTAGGCAGCTTTTTTTTTAAATCTTGCTGTTCTCACTTTTCCTGCTAGGTTTTCCACAGGCAGGGCAGCAATTGCCTGCCAGAGGGGACTTTTTTGCATTGATGCAAACCAGTTATACATACAGGCAAGAAGCTACTGTGTTCTCTAAGTCAACCAGTGTAGAGGAACCAGCCCCCAAAGAAAGAGGAGAGATTCAGTCTCTCTCACTCTGCAGCGAGTTGTGCCACTGGTGAGCTCAGGTGTTGGTGCATTCCCGTATGAGGGTGCTGGGAAGAAATGAGGGGCTGTTGTCTTTGCTCCAGAGCACACATTATGGAATCTTCTTTCTCTGCCTGATACAATAACCAGACGAAACTGCTAGATAGAAATAATGAATCATCACCCCTAGTAAAATGCAGATGTTACACAGCTGTGCTCTGAGCCAGCCACTTCCCTATCAGCGTGTCTCAGGGCTGTGCTAGATCCTCTAGAAGCAAAAAGGAGTAGTCTGCTCTTCCTGCCCAAGTGGATGCATTTTCCCAGGCTTGCTGCATGATTGTGTCTGATTAGGTACAAGCAGGCATTGTAGCCCAGCAGTCTGAGAAAGCATTGCAAGAGCAATGTGCTAGTTCAGTGTTAGGAAATGCTTTCTTACAGGAGGGCAATTGGACTGGTTCACTGAACTATTTCAAAATTCTACCAGGTGTTTTTTTCAAAGAGAGAAGTTTATCAAGCAATGGACTATTATCCCTTACACCAAAGCATTTGCTTGTTTGAGTTTTGCTTTGTTTTGGTTTTGTTTTAAAAGCCATGATATTTATATCAAATGCTTACCCAGGAGAAGTATTTTAAGAATGTCATAAAGCTTGTAAAATTAGACACTCAAGAAATATCAAACTGCAGTGCACTCTTAACTTGTCTCCATTGCTTTAATGGGAGTGTTTAACCACATGAATGCAGTCTCTCCTCCTCCTTGTTCAGAGTGGATGACTGTTTCTCAAGCAATATTACAGTTTTTTCTTATTCAGTACACAACATTCTGTCTTATTTACTTGTGATATTTAAGATAAAATTATTTGTTTCTGGCTTAGTCTGATGCTCATCATTATGGTAACTTGGTGTTTCAGAAACATTAGCACAGTTATTTTTCTGGTGCTTCATTGTAATAAGTGTACATTACGACGACTTTGTGCATGGGAAGTTAGCCAAAGAAAGGTAAAAGGGAAAAATCTGGGGTTTGGGAATCTTCTGGTAGAGGGGTCCATTCTGTGAGTGTTCCTGCAATTCAGCAAACTGCTCAAAGCAGATTAGCTCCGGTTCCTAAAATAAAAAGAGGAATATGAAGAAGGAAGTGAAGAGTTTATTTATTTATATATTATCTAGGAAGAAGTGAATAGTAAGTCTTATTTGTTGGCCCATATTCTGCTGCATTACATGTGAAACTAACTTTTTTCATCTGTGGTCTCCTGCCTCATCTCCTAAAAAAAGTTGTTTTCTACAGAATCTGGATTATATCAACAGTCTTATATTCTATCTAAGTCTATTGCATTTCTGAAGCTTCTCTTCCATTTGCACTAACTCTGGTAAAGGGTTGTATGGAAAAAAATCTAATTACTTGTGGAATTGCAAGACAGTATCCTAACAAACACGTGTAAAAGGAACTGCTTTAAGCTTGTAGAGGCAGCCTTGCTTCAGGATTTAGCTCATATTACCAAACTTAGTTTGATAAGTACTGGTCTTTGCTGTTTCCCTGTGTATAACTTCCCAGCTTGCTTTTAAAAAACCTCTTTCTGCCCCCAAATATTTTGCAACGCAACATTGTTAAGGCATTTATTTGTCACCTGTACTGCACCCGAGGCCTTAAAAAGTATTACACAGACCTCTGGCACTTTAAATAATGTGGTTACTGGCCATCCATAATTGCTGCCTATCCATAGGGACCAAGGCAGGGGTAGAGAGAGGCACTGGTCACCATCTCCTTGCACAGAGGGATGGTGAACATCAGGAGAGCTGGGCTCAGTCTTGGCCTCGGGATGGGGAGATGCTCTGGTAAGCAATGCCTTTGTATGTGGGTGTTTCTCAACCCTGCCCACTGATTCCTGCCACTTCTGCCCATTTGCTGCATTCTTTGCTGTCTTTCTTCTATCTCCCCTGTGAGGCTTCCCACTACTGCAGTCATGACTTGGGTCATGTCCCTGTGCTCTTGGGCTTCTGCAGCCAAATCCCAAGTCCCACCCTCAGAGCAAGAAGACTTGAGTATTTTTCTTGTAAGTGTACAGTGTTTTTTATACAGTGTGTTTTTTTAATGTGAGCTAAAAAAATGCGTTTTTTCCTCAAGCTTTGTTCTCAGAAATTACTGAAATATTTGGGCCCCAACTTTGAAAAATGTGTTTGAAGAAGAATTTAGGCTTGGTTTTCTTCAGTCCTGCTTCTGGTGTTTGCTGTTACTGTCTTAAAGGGGAAAATGGGCAACTGTAGTAGAACTGGGAAAGGACTGAGCAGCACTCCAGACAGGTCAGGCTAATCATGCAGTCTGTGTTCTATAAACGTAAAGAACTTAAGGTGTTTATATTTCCCCAAACAGTGCTTGACAGCAGAAAGCATTTATATGCTATCCAGTATCTGTGAAATCTACCATAAGTGCTTTTATAGGATGATTTAACATCAATAATAGTTACATTTCATGCCAAAAATATTTATACTCTATGATTGCTACAACCTATGCATTAATCAAGGATAGCAGAAAAAGTACAGTGGGTGAGAGAAGTTAGGACAGTGTTTCCCTCGAGAGCATACCAGTGACCATGAAGTGTTGTTAGACCCCAGAATTTCAGGAGAAATGGACTTTTGTATGATCCAGTATGGCAGCTTGAACGAAAGAGAGATTTTGATGAAGCAAACACGGACAGACAGAAAGCTTCAGTTCCTTGAAGGTAGGGTAATAGCCAAGGAGGGAGGTAATGGCACTACAATCCCTTTGATAGAGGCTCGATGAGTGAGGCTTGAATCATTTAAGCAATGCAGTAGCTCTGCTGACTCACAGCTCAGGACCTAAAATCCCGGAGGCTAGAGGCCTGGACTGGGAGCACAGTGTTAAATTGAAAGGAAGGTGCCTTCTAATTTGGCGTGATGGCAAGCATCATCATTTTCCCAGAAAGATGTGATGAAGTAACGAATGCTTTGTTGCAGCATACCTAACTTACTCCTTCTCTCCAGTGGTTTTTATATCTTTTTGTCAACAGGATGTATTTTGTGGCTGGTCTTTGTTTACACATACAAAAGGGCAGTTTATATTCCCTCTGTAGGACTGTCCCTATTTTATAGGGCCAGCTGCTTGCAAGAAGTTTTGGAGAGTAAAACTAAATGAATAATTTCATACTAAGCCACAAAAAATAATACATGTGAAACGTATTTTTTCCACTCTGGCTTTAATTTACTTGGTGACAATGTCACAGGGGACTAATTTTGCCATTTTCTGGAGGCAGAGTTGCATTATTGCTGTGTATGTCTGTCTGGATTTATCAGCCATGTATGGCATCACATCAAATAATATGAAGTGACATGACTAGTAGAGTCTGACGGGATGCTCTGGGAGAGCCTCTGAGCTGAGATGTCATCTTTAATGCATCTACAAGGAGTTTTGGTGTGCACTTTTCATCCTCACCATTCCCGGTAATTAGTGCACCAGAAAGATCCTGCTCCTACTGTGATGGTCCTGGGAAACAGTTCATAAATTTGCTACCCTTAAATGTGGGCCATGTCCCTTGAATTATGATGTCCAGAGGGGGGAAAAAAACCTCTGAAGATACCAGTGTCTTCTTAAAGTAACCACAGAGACATGCAAAACGTTTTATGTTGTCTCTTGCCTTTGCCATTTATGCAAGATTTCAGAAGTAAAAATCCTTCTGACTTTTCTTCCCATGATTCTTGGCCAGAGTTTGCCCAGTTTGCTGCCTGGGGGAAGAAGAGAGCTGCTGGCAGCTCTTTGGGCTGTGTGACTTTTTTGGGGATGTTTGTGAGGAACACACGCCCATGTACACCTCTCTCCTTGGGCCATAGGAAGCAGGCACCCTCCAAAATGTGCAGCAAAGCTCTTCCCTTTCCTTTCATCTTTAAATACTATTGAGGAAGGGGAAGTGAGCAGCAAGGCACCCCCTTGGCAGTGGAGTCCTTGGCCTCGTGTCACCTGGATCCTGTGTGCTGGTGAAAGAGCTGCCCCTCTCTCTGCGTAAGCTGAAACCTGCCACAATCACAGTAAGATTTCTACCCTACCCCCAAGCCTGAAGGCCAGTGGTCCCTCCACCTCCATGCCAGACATCACATCTCCCCTACTACTAATGGGGAAGGCTAAAATTAACCAGGAAGGTAGAAGCAGCTCCCAGATGAACCATGGCCAGAAGCCCATGATTAAAGACATAGCAGGCTGCAGGTCGGCTAAGGCTGCCAACAAATCTCCTGAGCAGGAAGAAAACACTTAGAACTGTCAAAGCACTTAAAGGTATGATACTGCTTTCTGAGCTAGGCTCCTATTTTATTTGTTACTTTTTTGGTTTACCTAATTTTTTTTTCAGGGAATTTATGCTGCAAACAGTAGGTTCCTGAAAAAGATGCTTCTAACCAGAGCAATGTTTTGAGTTTTTGAAGGATTAAGGCTGCAGAGTGACTGAAAGGGTTTACAACAGGATTAGGCTGTGTTTCTCTCAGGTCTGGTGCTGACTTTTCTCTTAAGTTTCACCAAGTCACTGAAACCCCTCTGCAGCTTCCCTGCTGCATGACTTAAAACTTTTTTCAGATGGAGAATCTTCTCTCCCAAGACTGAACTTTCTAAGGACTCTAGGGGTGTTGTGCTAAAGGCAGCCATAGTTGAAGTTAATGACCACATGAGATCAAGCATGTCACAGTCTTTCTCTTTTTCTACTATTTATTTAATTTGTGCGTTTGAATTGCTTGGGGGAGGAATCTTGGCTCTGCTGATTTCTGAGTATTGTCAACCGCAATAATACCACAATGTTACCCTTTGGGTATAGAAGTTATGAAATTTCGTCCATACAGTCATTATGTTAGTAATTTTTCCTATTTCTACATGTGTTAACACAGGAACAGAGGAAACATTTGCACTTCTTTTTTTTCTTTTTTTTTGGATAGGAAAAAGTGATGGCTAAACCACATTTTGGCAAGGGAAGTAGGGAGAGGTGTATGAGCTAAAATTTATTTTAGCTCTCTTTATATTGGCTGATTGTCAAGTTGACTTGTTTCCATTCATGGCTATGCACAGTACTGGAATTTATATGTATGTATATGTTCATGTATGTATGTAAATGAGGTGCACATATTTTTTTAAAAGCTTATTTTTTTGCCACTGTAGAAAATAAAAAACAACAACTACAGTAGACTGTGTTGTGGAAGGTGGTTGGTTTCATTTTGTTAAGCACAGCATTAGATTGTAGAAGTGAGTGGTAGAACAGACCTATCAGCAGGCTACTGCCTCAGGTCCACATGTGTTTCCTCCTCCTGATTCATTGTGTGGCGAGGGAACTGTAACAGCGCATCAAGATAAGCACTCAGTACAAGAGAAAAAATGTAGCAGCTAAGATCAATTTTCCTGAAATTGCTCAGCTGCATCTCTTGAGATATTTTAGACTAAGCTATACATCTAGGGCTCCAAAATCTGGGGTGGTTTGGGTATCACACTGAGCCATAATGAGTTCAAGGAACTATATCCTTCTCTGTAGGATGCGATGGTCTTGCAGAGAAGGGAACAGGCTGTGCTTTGGCCCAGATGAAGGGCTCTGGGAGAGCCTGCTGCTCACTGCTGTCATGGCATGGCAAGTGGTTGGTGCCTTCTGCAGTGAGGAGGTCCCTGGGCAAGCCTGGCTCCTTTAGTCACCCTCCTACTGCTTTGACACTGCCTGCTGCCAAGATGTGGATACCCAAGCAAAGAAAAGCAGAAGAATCACATAGATTTTATGGTCTCTTCTCTTTCACTATTTTTCTGTACCAGACCAGCAGTCAGTCTTAAATAAGATCTTAATTGCACTGACTGTACTATAGAAGCAAAAGCTGCAACAGTTATAATACATTTCTGGATCAGAAGTCCTTCTCAGGAGAGGATTTTTTGCAAGCATAGCTGCCCTGCCTGCACAAAATGGGGTTGTTGGCATCCACTCATACTTTCAGTATTTTGCACGCACAATTATGGATCCTAGTGTTTTGCCAAGTCTGCTAAAATCTGGAATTTGAGATTTAGAAGACTAAAGTGCTTCCTGAAAGGGAAGTCTGCACTGTGTAGACTGTGAGATTTGAAATTCAAATTCAGCTGTTCTTCTGGCCAAGGAAATCCTCCAGCCAAAGCACTCCTGTAATACCAGGGAATCGATTGGAAAATAACCCGCATTGAAGTCTCTGCTTGTGAAAAGTACAGCTTTTCTGAGCTGTTCAGAAATTTATTTTTTTGAAAGAAGGGGAACTTCTTTTATTTTTCTTTTTTTGCCTATAAGCTGTTAGCAGAATTTTCTGATTTATACAGGGTATTTCTTTCACCATCTGTTTCAAAGACCCAAACTGCTCATGATTGGGTGTGTGAGGTTCGTCCCTGGTTAGGATGGCAGGTGATCGCAGCTCATCACTGTCTGATGAGTGAAAGGGTAGAGATTGAAAGAACAACACTGTGACAGTGCCATGGAAGTCGCATTTACTTGGTGCCACGGAAGGATTGACGTTTATGATGTGCATAATGAATATAAAGCACTTTGTATTGCTGCTTCTACCTAGTGAATGACTGTCCCCTTAGTCTGAGTGGGGGTCTCCTGTTAGTCTAACACAGAAGTTTTAATGAGTTTTTCAGGTTCTGTAGTGATGGTGCTGGCAAGGCACCCCTCAAGGTCTGCAGGGCCCCTGCAGGCGCCTTGCTGCTTCTGGATACTCAAACAGCTCCTCAAGGCACCTCCTTTCACCCGTAGTGAGCTGCGAGTTTGTATTCCCCAGCATCAGTTGTTGGACAAGCTATTGAGACCCTATCTGCAATTTCTGGGCTGGACAACAGATATTGTGTCCAATGAAGAATTTTTCTTCCAGACTTAGATTTGGCTGTGGCTGTCCCAGACTCTCTCATTTGGCCTCCAGCAATCTGGATTACTGAGAGAGGATCGCCACAGCTCTCTGCTCATTGCATTGACTTCTGCACAGCCACAAACCTGCTTGATTTTTTCTTTGACATCTTGGTGGTAGGGCAGCCTAGACTGAAAGTCCATGTTGTTGGTGAGCATCCCCAGCAAGAGGGGTCCTTTGGCATCCTGCACTGCAGGACTGGGAGGTGCAAGCGTGCACCATCAAGGCTTGCTCTTTTGCTTGGACTGGGTGAGATGGTAGGAAAAAAAAAGAAGGGACTTTTCTTATCTGCACAACAATCTCTAAAGGCACACAAATATATATGCTCAGTCAGCATCCAGAAGGTTTCATCAGTTAGCCTTGAAAGTTTTATGACTCTGGCTCAATTTTTAGCCTTTCCTCTTTGTACATTGAACTACCAGCCTAATGAATCCTCTGTTTTCCTCTTGTGAGCAGGAATAAGCCAAAGAATACATCTATCTAAAAGATGAGAAAGCAGGGGGAGGATAGAGAAAAGAAAAACCCTATTTTAAGTGCAGTTTATTTCTGTCCCAGTGGAGGTATGTGAGACTCCTAAGTGTAACTGATTCATCATGAGAGCTCAGCAAGGTCTGGTTTCTGCCAGTCTCTGAGTTCAGAGGGTGCTGTAGGAAAGATTGCATGCATCCAGAGTAGTGTATCTCTGCAGCAATGGACTAGCTCTGGATCACCCATGTATTAAATTACAAGTCAGTGCATTTAAGAATAAGCCTCTTTAGTGTGTTTGCATATTAATTGCCATTAAATTGTGAGAAGGAGGGAAGGGAGAGAGGAAATGACATAATCACATCTCTGGAGAGTGCAAGAAATTATCGTATTGTTAGCTGGATGAAATTCCAGCTCAATTGTAGCACATGATTTGCTGGAAGGCAAGAATGCTTCAGGTATTTTTGAGTTTGGGATAATTGCATTCCCTCTTCAATCAATACCTTGCCTGGTACTTGAGCATATGGTACGGCACATCAGCAGGATTCTTAATTCAGTTTTAATGGGACTTAAGTGGAAGGTTAGGTTTATAAACACCCTGCTAAGTCACACCGCACTGAAAATTGGACTGCATTGAGGCACAGACACAGATAATCATAGCAAGGCTCTGAGTGTTCCTCTGATGTTCCTTAGATTACATTGAATTTGGCTTGGCTTGTTGGAAAATTTTTGGCATCCATTTAAATGGGTTTCCTGTAACTTTTCTAAAAATTGTTTCAGTCTCAAAATCCTTGTTTAAAACTCCCCCGCACCCCCCAAACATGTACTTTTCCTCCCTCTTATGGTATATAATATTACCATACAACATCAAGATGTTAAAAAAAAGTTACTGGAATACAAACTACATTTCAAGTGACTTTATTTTTCTATGCAGTGCTTTATATTCAAGAGCTATATCTAAAGACCAGACTTCTGTGAGCTTTTTTATTTTAAATATTTATTAAGTGAATAAACTAAAGTCTACTAATGAAAGACAAACATGTAATGTATCCCACCTACACAAGCAGCAGTACAAAAAAGATGTTCATCTGGAACTAAATCCACTTGGACTAGAAAACAACATGCATCTAGATGAGTTGTTCATCCAGAAAGCATCCTCTCCTTCCTGTTTTGAAGAGCATTTCATACTTCCTGCATGCATTTGGGCTATTATTCTTATTTTTAGTTGAGATGAAAAATTGTTTTCTCTCAACACTGTGCAAGTTAAATGTCTTCATCAGTAAATTGGAATAGGTGATAACATTCATTTGGTAGATTTGTACTAATCCATTGGTACAAAGTAAAGTGTGTGCTGTGTCTATAGCACTTCTGACACCAGTGTAAGGACACAGCCATATTTTCAATCTCTTTCACAAACAGCTATATCTTTGATTAGTCATTTTAAAATGTGGGAGTCTTTCCTGTGTTCCTATGTGTGCGAGAATGTGAAAATTCCTCTGATGAGTGAGACCAGATTTTGCATGATTCAGTTTGTCTGACCAGTTAGATGACTCTAGTGAATTGCCGGTCCAGTAACTCCTGAAAGGAGAAGAGGCCTCATCATCCAAGACAAAGATCCTGGCCTGTGTTCTGGATTCTGGAGAGATGTGCCTGGAAGACTAATTATGATTACAAACCTTTGAAAGAAAATATTTGTGGCACAAGAAATAGGGCTGTGACTACCAGCTGTTGTCATCCTCTGAAAGAGCCATCCGCTCATTTACAAATCTGACTCAGTGGAAGCATTGCTTTTGAAGAGACTCCTCTTAAAACCAGACATCCAAATCTAAGTGAAAACATCATTTCCATTTCCTGATCTTCTAGAATAAACTCTAATCTAGTCCCACTTGTCCTCAGCAATTCCTCTTTGGCAATGACATTTCCAGGAAACAGGTATAGCTGCTTAGATCACCACCTCTGTATTTGAACATAACAGCTGAAATTCAGCACTCAGGCCTCTGAAGTATTTAATCCAAACCCATTTATCTCTCAGATTTGATCCCAGGATTTATAGCCCCTGTCTGTAATCACGCAGAAGTTAATATTTGACATTCGTGGGTTTTCTTACTGCGAGCATTTCTTGCAAGCTGAGGCTCAGATGGGAGGACATTTTTGAGGCTGAACAAAGCCTTTCCAAATTTCATGTGAACAACAGCAATCAGACCAGTGCCACTGCTGAGCAACAGCGGATTGTGGTCATGTATTTTGGGTTGTTCTGTGTTTTCTTTTCAACTTTTTGTCTTTCTGAGGCTGGGACAGGACAGAACAGTTCCTGTGCCAGGCTCCGCTGCTCCTAGCCTCAGCCCCAGTGAGACAGGAAGGCCCCTGGGATTACAGCCGATGCAGATGGCTGTGCTCCAAGGTGCACATTTCCTGCAAGAAAGCTCAGCTGGGAACGCTGAAAACCAGCTGGAAAACCAGGTCCTACACAAGGCCGCTTCACTGGAGCCTGCGCTGCAAAAAGAAGTCAAAGGGAGTTCAGGAGTGGGAGCTGCTGATCCTGCAGGTTCACAAGGTGCTTTGTCTGGGACCTCATGCAAGACTTGCTTGTGGGCTGACTCCCTTGTCCCTGCAAATGAAGACAAGGTGTGAAGCAAGGAGGTAAAATTTCTGGCCAGCATGTACCTGAGGTGTCTCTGCAAAAGCCCCTGGCTCTTGGTAAGGATGTGCCACCCTTTGGGAAGTGCTGTGTTGGCTGCCCTTGGGTCAGAAACTTGTGCTCAGAGCTGGGACTCCTGGGTGTGGCAGCACTGAAGCTCACAGCTTTCCCGTCTGGGAGCACCTGATGCTCCTACATCCATATCAGTCTCCTCCTTCCTCCTCATCCCCCTGGCTGCAGAAGCAGTACCATGTCCCTCCTCCCAGGGCAGTCACCTGCAGCAAGCAAGGGTGCTCCTGCATCCTTGGTAAGGCAGTGTCTCTCTCAAAAGCCCTTCTCACCTGTTTGTACAACCCTGCAAGAAGTTAAAAAAATGATGTAGGAAAAAATCACTCCAACCAGACAAACTGCTGGTCCTATGCTGAAACCTTTGTGTATTTATTTATTTGTTTGTTTGTTTGTAGCTTTTGTGCATAGAAGATTTAGCTTCCTTTTCTCCCCTTTATTAATTGGTCTCCGCTGTCATGGTTCAAATCTCCAGCTTAACACAGAGACAAATTCAGACCACACATGGAGGCTGGAGAGGAGATGATGACCCTGAGTTAGAGGCAGAGCTGCACACCAGGTGCATCACCTCCCACACAGTGCTTGAGCCACACAAATGCCCCTTACTCTGCCAAGCGGAAAAAGTCACCGACCACTGACTTAACAGGCTCCCTGCTTCCTTTCACTGGAGCTGTGTGCCTTCAAGTGTACCCCTTTCTTGCTGCTGCTGCACCCAGCAGTGCCTCTTCCCCTTCTGCTCTCTCAAACTGTGCTTGTGGTTCCCAAAAAACCAGATTTAGGTCGGTACTGCCATGCACCGTGGTGCAGAAATGTGCAAGTCCTGGAGGTGGTGGGTTTGCTGGACTTGTAGCCTCCCCAGAGCCCAATAGGTGCTGGTGTTTAGAGACTGGACTTTGGGGATAGGGGATTTCCCCTTTCACTGACTGGTCTCACCAGGCTGTCTATTATGTGGATCAATTAACCACTGCTGTTTGCATTACTGTTTGGCTTCACATGCAGAAGAAGACCAGTGCCTGGTATAACAAACCAGCAGTGAATGCATGAAGCTGTGTCAGGCTTCCTGGTTCTGCTTGCTCTCAGAGGCAGCTTTCCCTCCAGCTCTTGAGGCACTGCAGCTGTGCCACTTAAATCTCCTGCAAGACCTTTACTTCTGTCTTCCATAATACAAAACTGCAGATGTTGAAAACAATGGCGAAATACGACCCATCAGGTTTAAGCTATAAAACAGTTCAGCCTCTGTGATGTTCTGCTCTAATTCCATAGCTGTTCATTGTTTGAAATGAATTCTTACTTGAATTTAAAAACTAAAAACATTAGGACAGAAACGAACAGCGATGTTGATTCATAAACAAGGGGATGTCCAAGTTTTTCTTCAAACCCATTGATCATGGATATGAGAGAGAGACAAACATCACCTCAGCTTTTTCAGTCTACATAAATCTGACCTGATTTAGTGTCTGTCTATTTTGTCTGACCCAGTACACCGCCGTAAAATCTGTGTTTCTCCAATAGGTTTTATGGACTATAGGAGCTATAGGAGCTATATAGGAGTTATTCCAGATTCTCTGTTACAGACTGACAGCAAGGTTGAGACCCTTACTGCTCAAAAAACTGCAGCAATAACTTCGTATGGGAGCAGCTTGTGTCTGGGCAGCCTGCTCTGAGGCCCAGGGGCTCTTCTGTGCTGTGACATGGTGTAGCAGTGTGGCCCCCATCTCCTTCCTGGAGATACACCCTGTCTGGGTGCAGATGTGGAAATTTGAGCATTAGTTGTTTGTTCATAATTGTAGCATAAACCAACAACAAGATGAGACAATCAGTGAACCCTTCTCAGTCTAGTGCCTGGTCACTGAATCTTGTTTTTGAAGGTTCCTGTACTGGTGCCTCTCTGCTGTGATGATTAGCACAAAACACAAATATCTCAGACAGCACTGAAAGGGACAGAAAATCTTTCTTAGGTCACTGGAAGTAATGGATTAGGTCAGGAAACCTTTTAATTTTAAACAGAATGATTTGGTCAAGGTGGGCTGTTTGCATGCAGGCAGGACACTTCTGTGCCTTTTAGAATTTGTGGTTAAAATATTCCCCTTAGACTACCTTTTCCATTCATCTAGTTTGCACAAATATTTGACTTGAACTGATACTGCTATTAATCTGTTTAGAATGCTGCTATACTGTTTACACAGAGAGGAAAGCTGTAAGCCTGCTTGTCCAAATAGTTTTAAGCAAGGGCAATACTGCTTTTTAGCACCTGGCATAAATATTTGGAAAAATTTATAAATCTCAGATAACCTTGCCTCTCTCGGATGTAATTACTGCTTCCTAAAACCTATTCTCTAAAGGTCCTCCGTTTTTTTTGTTTTGTTTTTTTTTTTCATTTCTTGCATTTAAGAGGAGCTTGATTTTTTTCTCTGTGAATTTTATTTGCACATCCTTCACGAGCCTAACCAATACAGTGAATTAAAATATTTGTCTACCTATATTTGTACAGATAACACAATCTGGAAGAATACAGCAAGATCACTTAAAAGTGCCTGTGATGTGAATTAAAACATGCCTACTTAAACAGATCATTTCAGAACAATGCAGTAGGCTGTCTCAAGTTCTGTATGTCCTGTTTTTCTTCTTACATACATTTCAATTGCCTGATCATTCCCTCGAAGGTTTCTTATACTGAGAAAGATTGCATTCAAGCAATATAAATCTCAGTGCCACTGCAGTATGGTGGACCTTGGTTTTGAGGCTGTTTTCTGCTGAGGTATATCTGAAACAGGTTTGTTTTTTCTCAAGATTTTATCCATAACTGATGCTTTTTGTCATTTCTGTTAGCAAAAATATATATGATTTTTCATGGAAGGAAAAAAAAAAAACTTTCAGTATTCTTGAAGCAGTTTAGTTGTTTTTTTTGACTGTGAGCCAAAAAAGCAAAGATCAGCCAAAATATTTTTATGTGATTATGATTATTATACTGATATTCCAAGAGTGAATCATGTGTGCTACAGTCTAAGCAATCTCACCACAGAGGAAGGGGGAGCTGAGCGCCTTAGGGGCAGGAGTCTGTTTTGTGCATTGAGTTTTCTATACAAACTATTGATAAGTGCTGTGAGACAAACATATCTTTATGAACTGTTTTCCTGGCTCCATTTAAAGTTTTTGTGATCTGCTTTATTTGGAAAGAAAGAAAGAAAGAAAGAAAGAAAGAAAGAAAGAAAGAAAGAAAGAAAGAAAGAAAGAAAGAAAGAAAGAAAGAAAGAAA
>PYHW01010620.1:144602-196868 GCA_013186435.1 Turdus rufiventris | reverse complement strand
CATTGCTTTTGCATGAGATCCTCTTTGAATCTGAGAGATCAGTTTCAGTGTGCTTGACCTCTTGTACTACTTGTTCAGCTTTTCAGAAAACATTATCTTCCTGGTTCTAAAAATCTAGGTCTGTTGAATCACACTAATAAAAATGCAAATTGATGAAGACTAAAACTGATCACTGGAGTTAAAGTGCATTATAAATAATGATGCTTTTGACAAGTACTAACTCACTGCAGAAAAAAAATAATTCCTAATTTTGAAATTTAAACTATGGGAAGAATTCGGAATTTCTGTGCAAAATTTCCAACTGCTTCTTATTGCTGTTCCTTGGGGACAGCAGCATGGGGGAATGCAAGGAGCTGATCCAGAGGAGATCTGGGGATGATGGTATCTGCCTGTCAGGGGATTTGTAGGCACTGAAGGGGAAGAGAAGGCAGTTCAGTAATGGAGGAGAAGGAGCTAGAAAAACGCTGTGGGTGTGGAAGCCATGGATGCTCAAAAGAGTGCACACTGTAGAGAAGGCAAGCAAAGGACCAACCAAGCCAGGAAAAGTTCAAATATATTTAGGTATCTGTCATCAAGATTGGAAATACAAACCAGGTTATTTGTATGGCTGTGGAGTTAGATCAGATCGTTTTTAGAGCAATGTGCACAAATACCACCTGGAAATTCCAATCTGTTTTCCCCAGGCCCCAGGGATCTGGTGAAATTTTGTGAATTGTCCCAAATGCCATGTGTGCAGGGAATGAATAGTCATACAGATAAGGAAGTGATGAAGGGGAACATATTTCCTAAAGAAGTCAGAGGAGGAAGAGACAAAATTTGAGAGGCACTTTGAAAGGAACTGTGCCATGCTTGCATTCTGTGCAGTGTCATGTATAATTTCTTTTCAGCTCACAGCAATCTAGTTTCTTTCCAGTCAGCTTTCTCATATGCAGAAAATCCACTAAGTTGCATTTAATTACAACCCAAAGATTAAAAAATTATTTGTTCCTCTTGAACTGGTGCTCTGTACATGTTCAAGGTGCCTGTAATCCATACTGTACATTGCAGAGCAGAGCAATTGCATCCCATCTCCAGGAAGGTTGCCAGAACCCTCTTCTCTGCATTGTCTCTGAGCCAGAAAATCTAAAGATGTATTGCATTTTGTCAAACTTCCCAAAGTGCTGCTATGTATTTCAGGCTATGGTGAGACTCTGTTTATACCTCCCTCAACCATGAGCGTGAGAGCATGGAAAGAAGAAAGGAAAAAGTATAATGGGGAAGAAGAACAGAAATAAGATGTTCACATTGGAAACTGCAAGTATTGGTACATACACAGTCTGATTTCAAAGCTGGGGGTTCATCCTCAGCCTTTCCAAACAGGCAACCAAATGCCTGAAAAAGCTGATAGTAGTTGAGTTGGGTGCAGTTTTTTGGTCAAACCTCCTTGGAGACAGGTAGAGGGAAGGAGAAATGGAGAGAGGAAGAAGAGGTGGTAGATGTAAGTAATTAATCTGTATTCAGTGGCATGGAGAAATATCATGAATGTGTGTAGGTGTTAACAAACTGTGTTAGGAGAACAGAAATGCAAATACAGATGTCTGACAGATAATGCACTTAATTTTACATAAAAATGTTTACAGATTTTCTTCCTGTGTGTCCTCTAATTCTGTCAAAATAAAATATTGCAGTTTTGGTGGGAGTTTTATGAATTGAACAAAGCAAGATGCAAGCAAAACAAGGTATTTTTAAAATGTGTACATGGTTCATTAAAATACTTGAAAAATATTTCTCAGGTTGATCTTGAAGATGTTAAAAATCTCCACCCAAACCTACCTGTTTATTTCCTGTTGTTACTATTAACATCCTTCTGCAAAATTCCCCCCCAAAATGAATGCGCAGACCCGATTTTTTCAGAATTTTGAAGTGCTAGACACTTATGAAGGTGTCTGAAAGACACACAGACATTCATCTGTAAAAGCTGAAGTTTGGAAGTGTTGTGTGGCTCTCCACACCTACCTGCAGCAGAGCAATCCTTCATAATAGACCACAAGACAGGACTCCCCAGGGCTGATGCTCACATCTGTACTGAACCCTGCTGCCAGACACAGTCACAGAGGGGAGGGGAAGAGGCGAGGAGCTGTTGAGTTAGATCTACTTTTATGTTACTGGGAGAGGAAGGCAAGAAAAGCCTCAGAGGATCAGAGGATCCTGTACAGTTCTGCCAGTCCCCCCGCCACAACACAGGGCTTCCTTCTCACCTAGGAAGGTCAGGAGGGAAGTCACCATCTGATCTGCTTTTTATTGTCATCCTAATTTTCCCTGTGTTTTCTGTCTTACCCTTCCTAGGAACACGCTTCAGGTACCACTAGCCTGAGACCTAGGAGGATTAGGGAAACCAGCAGGTCGAGGGAGATAATTCTCCCCCTCTACTCTGTGCTTGTGAGATTCCATCTGGGGCAGTGCATCCAGATCTGGGGCCTCCAGCACAAGGAAGACATGGACCTCTTTTTGGAATGAGTCCAGAGGAGGCCACTTCATTCAGCACAGGGCTAGATCACCACCTCTATGAAGACAGGCTGAGAGAATCAGGACTTTCCAGCCAGGAGAGGGGAAGGCTCCAGTGAGACCTCATAGCACCTTCCAGTAGTTAAGAGGGATTGCAACAAGGCTGGGAAGGATCTTTTCACCAAGGCATATAGTGATATAACAAAGCCTTAAGCTGAAGGAGGGTAGGTTTAGATTAGATATTAGAAATAAATTCTTTACTATGAGGGTGGTGAGACACTGGATCAGGTTACCCAGAGAGATTGTGGACTCCCCATCCATGGAGGTCTTCAAGACCAGGTCGAAACTCTGAGTAACTTGCTCAAGTGAAAAGTGTCCCTCCCCACAGCAGCTGGTTTGGAACTAGATGATCTGGAAGTTTCCTTCCAAACCAAACCATTCTATGATTCTATGATTAAATGGTAGCCAGGAGAAACTTCAGGGACAGGTAGATCAGGACATGTAGCACTCCCTCCAGCACAATGTTCAGGCCATCAGCAGTGTTACTGATATTAACTCATGATAAATGTGATTCAGGGTTCACCATTCTACAAGAAGTACACACAGCAGAGCTTTCCCTGCAAATATTTCTGAAGTCACAGGACTACCCTGTTTTATGAAAACCACTTCTCCAAATAATTACTGTAATTTCACAACTATAAGGCGCACCAGATTATAAGGCACACTTCGGTGTGTCAGCAAATTTTTGAACTTTTGCCCATATATAAGGCGCATCAGGCTATAAGGTGCACTTTTTTTTTGCAGCGAGGATCCACTGCTGGCTCCCCCAACGCGGTTGCTGGCTGTGGCCCCGCCTCCACCCAGCAGCCGTGGAACCGCAGGCCTGCCTGCACCCACTGACTGCAGCCCTGCCAGCTCTCCCCACAGCTCGCGGCTCACACTTCCAGGTTGGCAAATTTCTGAACTTTTTCCATATATAAGATGCACCAGACTATGAGGTGCACTTCCAGGTTCGGGTCAAAATTTTAGTCAAAAGGGTGCGCCTTATAGTAGTGAAATTACTGTATAAGCAGCCTGAAATACAGTATTGGTCTTGGGTGGCAGCTGAGATGAGCTGTCCCCTGTGGCCCTGGCTGGCTGCATGGCTGAGGAGAGAAGGAGCAGGAATTTAGCTCTGCTTCATCTCCTGTCCCAGAGCAGATCTCTGCAAACAGGAGGCAGAGGAAATTTGTGCCTGAAAGAGGGAAGTCCATGTTGCAATGGTTCATGCCAGGAAAGGTTTTGAAAAATGAACAGCCTAAACCTTATGTGCTGCAGAGTAATCCAGGCTCTTCTGCAACTGATGAAGAAATTTCCTTCTGCATCTAAAATGCCTCTACTTCCAGGACAGGCTCTGGGTTTTATGGTCCCAGATGGAACAGAAAATGGTTGGGTTTGGATTCAGCTCACCAAAATGACAGACAGAAACACTGTGCTGTATTGTCAGCTCTTTTCATGAGCAGGCAAGGGAATGCATTGGATGATATGCTCTGTGGTTATCTGTTACTTAAATATGCTGTCCCAAATTTACGTATGTAACGAAATTCATGGTAGGGACTACAAGAAAAACTCAGTACAGCCTCTACAATGTGATTCTCCTACTGGAAATAATAAAAGAATGTCTTATTTGTTACTCCCTATTAACACATCCCCTTCTGGACAGATTTTTAGTCTTGCATTAAACCAAAACGTAACAATTTCCCAAAAGGAGGGAGGATGACAGGAAGACTGAACAGCTGGGGTCTGGGGGAATGGATGAATGCTGTGGAACTGGAGTCTTTCCAGGTCTCCTGAGCTATTTCTGCTTTTGCAACACTGATTAGTTTGCAGAACATTTTATCTGTAATTTAAACCTATCTGTTTTCATGGATGACTCATTTTAAGGAATAGTGTTCTGGATAAGGGCAAATCTGTGCTATGTACTTAGAGTAGAAATATCCTTTTTTCTTAAAAAAAAAAAGAAAAGAAAAGAAAAACAAGAGAATAAGGTGAGATTTTCTATGCTGAATTGCTAAATAGTCTGCCTGAGGTGAAAACAGTTCTAGTGTTGCTGTTAAAATCTAGTCTCAAGCACAGTAAATCTGAAAATATTTATGTTGAGCAATCAAAGTAAGAGTATAGCAATCCCTACTAAAAAACCTAAAGACATTCAGTGAAACTCCACAAAATAAAAATAGGCAACAGATAAGGAGACAAACAATTCCAAGCACTATAAGGACATTGTAAAGAAAAAGTTTGTTTTTACAGCATTTTTATGGGAATGGGTTTCCTACAGAAAGCATGCAACCTATAACTGAGATCTAAGAAGAGGAAACAGAGCATCTTCCAGCCTTGCTATAGTGGTAGTGTAAGAACCAGCTGGGTAACCTCTTAGCATTGAAAACAGCTGATCAGCATTGAAAAAAAAAATTGATATTTTATCTCAAACTATTATTACAACAGAGAGATGATTTTGTGATCTCTCTCTGGGATTATATATTGCAGTTAACATTAATACTTTTGCAAAGTTGTCAAGCTCCATAAATGGCCTAGAAATGCTGTAGTGTCACTGTTTATAGTGACAAAAATATTTGAATGTATTCCTGATTTCTGATGAAAAGGAGTAGATTGAGATCTTCCTTCCACAGAAACAAAGCAATTGTCTGCATGATAAAACAATTTCAAATGGCACAAACAAACTAGTTATCTGCAACTGATCTGAAGTCACCTTGTAAGGAAATTGGTCCATAATGGCTAGCCAATGGCCCTGCAGATGGTATCATACGTCATAGTACAAGTACAAGAAGTGGTGAGAACACCAAAACAGAGGCAAGAATTAGCAAAACTTGTCCCATAAAACACTGTGACTTGAAGCCACAGAGTCTCCTGCTTCCTGGGATGGCACAAAATTCTACCTTCCTTTCAGTGGAATAAGTTTGATGGATTTCCATTTCTCAGTGTGGATTTTTTGGTGGTGTTTTCATTTTCACATTGCAAGCAGGATTCCTTGCTAACCCCTTGCTGACCCCTTTTATACTTTCTCTTCCTGTTTAAGATCTCAGCTTCCTTTATTTTCCTGAGCACTTTCAAATATTTACCACTAGGTGCACAACCAGATGTGCAGCACCTGTGCTCATCCTCTGAAGATAGATTTCCATTATATTTGCTCATTTTGTGGTCTTATCCATCGCTGCTAGAATATACTTAGCTCTTTAGGGATGGTAGAGGTATAAAAGGATTAACTTGAACTTCTATTGTTCTTTTGGAAAAAAAATGGTTTATTATTCATCTTTCACACTATGGAAGTAGAAAGCAGTCTTCATCATCAGAGGAGGTACATATTTTTTCCACATGGAAACTTAATAGATGTCTACTTGTTTAGTAATTAAACCTATAGTAAGAATATATGAGAAATAGAATTCCACTATATGCAACGTTCCTGAAGAGTATGACATGCATGAGAACAAGAAATGTCTCTTTCATTAAGATTGGGGCAATAGTAAATGCTCATCAATTTTTATGTTTGCAATTGCTCTAAATTCATAGAAATCAGATATAGATTTCTTGTTGTTGTAAATGCACATATTTTTCATGTTTATTTGCTGAAGTACAGATTTCTGTGTATAGTTTTATGACTCCAAAGGTTGTGAGTTTGTGCACGTAACAGTTGATGGTGTCAAAAAGAAAAATATTCCCTTTACCTCAACCCCACAGGGGGCTGTTTTTGTAACCATAGTTTTGTTAGGTGGCAGCTAGCCATTCTGAGGGAAGAAAAAGGCTCTATCTAGCTAGGA
This sequence comes from Turdus rufiventris, assembly GCA_013186435.1. Classification (NCBI taxonomy): domain Eukaryota; kingdom Metazoa; phylum Chordata; class Aves; order Passeriformes; family Turdidae; genus Turdus; species Turdus rufiventris. The sequence continues at coordinate 190,572 of PYHW01010620.1, read as the reverse complement.
ACCCCACAGCATCTTAGTAATTGCTGCAAGTTAGATTTGATCCCCACAGTTCATCTCTAGACTTGACATGCATGAAAACAATGAGTGCGACACTCATGGCTGGAGAAAATATTGACCTTGTCATATGAAACTGTATTTGACTTTGAAACCCTAATCCAGACACTATGATTATGCCAGAAAATAAAATCTTCAATTTTCCTGCCAACATTCCTGGCTGTCAGATACTTTAGACAGCAGGAGCCTGGAGCCCCATTATGTATGTGCTTTATAACTCCCCTATGGTTTGAGGTGGACTGAAGGGGTTCACACCTTTTTGCTTCACACCCCAACTGTCTATTATTTTATTTGCTCCCCTCTATCCAGATGTGTACTCCCTCACTGAGAGTAGTATTACTTACAATGCCCTCATTTCTTTGAATTGACAGCTCAATTGCACAGGTTCTTTATTGAGGAGGATGGGAATTTTTGGCCACAGGTGATGTGGAGAAGGAAGCAGGAAAGCATCTCTCTGCAGGTGTTTTGCTCTCTAGCTCATTCCCAGACACCTCCCCTGAGGCTGGAGCAGGGTGCTGAGCAGGATCCTCGCTCTGACCCCATGGGGCTGGTTTTGCATATTACTTGGGTGTGAGTCACTTAATTTCCAGTCAAAACTGCCTAGCTCATATAAGAACTCACTTACTTCTTTCTGGCATGTCATCTTGACATGCTGAAATGTCATCCAACATGCTGTGTCTCCACAGGACCTTCGGAAGGAGGTCAGGGACATGCAGCTTGCGCAGGGCGTCGAGTTTCCCTGCTGAGCACAACAAGGTTGCGGTTTGATTAGGTATTCAAACTTCTATTTTTGGTTCAATTTTTGTCGGCAGGAGCATTATTTTTGCTGATAACCTCTCATCTGGGCAGAATCTCAGCATAACTCTCCCCAGGCTGATTGATGACTTCCTGAAGCTGGTGTTGCAAAACCGTCTGCTGAGCACTGCTTCCTCCAGAGGCTCCGCCAGAGCCGCTTGGGCTGTAAACGATTGTGTACACAGGCAGCTCAGGAGCTGCAGTGTGCTAACGTTTTATGGCTGTTTTTTCCTTCTCATTATGTCTAATTCTAGTCATCCAGGTGCTGCGAGCTTTCCCTCCCCCTGTTGTCTTGGTTGCATGAACTTGCTAGAAACTGTTTATCTGACACTTACATTACCAGGATAAAAAATGGCTACAGTGGGGTTTATTATTTTATTTCAATGCGGCTGTACCCCTCCAGAGGCATTAACAACTGTACTGCTGCAAGAGTATTTGTTTCCCTCTTTAATTTGGATGATTTCCATCCTGCATCTGCTATTTACTTTTAGATTCATGGTAAAACTTGAAGTTCACATGTGCGATAAAGATCTGTATGAACGGATCTCATCAAGATTTCTTCTAGAACAAACTGCAGAGATCATGCTGACCTTCCCAACCAGTCATCCAGAAAATATGTCTATGAATTCAAGTAATTTATTAGTCTTGGCTTTTATTTTATTATTTTGTATATTGCTCACCATGAAATTTTCTCTTGCTAAACATGAGATCCTGCTGGGGATTTTGGTAGCTCTGCTCCACTTCTGTTCTTGTATGATTGAAATATGCTGTTGTTTTTCTTCTATAAATGTGAATCTCTTTCAGTTGACAGAGGATTTTTTAGCACACAGATTGCTACATCCAATGGCTTGATCTGGATTCCATGCTCTTATTCATTCCAGCTTGTTAATGTTATCTGCTGGTTTTTAGAGAAACAATTTTAGCTTTTATTTCCTGTCAAATCAACTTCCAGCCCCGTTTACCGCCTCCATCAAAAGTCTCTGAAATGCTACTGTCTAAATGTCTTGAGCTATAGTATAAATAGATCTAGCAATTTGTTTATAAACATGACTTTTTGCACAGATCACAGGGGAAGAAAAGCTATAGAGGCATTTTGAAAAAACAGCCCCACTTAGACCAATGCATGTTTATCCAAGAGCCTAGGCTCCTTCTGGAGTGTTTGATAAACAAATATCTGATTGAATTAGATTTATGGCTCAAGCATCTCGCATGTACAGGGAAAGGATGTAGAAAATAAGAACTGAAAGTCCCAACTTTGTGGTGTTTGTTTGAGCAGCACCACTTGGAGAAAGGAGGCATATTGCTCCCCAAATCTCATCATCCCTGTAGGGCTGGAAAGGACAGCGAGTCTGTGGAGGGGGTTGTGCTGCTCTCCCCTCTACACCATGGTCCTGGGGTCAGCTGGGAGCCTGACCCCAGCCAGTGACTCCCATGGCTGAGGGGGTGGGTGTGTGTCTGTGTGTGTGCAAGGACCCCCAAGCAAAATTCCCACCTCCCCGTGTGGAGGGCATGTATTTCATCATGGCCTTAGATTGATTCCAGATGAGCAGAGACTACTACAGAGGAAAGACTGTTTGCAAAGGGCATTATGCTAGAAATGGACTTTCTGCTTGGGTAGCCTTGCTGCAGGCATGCTGAGCCCAGTTTTCCCCTGGAATCGGGGGAGAAAAGGTGTGAGCTGGTGAGCCAGACTTGTCCTCTGCTCTGCAGCAGCTCACCTAGAAAACCATTTCTGGATCAATATTCCTCCCTCCCTAAAAAGCAGACAGAGAAGATGGACACATTGGTGGCATGGGCTCTGAACCATGCCCATGCATCTGCTGAGCTGCCATCTGCTAACAATTATGCCTTTAAAGAAAAATAATTTAATGACGTGCTGTTGAATAGATTTTCAGGGCTACCCCAAGATTCTTTCATTTACTATGATCATGATGAGGAAAGAATTGCCCATGGCAGCAATCAGCAGAGTCAGGACAATTCAGATGTGAGGTGAGAGGTGGCTGTGTGAGAAGAGGGCTCTGGATGCTGCAGGGGTCACAAGCTGCCTGTGAGTCAGTAGAGTGGCATTGCTGCAAAAAAAGCAAACGTCCACTGCCTTTATAAACAGGCACATAGTCTGCAAGAAATGTGAAGTAATCCTTCTGTCTTGCTCCACATGAGTACAGCAGATATCACATTTCCAGAGGGTCTGGAGAAAGTGGAGTTAGTCCAGAGGCAGCAGGGGGTGGGTCGTGTTTCTGAGGCCTGTGATCACTGAAGGAAGGATGGAAGAATTAAATCTACTGTTGTACAAAAAAGGGCAGTGGTACAGGACCAGGCTGCAATCTTAAAGAATGCATAAATGTTACTGGGACTACTCTGTTCTCCTTGCCATCTGTAGAATCATTTATAAATAATTGACTTTAATTTCAGACAATAAAATCCAGGTTAAGTGCTGGGAAAAATTTTCTCTTTGGGGAGGAGGGAAATAGCTCCAAAGTACAAATTCTGTGACACTGACTGCACCAACCCTCTAACAGAAAACAGCCACTTGACTTCTATCTGGACTAACCTAAACTTTACAGAGCCAATTTTGTTCTTCCTGAAGGAGTTATGTATTACATTTTATCTGAAAGGGAAACTGCTTGTAATTTCTTTGCAGATTTGTTCTTGGGCAATGCTGGACATTACAAAGGTTCAAAACAAATTATTGTCAGTGTTGCAATTCCAGATTGTTTCTTTTCCCCCTTTGAGGTGTATTATGCCTGGCATTTTAATGACTCCAATTAATAAACCAGCTTTTGCTCAGTGTGTTTTGGTTTTTGTTCAGAAACACAAAAATGTTAAAATGTGTCATTTAAAGGAATTTTGCAGAAGCATAAACCATGTTCATCTGCTTTAGAGCTTGGGAAGTTAAGAGTTTCCATATGTCAACATGCAGCCCTGGGTCAGAATATAATGTATGCGTCCACGGCACATAGAAATGGTAAAGCATTGGAGTCAGTGTCCAGGAGAATTCAACATTTTTTTCAGATGAAATAGTGAAAACCTGAAAATATTCCTGGCAAGGCTTTAATAAGCATGATGGTTTCAGGTTAGACCTGCTGCAAGTACCAGAAGACTATGAATTTCATTCATTTTTCTTGAGGATCCTGGAAAGAGCATCAGCACAAAACATTTTCCTTTTATCTTTTTTTTTTTTTCAACTGCATTTGATAGTTACTGTTTCCGTTTAGACTGACTCTGGCATTGGATAACTCATAATGGGAATTCCATGACTTTGGAGGAAAAACATTTTACATGGAAATTTTACATACCCCTGTGAAGAGCAGCTGCAGTGGCTTTTCGTATCTAAATGAATGGGATTTTATTAAATAACAATCCCCAGAAGTTCAATATTGGGAAATGAGGCTCTAAGGTGTTTAACAGAATAAAGCACAGGCTGCTGTCTGCACCTCTCAGCAGACCAGGGACACAGGAGGATGGCAGAAATCTTGCATCAGTTTGCCAAAGCTCCCTGTGAGGAATTTCTCTTCCCAACAGTGGAAGCCACTTTGTTTCCTGATGTCCTAAATCAGAGCAGCACTTCCAAGCACAGATTCGTGTAGTCTGGGCTACATTTTAGAAGGAACCGGTCTGCTGGTCAGAAATGTGTTTTTCTAGAAAACTTATTTTCACATAAACACTTCTTTGATAAGTATATTTTCAAGATTGCTGGTTCAAGGGTTTGCTTACTTTATAAAGTATGTCATTTGTGTGGATTTTTTTTCTTTTAGAAAAAAAGGGAATGCTCATCTCATATTCAGAAGTGCGGTTTATTTATTCATCCATCCAAAGGCTAAAGCATTTGACTGAAGCATAAATATTTTGGCTGTAAAGATGCCACCAACGTTCATGAAAATTTCTCTTTGGGTACCTGGGATCTATGTTTCCCTGGAAAAAATGATCTCCAGCAGATCTTTGGTTCATGTGGTACACTGCAAGCACATAACTGCCATGAGGAATTACCATCTCTTCTTCACAAACAAAAGAAAACACTCTCTTGTGTGAGGAGTGTGACTTTCCTCTGAAACCACAAGCATCTCATTCAGTTCAGATTAAAAATATTTCTTATTTCTCCAACTGCAAAAACCTTGGCCATTTTAGGTGAAAAATTTTCAAGAGCAGAAGAGAAGAATAACCTTTTCCTGTTGAGTTCTGAAATAAATTTTTGAACCACATTTAATAAATATTTTATTTAGCTTCTACTGCTTCTTTGATGTCAGTCCAGAGCAAATGCTCACAGGTTTGCTGTCTTTTAAAAGCATCATTCAGGGTATTTTTTTTGTCCCTTGGTATGAACAGTCATATTACAGTGACATAGAAGATTTTCAGATAATTTGTACCCAAAAAATGCCTTTGTTTGATTTACAACCGTTTCTATTAAATTCTGGTAGGATGTTGAATTTCAGAAGCAAAATAGCTATTTATTGTTCAGCAGCCAGGACCTTGTTTTGGGCTGCAGAATAAAAATAGTGCAATGAGACTAATTGGTCTAAATTATGCATTTATATTTCATTTTTTTAAAGCTCTACTTGGGGTCTTTGGATGTCTCTGACTTGTTCTGGACTATGGGTCTTCCTTTTTTTTTTTTTTTTTTCCCTGAACTACTCTTTGGGAGAAAAGGTGGTTTTCATTTGGTTCACAACTTTAAGTATTATCTTTTAGATATCAAGACTTTAGGGAATATCAGGCTCTCATTTAGTTCATTAACATCCTGTTACCATCCCTGGAGCCCCCCCAGACCATTTTCTGTGTTGCTGCCTCCAGCTTGGCAGCCACTGATGAGTTCCACCAGGGTACACCAAACCCTTCTTTGGGAAACCAGGCACCTCTCAGAGTATCTTGTGCCAACAACCACAAAACAGGAACAAGTAATGAGCAAATGTGGTGGGGTGACGCAGGATCACTTCCAAGGAACCCTGTCAGAGAGCAATGGGGTTGTCCCAAATCATAGCACCAAGGTGTTTATGCAAGACGTTGCACAAAAGTTTAGGCTTCACTCAAATACTTTCTTATCTAGAGCTTTTCTGCACTTAACAAAAAAAAATTGTGTTGTTTTCTTTTTTTAACCTCTTTGTGAAAATGGTCAAGTCCTGAAAAATGATCGAAGAGCTCCACTAAAAGACTATGGCTACAAGTCTGAAAACTTGTATTGTTCCTGAGCTGGCTGGCAGCCTCAGCTTGCTTAGGAACCTGTCACCAGAGCACAGGAGGCTCTTTTCTGAGTTTCAGACCCATTCCTTTCTTTTCACTGTTGTTTATCTCCAGCGCTGAATGCATGGAAGGGGAGATAAATCTCTGTGATTTCTGGTATTTCATACTTAAATAAATGCATCATTGATGCTGTATGTACTTCCATTTGTGAAAAGATGATTGCTGCTCAAACTGTGAGCAGGTCAAAAGTGCACAGAAGCCATCTCAGGGTTAAAAACAAAATAAATAAACAGCAGAATCTGTTGTCTCTGGTGTGGAGAAATGCACATCTGAAGTCCCTGTTGTATGCATGAGGTGTTTCCTCACTTACCAGACAGAAAATTTTGGAAGAGCTTCCTGTGGTGACGCACCTAACATCAGCACTCAGCAGATAATAACAGGGAACAAGGCTGTGACTTGGGATTAGCACTGTGCATGCTGGGTCCTGCTTGGGACTTGATGCACCAGTGATGCTGCAAAAATGTAAGGAGCCCATAGCAAGCACCACCAAAACGTGTAAACATCAGTGAGAAAAAAAAAAAAAAAGGAAGGAAAGCAATCCTTTTATATTTCCTATTATTTTCTTTCAGGATATCTGTCACACAGCAAGCAGAGCAGAAAGAAATCAGCAAACAAGTGGAAGGTGCCTCGTATGGGTAGATATGAGTGGCACAGGCAGCGGAAAGAAGGAAAGAATTTGAATTTCTGTGGTACCACGGTTAAGCACCTGGCCTGTCCTGGGCCATGGCCTTGTGGATGAGCACCCCAAACCTGCTGTGGGGAGCAGGAAACTCCTGTGGCTGTAGGGAGGTCAGGGTTCTCCACAGCCACCTCCATTCCCTGTTTTGGAGGATGGGTACAAGTCCCTGTGCTCAGTAAAGCACTAAGCAGGTGGGAGGTGGAGCCTGTAAAGAGTCCTCAACTGCTGGAAATGGGCTGACTCAGAAAATAATGGAAGATAATAACAAGAGGCAGCAAGAAGTGGGAGTGTGGTAAATAATGTGGACTATTCCTGCGAAGGAAAGCAGTGAAAGGTGACTGCCTCCAACAGGAAGGGAGACATTCTTCACCGTGGTAGTGGTTAGGTTATGTAGCAGGTGTTTTCCACCTCTGATTTCTGAGATCATACATAACATGCCAGGCACGTTACCTATAGTTAAACATACCATCAGGCACCATTTACCCAGGGGTGTGCCTTGGCTCCAGTGCTCTTTCCAAAGTTATGCAATTACCTCCATTAGGCACAGCTCCCTGAGCACAAGCATCCGTGACTCACAGAGGGCTGTCTACCTGTCTGGCTGCTCACAGACTCAATTAAACACCATCATGGAGCAAAACACAGGGTCCATTTGCACTGCAGCATGCCATGGCAGCCTGGTGCATGAAGTTACCTTGTAAAGGTGCCAAAGGTGCCAGGTCAGGACCATGATGGAAAGGGGGTGGCACTCCCCTGCCTGTGAACATGGGAAGCTAGATATTGCTCCAGCACTACACTGACAACCTCAGGCTTAACACAAATCTTGATCCCCATTAAAAAAAAACAAAATTAAAAAGAGAAAACTGAAAAGTAGAGTGGAGGTGATCATGTATGCTAAATACTGTCCTTTTAAAGGTCTGATCTCTGCTTGCTTTGATTTCAGTGCTGGTCTTTATCAGTGTCATTTTTAATGTTACACATTTGGACTGCTGAATAGCAGCAATCCCCAGCACAATGTAGGGGATGGTGTTAAGGCTCCAGCCTAATGCTTGAGACGCCTTGGTTTTATTCCCTTCTTTGATGGTCTAATCCCAGATTCATCCCAGCTAAATTTAGGAACTGCCTGAAGTAGGAGCTTTGCTTCCTTTCAAGAGGAGCCAGGGATGATGCTGGGCTGTGGTCTCCCTATGCCTAGTATTTCTCAGAAGCTGGGGAGGGGGCTGAGGACATTGGGGAAGGGCTGGAAAAGAAGAGGGACTGCTACCAAGCACTGAAGTGAAGGACTAACTTTCAGGTAAAAGACATCAATTTTCATCACTGAAGTAGGAGAAATGGTCTTTATGTCAAAAAAGGGTGAGGAGGAGGAATATGTGGAGCATAGTGAGGCATGTTGATGCAATAGTAATGGGGAGAAGGGCAGGGGACTTTAATTTAGAGACCAATCCCAGCCTGTTTTTTCATGCACCAGCGCTGCATACTAAGTAACTCATGAGGATTTAAAAAAAAAAACTAGCCTTTCCTTATGGACTTGTCAGGCCAAAGCTTGGATTCTCTGTTCTAATTAGAAAACAAAGTGACAGGCAAGCTGCTGTCTTTCCACAGACCTCTGGAAGAGGCTCAGAGGATGGGGTGAACCATACTCAGGGGAAAGAAATGTTCACAGGGTTGCCAGCAGCAGTATTGCTTGGTACATCAGCTTACACTGAAAGTGCCCTCCTGAAAAGAGAAGAAATGGTAGATTGGCAGATGTTGTGATGAGGGGCATATGAACATTAGAGCTGATGTGGTATTTAACACTCTGTAGTATGTAGTTACATATCATCACCAGAACGTGTAGAGAAAAAAATCACTGGATTGCTGCAAGCAGAAGTTAATGTACTGAAGCTGACTTCTTTTTCACATTTTGGTTTTTTGTTTGTTTGTTTGGGTGAATACAGCAAATATGTTATTACATGACTATGGTAAAGATCAGTGGACTCTAATGACCAGCAAATTAACCCTTACAAAAGCTCTATGAGTAGTAGCATTATTATTAATGCTGGCAAAAGTCTTTCAAGGCAAAGCATGAATAAATGCAAGGTGTTCCCATTAGCATTCCAAATGTTTGATAATGAACAGCCCCATGGACATGCATTTGCTCTTACCATCTCCTCTGGAGCCTGCCACAGATGAGGGGTGGAAAAAGTGTTGCACTGATCCCGAGGATGACTGCTGACTTTTGGGAAATGTCGTCCTACATCCTGCTGTGGCTTTATTGTGGTCGTTGATACTGCTGGTTTCCTTTAGTTCTGTAGTAAGAAGCCTAGGGGTTTTTGTGTCTAAAGTGCTTCTACTCATTTGTATTTTGGTGAACTTTGGCTGTAATATGCAAAATAGCTTTATATAAAACAAATCACAAAATTACATATAATTACAGAATATATAGATATATGTAATTACAAATTACCAAAAAGCTGTCACTCTACATAGGAAAGAGGAAAGGGAAGATGTGTAAAAAAAGAAAATGGAGAATTAAATGCATGGCAGCTTCCCTGTGGTAGTTCTGTCATCCAGAAACCATGTAAAAATAGTGTCTTCCTCTCCCTCTGTTACTATTCTGTTTCTCTACATCTCTGATGGGTTTTTTTTTGTTTGTTTGTTTGTTTGATAATTTATTTTTCATTCCTACCATGAGTTTTCTGAAATTCTTGTTGCTGGGTTGAGGGCAAAATCAGATTCAGAAGAGAGTTTCTATTTAGTGACAGATCATGTGAAACTTTCCAGTAACCTGTGAAACTTGGTGAAGCTTTCTTCTTGGGCAGAACTGTGCTTGGAGCAGCCACAGGAGGTAGTGCCTCACTCCTGAATTGCTGGATTTTTTTCCCCTGAAGGAAGAACCAGAAGCACGTCCTTGAAGCCTGACAGGTGGGGCAGCATCCTGCTAGCCAGTACCAGCTGTTACCCAGTCACCCCTCCAGGCAGTGGCATCCTGAACACTTCACACTGCCTTGACCTGGTCACTTAATTGGAGAGAGGGACAGGTTGAAATTTGCCCTCAGCTTCCTGAGCTTGTCTGCACAAGTCACTCCACTGTCCTCGTCTGATGTGAATCCCCAAGTTTTATCTTTAAAAAAGATAAAATAAGTTGCCAAGGCTTAGGGTGACTCGTCCAGAGTACCTTGATGGGTCATTTGGTCAAGCAAGGTGGGAGCAGCTGTTGTTTTGTCAGCACACATGCTGCCCTGGACAGGCTGGGTGTGCTCCTCAGCTTCTTGTCTCTTGGGAAAAGTGGTCTGTGAATGTGCAGGAAACATGCTGGACCTTATGAACAACAACTGGAAAAGAGACAAGGGATACTTCTGTTTTATTTATCTACTGATGAGCTCCCAAAGTGGCAGTGTGACCAGAAGCACTGATGGGGCTTTTTGAACGTAGATTCAGGGAATGCTTTGGGGGTTTCAGTCCAGGGCAAGGATGCCATTGGTGTGAGAGAAATTTTAGTCTGGGAGTGAAGGCGTCTGTCTAAAAAGATTCTGACCAAGCTACTCAGCTTTTGAAAAGGGGGATGAAGAGAACCTGAGGATTATAAGGACCTCCCTGGAAAATAAAGCCCTCAAACCTTGAAACACACCCTCTAGCATATAGCAAGCTATTAACAAGGTGACCTACCGAGTTTTACAGTACATTCCTCAAAACTGAGAGTTTTTGAAACCATGAGTTGATTTTTAACTAAAATGGATGTGTTTAGTTCAAAGTGGCATTAATTCAGAGAAGCCTTCTCACCTGTGTAGTAAGGATAGCAATTGGATACTTCTGTTAATACTTTTGATTTATGAATTTATTACAGTATGTTCACCGGATATATTTCACAGATTGCAAAAGATGTTCTGCAAGATTGTAAAAACTTGTTGTGGTCAGCAGTTTGTAGTGATTTTTGAATAGCAATGCATTCTCCTGTAAAGTACAATTAACTTCCACCCCCTCCTCTTTGCCTCCACCCTGGCTTGTGAATTGGTTCCAATTTCAAATACTTAATCACGGGAAATTTTGGTGTTTTATATTCTGGGTAAAATTCAGAGATTGCAAACTTTCTGTGATCCACTTTATTGCAGCAAGATTCTTTCCAGAAACATTATACTATGTGTTGCTGTTTTGTGACTGGGACATGTGGTAAATCTGCTTCAAGAATGAGTCTGTGCCAGATTTCTATGTTGTCATGCATACAGAGGAAAACAAGAAACATCTGTCCTTTTTTTAAAAATCATTAAAAAGAAATGTTATAAGAACAAACTATTATAGGTAGTACAAGGTGATGCACAAGTGAAATAAAAAGAGCCACTTGGAGACATATTCTGGAGTTTATTTTTAAAAAAGCAAACTATTAAACATTATTTACTAATAATAAATCTTGATGTTTAATATTCTGCATCTCTTTAGGAGTCACCACTGTTTGTCTTGAGACCAAGACCCGTGTCTATGTGGAATGTTATTATCAGCTTTCAGGGTCTGAAATCAATTACAATTTTTCACCTTTTTTGAAGCTTGCTATTGTGTTTTTAAATATTGACTCAAATTCCATATTTTAGAAATTATTTTTTCTTTCAAAATGTTTTATTGCTGGGTTTTTCTTTAGACCCTTCTTTGGAACTGTATCTGTTCAGAGGGACACAAATCCTTCCCTTCTGTTCACATTTTCCTTGCAGAGCAGTTTCAGTGTAACTGTATGGGAAATTGTTCTGGGCCCTGAAAGCTAAAATTGGAAAGATACTACTCACAGATTAGTGTAAAGAAAAAACAATTAATTTTGCTTTAAGAACTGCAGGCAAGATGAACAACTTCACAGACCTTACTTGATACAAATTTTTCTATAAGCTCACAGGCAGTCCTCTCAATAAAGACAACAAAATTACTGTCATATTTATCATGCTGGGGTGTTTCAGCTCCATGGGATAAACTTGGCAGTGTTCTTGCTCTGAGTACTTGGAAAGCATCCCTATACATCTCACTTGCAGCATTCCGGTAGATTAGGAATAAACTATCTCTCTTTTTTCACCCTTCATATTTCATATAGTGATAGTGCTTTCCCTGAGTGCTTGTTACAGTTATTTTCTTGGAAAACAACATGCATTTTTCTGTACAATGTTGGCTGATAACACAACCAGACTATACCAGCACTTTTCCCTTTGATTAACAAGATAAACAAGATTGAGAGAGTAAGGGTTGAGTGAAATGTTTTAGTTCAGAATTCCTTAATGAACCTAGGCAGAAATTCAATATGCTTTGGGAAAAAAAGGTTTTATCACAGCAAATTATTTCTACTGGGGGAAGAAGGGTCATTGTTTTAGAAGCCTATGATCACCTTAAAGATATTATAAAATATAACTAAAAATTATATAATCTTCATAACTAAAGATTGCTTGATTCAAATGCTTTACAAATTTGAGCACAAGTATTTCATCTTCCTAAATTAAATTTCTTTTGGTTTACTGAAAACTTTGAAAAAGTGTAATTTTTTTCAGCAGAACTGTAACCACCCAGACAATCAGTCACATGCATCACCCCTTGGTCTCATATTTATAGCCCTCTCAAAATTACAGGAAGGTATATAATAGCAAATCTTGTTAAAATATTTTTTCACTTCTGTTTCTAACTTTGCCTGGGCAGGTTTTGTCCTGTCTGGTACTTGCCCCCATGTGAGTTCTTGTAATGCTGCTGCCTTTGTGTGTGCATCAGTAACTTAAAAGCTGGACACAGTGCTATGAATTTTTGTTAAGACTAAAAAGTAATATTATTGAAAAAGTATTAGTCAGATACAATAGATAAATTTCTTGGAACTTCTACTTTATATTTGCCCTGCTGTAAGTACCTCTGTAAGTAGGTACTTTTGCTTGTGCATTTCCCAAGCATGCGTTTCCTTTGCTGTTATGGCAATTTTAGTTGTTGGTGCACATGACAAATTGAAATCGAGCAGTTGCAGCAGTTTAGTGAAGATTCAACAAGACAGGAATGTCAAGAGTGCACTGGCTTGTTTTTAGGACCACTATCAATGCTCCCTTTATCCTGTGGGAACAGTTGTGCCTTTGTTTTGGTGATGCTGTTTTTTGGAAGATGAGTGAATAAGAGACCATTGATACTTTTCCCCCCACAAAATCTCCTGTGTGTCCTTTGCCTGGCATACTGCTCTCTGAAGTGTAAAACTAGTGTGTCACTTTGATTTTTACGTATTTGAAAACCTAAAAATGGGGGAGGAGCAGCGAGTACCAGCTCTGCAGGTACTATTGGATTATTTTATCCTGAGACTCATAAAATGAGGCTATTCCCTGGCAAAACCATGGAGCATCGCTGCTGGCTTCCCAAGCCTCTAACAACTAGACACGTGCTGATGAAGGATGAGGTCATTAATTTCCAGATGAAGGGTGGACAGTGCTGCAAGAGTAACGGTGGCAGGACAGCTGGTGGTGGGAATGGTCTCCTCACAGGTTGTTACCACAGTTGTGCTCCGTAGATGTCTGAGGTAGGTCCCACAGAGGGAAGGAGAAGGGAAGGTGGAGGAAAACAGTAAGTTACTGACAGTCCACATCGTGTGTGCATATTTTTTTTCATTCAGTTCTCCCATTGGTTGTAACAGGACAGACTTGGCATGGCAGGTGGATTATTGTTTCTCTCCTATAAGCTGCTAAAAAATCTTCTGAGCAAAAACTCAGTGTTCCTTTCAGAAAGGCACTTTGGAAGATCTGAGCTCTGTGAGGGACCTGAAGTCTAAGTCATGTAGACCACAGGAAAAAAAGTGGTGGGGCTTAATATGTAGAATTCAAAAGTACATTTACTGCTTGTACTAGATCCTCTTTAGTCTGGGTTTCAGAAAACATAATGACTTTCAGATATTGCCAATATTAATATATATAAAAATATAATTTTTTGGTGTTAAAATGTTGGTTGACAAGAGTTGAAAAAATATTGAAAATATAATCTTCCCGTACAAAAAATCAATTTAAGTTTATAGGCCATATGAATACACACTGAGAAGAAGCACAGCATCTTTAGAAACATCCATAATGAACCTTATGCTTTTTAGACAATAAAGAATGTAAGCAAACTTAATTAAATTTTTCCTAGTAGTTATTATGAAACTGTGTCTAAATATAAGTATATAATAGTTGTGAAAACAAAAATAAAATATACAATATACAAAATATACTGTTTAAATACTGGTCAAGGTCTGGTCTATAGCCACAGCAGCAAGTAGCTAGTTCATCAAAGGCCCTAAAATGTCGAGAAGATAGCCTACATAAGGAATGGTTATCTAAAATCAGGGAATATGTCCTGTGGAAATTTCTTTCAGAATTCTCTATACCATAATGTAAGACAAAAACCTGGCTCTGCCTGTTTCAGTTTCAGCATAATATTTTTATGGATGTGGTATCACTTTAAAGCTCATCCTGTGGCTTTAATTCATCACATGAAAGCTGACTAATCTTTATGTATATTTGTGAATATTTTAGCAAGCACAAAATAACATTATGCTTAATAACAACTTATTCCTTTATTTGTTTTGTCTAAAGATATCATGAATCTTGAAGGCCAGGTTTGGTTAACATTAAAACTGTTTGTGGTTCTCGTGCATATCCAGTATCTTACAGAATTATGGAAGAATGTACTAGAAGAATAACCAAGTGCAGTCTTGCAGAAGTAAACAAACCCAAAATTTTTACCTTAAGATTTAAAGAAAATGTGTTATACCTCTGGCCTATCATTGAAAAGATTTGGTGACATTCCTGTAAGTACAGAAAAAGCTTTCCAACATGACCCTATAAAAAGAAAAAAAGGGTACAATTAAAAAAAACACAAAAACCAAAAAGCACAAACAGAAAAAGACAGCTTTTGAGCAGGCTGGTGTAAGGTGTTGAACAAATGCAGAACTGGGCTCCTAAGTATTTAGAGCAGGATGATGTAATGGGCTACAGACAGCGAGCTACTTGTTTCCTCTCAGGAATGTGACATTTTTCAAACCTTCCACAGCAGGTGAGATCCTGCCTCCATCGAAGTTAGTGGGGCTTTATACTGACTCACCTGCAGCCAGGCTTACATTCTCATGATCTGATAAAAGTAGTGATGAAATCAATTAAAAACCATATTCTCAGTGATGTTCTGGCTCAGTGTTAGACCTCTGAGTGCTGCAATACTTTTTCTGTCTTCCTGTGAAGAGCCATTACCTGATAAACCTAGTGATTCGTTTTGGGGTATTTTTGTTGTTGTTTCTTTTTCTTTAATGATTGCCATGTCAACTTCCCCAGATTTGAATTAAATAAGGAGGTCCCTTGGTGACCAAATTCTTGTTAATCATTTAAATGTGTTTGGGGAAGGCAGGAGGATTTGCACTCAGCAAATGAGCTCAAGCTCACAAGCTCTTATTTTATTCCTTTTACTTGGAGCTTCATAACAAGGATGATTTATTTGCAAATGAATTACTTTAGTAATAGGTTTTGAGTTACACAGACTATAGACAATCTTGACCCCCATCTCTGCAGCTGTAAAAGTAACAGCATGGGTGTGGTTGCCTGGTGGCCGGCCAGGATGATCCAGTTCAAGGGGGTGGATAAAATAACATTTACACTTACAGTAACTGTTTAAAAATGTAATTTGAGTTCTGCCAAATTCTTCCAGTTCATTTTGGGAATTCAGCTTGTTAAGGCTGCCAATTCTCAACTTTTCTTGCCCTAGATTTTTGCAAGTTATCTCCTCCTGCCAGATGCATTTTGCTGCAATACTGTCACTACAAAGCACGAGGTTCCACCATCCTTGCTCTGTAAATGGTTATGGTGGGACACTCCTGCCCAAGCAAGCAGTGACTGAGCCTGGCCTGTGAGACTGAGCATGGAGGGAGGATGCAATCCCAGAGGAAGTGTTCCACTTACAGACGACTCTGTTTGTGTCTGCTGCAGTAAATGCTCCCAAGCCAAGTAAGGTCAGGCATTTGTTGGACCCTTGAGAAAGTATGTGGTGGAAAAGATGGAGATTTGGAGGTTGGAAGTTGCCCATCTGAGCTGGAATTGCAGAAGTGTTCCCAGGCAGTGTGGGCAATGGGAATCAGGCATCTTGCCCAACAACAACAACACATAATGAGGTCTTGAACACTTTGCAGACTCATAGCTGCTTAAAAAGGGGCAAATGTTGTCTGAAATAACTGGACTGAGCGCTCACTCTCCCAGTGCTCCTGCTAAGGCAGCACTTGTTAGAGGACACAGGGTAACCCTGCAGCGTGGCTGGCACAGGCTGCCACACACAGAGCTTGGCTGTGTCTAGTCCTTGCAGCTCTAACCTGCCTCACCACTGTGCTGAGCACGTGTGAAGTGCTGCAGCGCTCCTGAACAAAAAGTGGAAGGCAGCAGTTATGGATAGGAATAGCAATCACTTCCATGGCATACTGTGAGCTGTTACTTGCATAAATGGATGCATTACAGGGATTTTTAGATAAAGAGCCCAAGCAGGGTGGTACTTGGGCTGCTGATACAGCAGAGAAATTTGTTTACAAGAGTTTGCAATCTCTGCTTTTTGAAGGCCCATGGTCACAGCAAGCCCATCCAACCATCGTGTTTTATCCACTTTGGGTAAAATATTTTTTTTTGCAAATCAGCATCTAGTGTTGAATATGAGAGAGCTGTAGAATCACCTCTTCAGCGACTTGTTCACATTGCAACACTTGTCTTATTGCTTTCACTTGTTAAGTCAGCTTCTCTGCTTTGAATTTGGTAAAGTTTTTCAGGCTAGAAAAGTGTTGTGCCTTTTTCAGATTAAAGAGCAGTCTTAGTACCTTTTCTTAGTGAAGATATACACATGTCCACACCATCACCAAGTCAGCCTTGTTTTGTGTCTGGATCCTGCAGTGTTAAGATTTGTGATCTTCTTTTGCCCACCACCTTCTCTTATACAACACATTTGGAATACTTTGCTGATTTCAAAGAAGAGACTTCTTACAAGCTTGATGAAAAATTGGCCTGGTTAGAGGAGAGAGACTCGGACAAGGGAGACCTCAGCTGCCACACACTGTTTGGCAGAACATGGCCAGCCAGTCAGAGGGAAGGTATTTACAGGACACCTTCAGCATACATTAGTGGAGTCAGAAGAGACATCAGGATGGGGAGAGTTTTCCTCAAGTTTTGTTTATATCAAATTCCTTTACACCAAAAATTTATATGGATTTCTGCATCAAAGTTTTGCTGTTCATAGAACACTTTTCTATAAAATTAATTTGTTTTCACTTATTATGCTTTTCAGTAAATTTCTTCTGCTCCCAAGTTCTCTGTCTTCTTGTCTTTCACTTTCACCCTCTCCAGACTTTTCAAAACCCAAATTATGCGTACCAGACACTATGTAGAAAATTGTTACTGACTTTAACTATGTCTTATTCACAGCCTTACTTGCTCCTTTCTTCAAAACCTTCCAGCTTTTCTTGCTGTAGCTTTCAAAGGTGAATGTTTCTTAACTGTCATGAACCCCAGCTAGACCCCGTAGCTGATGATTTCAAATGTGGTGCCTACCCAGTTCTGCAGACAGAGGCTGTTTCTGAAAACATGGCCATGCTTGGCTCTAGAATAAGTGTGGAGTTTTCCAGACCACTCTATTCAGCCACTGTGGTACACCCAGCAGAGCAAGAAGCCCTTACTCAAATTAGTTTTAATTGATAATTATTTTTTCTTTACTTCTACTGAAGTAAAATGCCATGGTACTTCTTTTCAACAGTGTCCATAAACACCCTGGGATAATAAAGATGTGAACAAACAATATTGTATCATACAGACAAAAATTACATCACTGATGAACTGCTTATACAACAGCACAATGTAATGATCTTTTAGAATAAATCTGTTCACTTTCCATAATGCACTGACCTTCAGTTAGTCTGCAAAAGTGAAAAAAACTGGTGGTTTGCTGAGGTCCAACATATATGGTGCCAGATGGTCATCAGTGTCTTTAGAACCATTGTATATAGACTTTATGAGCACATAACTTTGCATTTAATTTTATTTTCAATTATATTTTCCTTACCAGGAGAATATTCTTAACAAATTCAGGCTCAATGAAAGCCATTGGGTACTACTTTATGAATTTCCTTTAAAAGTTTTGAAACTCTGCATTTTCTATAGGAAACTGAGATCTTGGTTTTTAAAGAAAAGCCATTATAAAAATCTTCAACATCTTTAAATAAGGTGTGTATATTTATTTTTCTCTCCACAAGCTTTTATTAAAAATTTCACCAAATTAAAGTAATTCAAACACTGAAATTTCCATTCAGTAGCAACACAGAATTTATAGTATCATGCAGCCAAAAATACGGAAGACATTGACATAAATTGTACGCCAATCTTCAGCCTTTGTGAATCAAATTAATCAGGAGGAGACAAGTGACTGTAAAATTATTTAGACATTCAAATAAGTGAAAATTAATTGTGAGGAAAATTTTCTATCTTCATTCACTAAAATTCAATCAACAAGATGTGCTTAAAGTACCAATTGAATCAAGCATCTAGGAGTATATTGTTTTAATTACAAGATGGCAGTTTCAAATGCTACTTTTGAATGCAGTCCAATGTTTTCAGTGTACACAGACTGTTTCCAAAACACACTTTTAAAAATGAGAGCTTCAGCTTTGGTTTTAAGTACGGCAGTTTGATGAGCTGTTCTGGTCTGGGGCTAGTAAACAAGTCTAGAACTTGCTGGATTTCTCCCAGCAGAAAAATCGTCATTTTAACGTTGCCTGGATTTGTCAAGTCTGTCCTGCAATCTGTGCTTCTGGGATAACATGCAATGCAGTCATCTCATGGGAATATGGGAAGATTTTCAGTTGCAATAATAACATTCAAGTGAGCTTTTAACGAAAAATCTTCCTCATGGCTATAAAAGAGGTCTGCTTCCCTGAAGCTAAATTTTTACAACAATCTGCAAAAGTTTTGATATATCACTCCTGTTGAATTTTAATAGGGACAGAGTGCTTAGGTTCATAAAAATGTTTGATTTACATCCAGACCATGGGTTTTTTGAGCTTCCCAACATACAACAGATGTACAGGTAAGAGCAAACTAGTTTATGTGTGGATACAAGACAGTGTGAAATTGCCAACATTAGTGATTATGTTATTAATGGATTTAACTGGCCAAAAAAGATTTTTTCATCCCTGCAACATTCTTCAGGTTGTTAAGAAGATGTGCAGACATGTGAACAAAAACTTCTTCCATGCTGAGCTTAGGCAGAAAATTTGTTCATTTCAGAGAGATGCTTTTTAGTTTTTGTTTGTTTGTTTGGATAATTTTAAAACTTTTTTTGTTCCTCTGCTCTTCATCAGCCCAAAACATTCTAACACGATTAATTTATATAATATTCACAAAACCCCTGCCCTTATAAACACTATACTAGGCAAACACTGTACCAGGCAAAATGTCTGTAGGTTTGAGAAGCAGTCTATTTCTCAAACCTTGCAGAGATTTTTGTTTCTGAAGAGTCTGAAGAGTTGCTCAGGTACAGACAGCACTACGGATTGTGAGCGTAGCACAGCAGGCACCTCGTTGCCCTTTTATCCAAAAATAAAAGTTCTAAGACACTTGCTGTCTGAGCTACCAGATGCCTTTTTCTAGGAAGGAGATGTCGGTCTCTTCCGCTTTTCTTGGCATCTTTAAAAATACTTGGAGGCTGCACAGTATCTCTGTTCTTTTACTGCAGGAAAGAACAGCCACTTACGGTCAAAGCTGGGTTCTTCAAACCCAGGCTTGCTTTATCCCCTGAAGATATTATGATGGTGAGTGTGTCACTCCATCAAAAAGCAGATGGGATTTGAAATATATGCACAAAAAAGTCTGACCAGAAGGGCCCAGTGTCGGAAGTCTGGAGGTGGGTATCATGGGGAGATGGAGGGAGGGGATTATCCAAGCTGCTAGGAAGGCTAAGAAGCGGAGCTGAGTCACACGTTTCTGACCAGGCTGACTCCAAGTTTCATAGACATTCTTTCCCATCAGGGCAGCAGGGCTCACCCTGTGAGCCATGCAGTCTGCCTGCTGGATGGAGAGCCTTGCTGGCTGGAAGGGAGAAGACATTTCTGATTAGTCTTACTCTGTCTGACAAGATCACTACTGTGCAGAATTCTTGTAGCTGTAACAAAGTCCTTTCATCCCACAGAGGGAATGTAAGATCTGGTCTCTGGTGGGCTGGGTTTCTTTTCTTGGTATGCTGTGTAAAAATTCAGAAAGACTTCCTTTTTGCACTGCAGTTCTGCTAGTCTGCTTGTTACATGACACTTTTTAAGAGCTATTTGAAATATCAGCTGACTGAAATGTGGGGCGGAAAGCTTGTTTTGTATTTTGTCATACAGAATATTATGTTTATTCTTCACTAGATAAAAAAAAAAAACCAAACAACTCTTTGTTTTAATGTGGGCTGAGTCTAAAAGGGGAATTTTTTAGGTTTCCAGATTTACAAAGTGTTCTTCCTGAGTGGTTAACTGTTCCCACATTTATAAAAAGGAGGGAAAAGAAAACTGCTAAAGAGGTTTTGAAGATTGCCCTGGACATTAACGGTTGTTCTTTGATTTATTTTATTCTTGATCTAATTCTCATAAAGGTTTCCCAAGTTCCAATATTGTGCTGCACTCTCCTTAATGTCTGCTATGAAAGTCAGTTCAATATTGGGAACATTTGTGTGAAGTAGGTCTGTTTTGCATTATAAAGCATTTTTTCATCTTAAAGCTCTGGACCAGGTCTTTACCTTCATCATTAGGCTGAAGGGACAGAAACTCAGCTGGCCTACATTGGCTTAGTTCCAGGGAATTTACTACTCTTAACAAGTTAAAGATTTCACCCTTTGCAATAAGATTCTTCCTTACAAGATTTATTTTCTTTTGGTTGTGTAAATAATCCTTGAAATATAAAAGAAAAAAAAAAAGTATTAATTCAGCCTTGCCTAACTCACGGAAGAAATCACATGCAAGGCAAATTGCAAAATCCAGCCCCACTGCAGCAGTCTGCAAGTGGCAGGACAACACCATGCTGGAGGCCCTCTGCCTGGGATGGCTGGGATAGCTGTAAGCTAACTTAAACACCTGCTTGGAGAGTGCACAGGGAATTGAATCTTAGCTTAAGCCAGTGTGTGCAGTAAAGTATAGCCCTCTCCTCTGTGCAGCCTCCCAGGAACCCACAGGCAGGTTTCTGTGGGAAATTCACAGGTCCTGCCCTTGCCTGGCTCCTGGCCACCCTGGCAGAGCTGCTGCCACCAGCCAGGCATGACTGAATCAGTGACAGCTGCAGCAGTGGTGATACCCAGACCCTGGTGCAGCAGCAGCATCACTGCTCACATGGTCCCAAAGCCAGGGCAGCCCACCCTAACCACCACTGCTAGGACAGCCTACTGATTTATCTATTTATTTATGTGTTTATATCAACCAACCCTGAATTATTAGCAAAAACAACAGAAGGACCTGGCTGATGGCCACCACATTTGTCATCTTGCTGGAGCTCAGTTTTAGCTCCTGCTTTGCTGTTCCTTGAGCTGATAGAGAGTCAAATTTAAGGTTAGATGAAGACACCAATACCCAGCCCAGCATTTTCTTGTACCATCAGGCTCCTCCTTCCTTCAGACATCTCCCTCTAACTTTCTCATGCATTTACCCACACAGCAAATGGGTGCTCCTCTTTATAGGACACTTTCTTTGAGGGCCTGATAATTCTACTGGCTGGAAAAAAATCTCTACTGGAGATTTTTTTTAAATGGTCTTCCCCTATCTTTAAAAACTGTCCCACCTGAGTTGCAGTAGCATGAAGAGTCCCAGCAGAGTGCTGTAGAGCTGCACTCTGCTGAGGCTCTCAGGTTTCTGCTGAGCAATTGGAGGGTATGTAGGCATGGCATTCTGAATGGATCTGGAGTGGACAGATTATTAGACTTCAAAAGAGAAAAGTAGGAAACATGAAAAACCACTATTTGAGATGTCTGGCAAGGCTACTGTGAGGCTCTGTGAAAGGGATGAGGTGGTGGTTGTGGAGGTTGTTACTCCATGAGCTAAACCAAGAAGGCAGGAAGCTCCCATCAGTTGATTTGTCGTGGAATAGTCTGACTGAGTTTCCACTTCATCCTGTCCTTTCTAGTAATGAAGAAAAATGTGCACCATTTAAAGTGGTAATTCAGGCCAAAAACAAACAAAGTCTATGTAAGCAAGTGCTGGAGAAGTGCTGCCTCTCTTTAGCTTGGTGCAACTCTTTTCTATGCATGGGCTTAACCACTGTCAGCAGGAACAGTACATCCTGCTGCATGGGAAAAAATACAGAGCAAAAATCCAGCCTGGAGTCAGAAAAAGAAAACTAGTTTAGGAATAAACAGTACCTGTCAGTCTCAATGACATAGTCATTCTGCATTTTTCTGGAGTTCATTGCAAATAATTCAGATTCAAAAGGAACTCTGCATAGGCTGGTAATTCTACCCACCAGCCAAGATCTGCTCCCCAAATAAATGTGGTGATTTCCAAGATATGGAAGTTATGCTTTTCACGACTATTCACTGAAGGCAGAGCCAATCTTGTTTGAGGTTGGTGGGAACAGTTATATTAACCAAGATGTCAGGAAATTAACTGTATTGGCATGGTACAAACAGCAAAGTATCCTTGCTGCTCTTGGGCTCAGCACAGTGTAGCAGGAGGATGAAATCCATGGACAGCATGGGGGAAAAAGTCCTCAGTAAGGGCTAGGCCAGACCAGAACTTCATGCTGGGGAAGGGGATGTTTGAGTAACACCTGTGGGAGGCAGGCTTATTCACAATTTCACCATTGCTGTATTTACCATCTCCCTGGTGCATGGGGTGGTGTCATTTTCTATTGTACTTGGAGTGTGGGCTATCTCCTCCGTTCACTCTAATATAATAAATAAAAAAAGCAACATTACTGCCTTTTTCTCATTGTCAATATGGAAATTGTACTGTCATTTTTTACTTCCTCCTCAGTAAGGAGAAAGGTGGAAAGTTTTTTTTTTTTAAGAAATAAAACATTTGAAAAAGAAAGGCCTATCTAAAAAAAAGGCATATGTTTTTCCTTCTTGGACTCTAATTTACCTGAAAGCAGCTCAAATTTCCCTTCTCCTTCAGAGCCCAGGTCCTGTTCTCCACCCTACCAAAGCACCTCTGGTACAATGCTTGGTTTCACAAGGATTTGCAATGGTATTTGCTTTCTGCTAGCCCACCAAATACAAAAACTTGTAGAATTAAGAAAGCCAAAAGAATGAGGTCAGGGCAGTAGCCATGAGAATGCCTGAGAACACAGCGTCTGGCTGCTGCCTTCTGTACAGGCAGCACTCAGACAACTTTTCTTTGATATGGCACTCCTGAGACTAGCAGATGCCATGTAAATCTCTGTAAACCACCACACCATATTGTACATAAAAGTGTTTAGCACTCAAGTGCTGCTTACTTTGTTTCTGAGGTATTTTTAAATTGGTACATTGTTTTTTGCATTTCGTTGCTGTACTTGTTTTTGAAAACCAACCAAATGTGGAATCTGTTTGCAGTTGACAGAAGGAGTTAAATGAAAAAAACTGTTTTCTTCCTTTGATTACAAAGCTCTTTCAGATGAAGCAATATCATCTTACAAGTTCTTTAAGCAGATAACCAAATAAGATATTTTAAATTAAGGACTTACTAAAAGGTCTTGAGAGAGGCTCTTTAGTTTTCCTTTTAAATAATCCTGGAGAGTTCACCACTAAAGTCTCCTATTTTGATGTAAATTTCCTGGAGAACAAGGCACACGTGCAAGCTCCAGCTCAGCCATTTCTCTCACATATGCATGTGCAAACACACAATTGCACAGCGAGCTTGCAGACAAAACCAGACTGTTGTGACAGTAGGTAATGACAACACAGGGCATGGTGATGGAACTTTTCAGTTCTGATTCCTATGTGAAATCATCCCTGGTTTTGGGAGCTTGCTAAATTGGTCACTGATTTAAGGGACTTCAGCAAAGAGCTCACAGTGGCAACATTAATTAAGATAATTTACTGCCTTTTTCTGCAGAACAAATTGATTCAGTGGATTTTTATTTTAGCCTAATCTCTTTTAAAAGTCTGATCAAATAGTTTGGGAATGTTGAGTTCCACATACAAAATGTTGCTTATGACCAATTAGAAATACATAATGCTGTCTCTGTTCTTATTTTGGGTGAACTTTGTATTAAGCCAAGGACAAACTTGCAGCTCTCTGAATGTCCTGGTGCCAGCACAAATTCATTTGTAGCTGTCTCATATTCCCCATGACCACAGAAACATAGACAAAGCTTATCAAATAGCTTACAAAATACTTTCACCAGGACTGTTATGAGAAGCACTCTGCTGAAGATGCAGCTTCAGGATCCTTACATTAACTTGGCTTCTTTTCCTTCTCCACACCAGGGTAAGTTCTACTGCTAAGAACATTGTTTATAGTTGTGCCTACACCAGGGCTAATTACTGCACAAGAGCTCTCCATAGTGGTCCATATAGCCATGTATTTCATATTCAGAAATGCACAGTAACAAAAACCAGTGGAAGAGATAAAAGAAATAGTGCAGTGTGCCTGAAGGCCCCTTCAGGAACCTTTACAGGTTTGGAAATCCTGAGCCATAATTTGAATATAAGCTACTATATTTAAAGTATATAGAAAAATATTGCTCAGTGGATCTGACCAGTTTAGTCTTTGGACCTTTAGCAGAGGTTGGAAATGTACTTCCTTTTGTTGTTTTTAAACCTACTGCTTGATACCCTGATTGATTGCTACCTGTTTCCTCTGTATCAAGGAAAAGAGAATACTCATCCCCTGTTTATTTTCCCTTTGTCTTTCATGATTTAACAGATCTTTGCATGTCATGTACTATCTTGATCTCTCACAGTTCTACTATTGCCTCCAGGGGAAAAAATAGTATCTCTGAATATATCCACAGACGAATGCAGTGAGAAAACATTTTCTTCTTTAAATCATTTCTGATATTTCATACAGTGTCTCCAGAGCAGCATGATGACATTTTCCAGTGATACTGACATCTGTTTTCTGCATGGTAATGGCTATTTTAATGGTTGTATTATTATTAGAACTCTATGAACACTTATAGGACTTCCATGCCTACTCTTGGGGTTTTTTTCTGATCTTTTTTCCCTGCAATTTTTTTTTGGTGAATTTTCTGCCAACAGTTTAATAAATGGACTTGAGAAATTCATGATCTCAAATAGTCACACAGGGAACTATCTACTGATAGCTATTGATTTGAAGACTGTTGCAACTTCATGAGCAAAGATAGGATTTAAATGTGTGTTGTGTTAATTATGCAAACTATTCAATCAAGCTACACATTGGCTCTTAATTTAGGACTAGCTCAAGCACAATAGATTCCTAATTGTAAATTATATGTTGCTAATATAATTGTTTAATGCAGCTGTTAACCACAAAAGAAACATGGAGTTTAAATTCTCTCCTGACAAAGTGTGCACTTGAGAGAAATGCTGCCTTTAGAATGGGAATATTTGAGTGTTTTTTTAAAAGGAATCTCTTAGGACATGGCTATGGTGCTGAACCATGCTTCCATCAAAGGTAAATGCATGGTTTTGGGTGGAGGGGGGAAAAGATCAGTTTGTAGCTATCTGCAAAATTCAATTCATTTCTCTCCAACGTTCCCCCACCTTGCTCCTTCTGTTACCATTTCTCTCAATGGTTTGAGCCCTAAATATAGAGGGATTAGGATAACTGCACACAGGGTCTGCTTATGTGTAGTTCTGCATAGACAAAAGAGTCACTAATCTGAGGACTGAAATAGCTGGCTCTGTCACTGAGGCTGTGTGTTGCACACTTCATGGCTGGCAGGTTGAGCTCTGTGTATCACTAACCCTGCATGTGCGAGAACTCACTAGACTTTGTTTCAAAAATTATTGAAATGACCTTGCAAGTAACCAATTAATTCTATTTAAATACTTGCTAATGGCCAGAAAACAAGCACAGTGCAAACTAAAGCTAAATCTTCGAACGCTGTTTTGCCAATAATTAGACTGAGGGCTTGCAAGCAATGACCAGCTATTACAGTTTGCCTGAAAGCCCTGACATTTTTCCCCTGACAAAAGTGGTATTGAATGCAGGACTGTCACGAGGGAGCTGCAGTTGCATTCATTGACAGTATGCCCGAGGGTAAGAGACTTGCATGTACAAGGTGTAGAAAATACTTAATTTACTTGTTAAATCAGTTCCCTCTGCTGTTTCCCATTAGCAAAAGTCTTTGCCAGCTGCGACTGTAGATCCTGCTAAAGCTTCATGGAAACAATTTCTTTTTGCTCATGCATTTTGCAGATTGGATCTTAGTTCTTTGTGTTGCAGAAATTTTGAGTAGAGATTTCTGAATGAGAGAAGGAAGGAGCTACTCTGTCCTGGGCTGCTTGGGTGAGCAGAGCTGAACTGAGCCACTCAGGTGACAGTGCTGTGCACTTCTTTTAAGTGTCCAAACAACCCAGTGGTGCTTTGCCTGTCAATGTCTAAAACCAGCCTGGAAGTAACAAGTAAAGCATTTAATATCTGCCTTTGCAAGGAGGTGTGTGCCTGTAGTTCTGGTTTGATACGGGTCTGTATGTAGCACATATCTTTCTGAAAGGCTTTTTTTTTGTGGGCAGGTTAAGTACTTTCTATGCAACAAGTTTCTTATTTGTAGTAGAAGACTTTCTGTTCATTGTTTTACCATATGTTTGCGCTTTGCTTGCAATTTGTGGTTGTTTATTGTCAATACAGACGTACTACAGATTTAATTATATGTATAATCTAAGTGCCTAGACTGTGAAGAACTTTCATAAAAGTTTCTCTCTAACAGAAAAACTAAAGATCAGTAAATTCTCAAATGGCACATAATTTCTAGTCTTTTTTCACTCTACATTTATGTCACTACTTGATTCGTAATGTTACAAAAATGTACGAAAAATTTGGTTCTTATCCTTTGTGCTTATAAGCCAAAATAATTTGAGCAAAGCCAAACACTCTGAAATGGATTATATGGCAAATTTGCTCAGATATTGCTGCTAGGTTTTCAAATCATTGGACAAGAGTCCTCATTTCTAAGACTTTCTCATTGTTCTACTATGGACAGGAAAAGCTGCACACAGGATACTCTATTTTATTCTCTAGAACCAGATGATCTGGAAGGAAGTCTGAAAAGCAAAAAATTATACAGATGAGAACATTTTGCCTCTGAGTATCTTAGTGTGTTTCCAGAGTTGTTGTTTCAAATACACTCAAGAATAAATATTCCCTTGTCTTCGTATGGCTTAGCTCATTCTAGAGGTAAGAGTTGTCTTTGAAGCTTAAATTCAGCCATGGATCCAAGCTATCCCAAATGGTGTGTGCAAGGTTGGAATCCCCATTCTTTCATAGCTTCTCCCATGATTTGTGCTTCAGGAGAGTAATACATCACCACTGTGTCCTCATCTGCTTAGTATTAGTTAAATAATCATGAGACCTATGGAAAGGCTTGTTAAGATTTTTTCCCCCCTAAGAGATTTGATTAGAGAGAAAAAAAATAAATACTGGGAGTAGCATCACCCCAAAAGCAATGTACTATCCCTATGATCAATAGTTTATTAACAACTATAATGTAGGTCATGTGGGAATTAGGGCTGCTTCCTTCCAAAAAGATGGTGGGATCAAAATCCCAACTGAGGTGGATCTGCACCAGTGCACAGCAAGGGCAGCAAGCAGGAGGAGCAGGAAAACTGATTCAGTTGCCATCACAGAGACATGAGGGAAGACTCCTCCAAGTGGAATGCTACAATGGGTGGTTATAAACACTTCAGAAGCGACAGGCAAAGAAGGACAGGTGGTAGGGTAGGGAGAGTTTTGATTGTCTAGAGCTTAATGATGGTGATGATAGAATCAAATGTTTATGGATAAGAATTTGAGGGAAGCCAACAAGGCAGGTATTCTGGTGGGAGTCTGTTTCTGACCACCTAACCAGGGCAAAGAGGCAGCTGAAATATTTTATAAGCCGCTAGGAGAAGTCTGACACTCTCTGGCCCTTGGGGGAGACTTCACCTTACCAGATGTCTGCTGGAAATACAACACAGCAGAGGACACAGCCTAGAAGGTTCCTGGAGTGTGTGGCTGACAACTGCTTGAGCTGCTGAAGGAGCCAGCTAGGGAAGGTACCCACTGGACCTGGTGTTTGCGAATGGAGAAGAACTGGTGGTGGCTGGAGCCTCTTGGCCACAGCGTCACAAAATGACAGAGTTTTGATTCATTTAGAAGTAAGGAATTCAGCAGAACTGCCACCTTGGACTTCTAGAGAGCAGAAGACTCTAGAGAGTCCTTAGGAGACTGGTTGAGAGAAGAGAGGATTGAGTGCCTCCTCAGTCAGTTCACAGATGACACAAAGTTGAGCAGGGGTGCTGATCTATTGGAGAGCAAGAAGACTCTACAGAGGGAACTGAACAGGCTGGATCAGTGAGGGCAGTTTTATGAGCCCAGATGTCCAAGGTAGCCATCTCACATAGCATATCAGCTGGTTTGCCCCTCTGCATCTGTGGGGTCATTCCAGGAACGGTCCTGGTAGGCTCCAGAGGAAGTTAGACAGCTGTGCTCTGCCCTTGAGATGAGCATCATGACATGATTGAAAGACCACAAGAAGAGCAGTAACCAGCAAACATGGCAGATTCCTTAGGGCTCCTGTTGATAGGTCCAGATAAGGCATGAGGGAATATACTTATTATTCCAGGAAGTTTTAATGATTTTAGTAGTTGGCTTGCAAGGAACGTGGAATTTTTTTATTTTTCTTCACTGTAATAATAGGTTTCCTGAGGTGTCATGAATACATAATATTCACTTTGCTATGATGTTTTAGATTTTATCTCTTTTTTTTTTTTTTTACATCAGTGCAATCTCATGTTTAATTACAAATATAACTCTTTTCCTTAACAATTAGGAGATTTTTAGTGTGACTTTTGTGTAATTTTATACAAATGCCTGAAAGCCAGACTACTAAATCTGCTCCATTTCATGTAAGAGAGGTTTCTTGCTTTGGTGAAACTGACTGCCTTGGTTTCCATTATGGTTGAGGGAGATGGGGGAAGATGCATGTCAATGTGTGTATGTCCCATATACACATGATTCTATGTAAAATGTGTTTTTCTGCATACATGACAATAGAACATGGGTATAACAATGGATATTTGGAATATGGGTTTAATTTCTCTTCTCATTCATATGATTTGGTGATAGGTAGTATGTGTTAATAATAGATACATTCAAATATCTGCTATACCATAGAGGCCCAGCCTGTACTTGGTGTTGTGGTCAGACTGGTGCTTTCTAGGCAACTCTTGAAAGTGTTCCAAGATTAGCTCTGAAATCTAGGGATATTCAAGGAAATTCACAATGGTAGGTCACTCTTACTGCTACCATTTTTAGGTCCCAAATAAATCTCAGCAGAATGTTCCTTGAACATCAAGAAACAAGGGTTTTTAGGTTTTTCTTGACCAAGCACTGACACAGGTTGCCCAAAAATGTGGATGTCCATCCTTGGAGATACTCAAAAATCATCTGCACGTGGTCATGGACAGCTAGCTCCTGGTGGCTCTGCTTGAGCAGGAGGGTTCCAGAGGCCCCTTTCAACCTCAAATATTCTATGGTTCTGTGATTCTTCTCCACTTTGGAGCTGGTTTGTACCTGTCTGTGTTTAGCAAGACTTAAATTCCTCCTTCATTTTAAGTCCATCTATCTTTACCTTAAGAAAAAGTAGCTAAAGGAATGAAATTTTTTTCTAGGAGATATGAATTCTCAAGATACATCAGTCTTGTATATCTTCTGTGCTTCTGCTGCCTAGATTTGAATTGCTCAGAACTAATGGCAGGCCTAAAAAGAGGATTATTCATGTGGAAGTTCCTGCTGATTTCTGTCTAGCAGAGATGTGCCAGGCAATTCCTAGGGCTTGGTGTAATCTTTTTTCTACTAAGTTCTTATTTAACTTAGTAAAGCATGCCCTGCATTTGATCTAGCTCAGCCATCCACTTGGATGGCTCACACAGCTGAGTTGTCTGAATTGGAAAGGAATGAAAAGCACCCAGCTGACATTGTCACTACACAGTGAGAAGGGAAGAGCTCCACTGTGTCAGGAAAACAATCCATCCAGTGCTTTTCATCTTGATCTGCAAACAATTTGCATGGTCAGATTGCCCATGCCTTAGAACCTGTGATCCTCATACCCTTATCCCAACTGTTTCAGTGCAATTTCCCCCTTTGAGTTTTATACATAAGTTTGAGTTACAAAGCAACAAGCAATGTTCTAGTGTAAAGGAATTTTCTTGATGTACAAAGAGAACCAGTTTCCTTCCTTGTTGCAGGAGGAGGCAGCAAGAGATCTCTGTTAGAGAAAACAGGGCTCCAAAACCATCCTACGCACTGGAAGCCAAGTAACTTGTGGGCGCTCTGGCAGTGGTCTGTGCCTCTCAGGTCCAGTTCCTTTGCTCCTGGGACTGTCACTCTTGCTTCCTTCTTGTCCCTCTGCTTTGCTGCGTTTCCTCTGGCTTGAAAATGCCTTGGCAGTAGGGCTTCTGCCACTCATAATGAGCATGACAGGGTAGATCCCTCTTTCCATGCAGGTACATTGCATCTTGAGGTGTAAATCAGGATGACCAGTGCAGTCCCATTGTAGACTGAGCGAAACATGTGCTTTCCCCAGACAGAAGAAAAAGTCAACAATGACAAGCAGTATTTGCCAAACAGCAATCTTGTGCAGCTTGTGATTTGCAGTCCATGGCTGATTCATAACACATAGGAAGATGAAGGGAGACATGATAGCTACAAAACACCCTACCTTCTGGTCATAGCAATGGCAACATAGCTTTTCGCACTGGCAATGCCCAGTCAAGCATAAATAAATTTTGAAAACACACTAAGGGCTGATTATGACCAGTGAATATAGGTGAGACTAGCTGATTCATGTTTTTAAATAGTGTTTAATTAAAACAGACCTACTACTGTTCTTGAACATGGCAAAGCCCAAGACAGGTAGCTGTCTGTTACAGAGGAGCCATTCCTGGTTATTATCTGAGGGGCTGCTTTCAGCACGGCATGCAGACATCACATCGTCTCTGTATGATATCTAGTCAGCTTGTTTTTGAATAAGAGCACAAATCTTCTGGCAGGTCTGTGGTTGCAGTTAATAGGCTGGGGATGACAATGGGAGTTGGGCCGGAACAGGACTCTTTCCCCTGGGTCAACACTAGGGTTGCTCTGCAGCTGAAAAAATGCAAGGCTAAATCCAAGTCAGATGGTATAGAGAGGATTCTGGTTTCCAGGGTTTTTTCTGACCAAACCCCAAAATATTTCTGTTTGTTGGGAAACAAATGAAGAGGTTTTTGAGTGTCACCTTTACTGAATGGTGAAGCAGTTACGGAATTGGTCCAGTTCTCCTATCACTAACTTGCCTAAGGCGGAGGCAGTCAGGAAAACCTCAACCCCACCTTTTGAAGTTGTTCCACTTTGGATAAACAATTAACATTTACTAGAAGAGGGACTGGTGCTCAGGAAGTCTAACCTCTCAAAAGAAGACCTGCCAGGCTACTGATTCATGCACACACGTGTGCTCTCTCTCAATGAATAGTTAATACTTTATTAAGGGTGGAACACTTCCAAGGGGATGATTCAAATCTTCTCCCTGGATCCAATACTTGGCTTTCAGCTAATATGCTTTTTGTTCCATTAGAAATGTCATTGCTTTTACATGACTCTCTTCTTCCCCTCATCTAAATGCCCTTCTTTGTTTCAGTTGATTTTTGGTTCATTATTTGTTCAGACCCTGCCCTCTATTTTGCTCCTTGACCCTGAGAAAAGGAGATCTGTGCCTCCATTATATTTGAGATTAGCTGAGTCTGTGGAAGCGCCAAAGGTAGTTTTTCCTCTGAACCAAGCTGAGGGGAGCTAAAGTTTTTCCATCCCCACACTGTATCCCAAGGCACTCACAGCATACTGCCCCTCACCTGCTCCACATGCCTGTGATGAGCCTGCAGGTGCTTGGCACTTCTCAGCAGCCTGTTTCAGAAATTAGGAGATGTATGAGGGTGCAATTCATCTCTCATCAGAGTAATTTTCATCACCTTCTGACTCTCAGGGAGGTTTTGAAGGAGCAAATACAAACTACAAGTGGTAACCAGCATGTGCAAGCAGTGGGGTCATGCTGCATTGCTTTGCAAAAGGAGAAATCCAGAGGGAGATCCCAAGCTGAGGACATATACATCACCTTTATTCTGTGGAAAATAGCCCCAGTCTGAACCTGAACCTAATTTGGGTTCACATGGAAAACATCTGCTTTTCAGGACTGTGTTGTGTTATTTGGGCTGTGATGTCTCAGCTCAGGATGTTGTGATATTAATATTCATGTTGTTGCACGTCCTGTTCTTGGGGGTGAACGTGGATGGAGAAAGTGACAGTAGGGGTGAAACAGCTGAAGGAGATGAGGTTGTTGTCTCTGACCTGGCTGTTGGCCTGACTGGTTGTGTTGGTCACAACTCAGAGGAGAATTAATGGCTACTTCATGGCTGATAGTAAGGTCAGTGGCTAAGTGGCACTTACAGGACTGGTAACAAATCGTACTGCAGATGCAGCCATGAATATTATGCATTGACCTCTGCTTTCCTTGGTTCCTTCTGCCTTTTGGCCAACATGTCTCTTTTAGACCCTCTCTCCATCCCTGAAGATGTCTCTTGTCTACTTTATCTCCAAGTGCTGACAGGAGACCTGCATAAAACAATTGTAGAAACTCACATGGTAACTCCCATCTGTTGCAAACCACAGCAATTGCATTCATACCCCAGAACCATTAAACTATTCCATATGGGAAGTTTTGCCATGTACATAACCTTGTCCACAACAGAGCCTAGTAAAGGAGTTGTGATGTTAGGAATAAACAACACAAGTCAAGACAACAGTAAACATATTGAGAGAATATGCCTACAGCCTCCCAGTTATAAATTATAAATTCTAGTTGCCCACTGTGCAGCTGTAGGGGAGGAATGCCAGTGACACCAGCATCTACGGTAATTTAACGACTACAAGGCGCACCCTTTTGACTACAATTTTGGTCCTAACCCGGAAGTGTGCATTATAGTCCAGTGYACCTTATATAATGTACAAAGTTGCGAAATTTGCCAACCTTCAAGTGCGAGCCGTGAGCCGAGCCACGAGTGGGGGCGGGATTGGGCARCCCCTGGCCAGCAGGAGCCACGYGGGGAGGGAGGGAGCGGGCAGCCCCGCGCCGCCCCAAGACAAGGGTGACCCGAGCCGAGGGCGGTCTGAGCCAAGGGCGGCCCCGCCCCGCGCTGCCCCGAGCCATGGGTGGCCCCGAGCCACCCTGAACCACAGTAGCTGCAAACCACAACCGCCCTGAGCCCTGCCTTGCCAGCCGGGGGCAGGCAGGAGTGTCGGGGCCCGCGCACGGGGAGGTCGCTTGGGGCTGCGTTTAAAGGGTACACCAATCTGTGAAAAATGTTTGCAAATTGAGCACCTGCCAGTTAATTCCACGATCATGGGATTCTGTTACTAATTTGGTGTTTTGTTACACGCGGCACGGATCTTCATGGCAAAAAAAAAGTGCACATTATAGACCGGTGCGCCTTATATAATGTGTAATGCACAAAGTTGCGAAATTTGCCGACTCCCGAAGGTGCGCCTTATGGTCCGGTGTGCCTTATGGTTGTGAAATTACTGTACATTTGAATTTCAGCTCAATTGCACCCCCTGCTTTGATTCAACTTGGTAAAAAGAGTTTTTATGATATCTACTATTCTTCATGTGGAGCAAGTTGATTTTGTGATTCAAAATATCTATGGCTTTGCAAATTGACCTCAACACTAGATTTCTGGGATTTTCAGAGGACAATCATTGTGTCCTTTACATGTTTTCTCTATTTCGTTGTTGTATCTTCTCCCAACATGAACTTCACATCTTGGTTACCTGAATAAACTCCTTCTTACAAGAGATCTGGAACACCTTATCACTGTTTCCACTATTGAATACAGCTTTTTCCTGTCTGAAATAGCATTTGAGCTAACTTGGGCAATGCAGAATGAATTTGGGTTATGCTATCCAAACCAGTTTAGGCTAGGTTTTACCAAGGTGGGAAGAGAAAATTAATGATGTAATTACACTGAGATTTAGTGCCAGGTTAAAGGGCAAGATCTCACAGGAAATGCAGTAAGAAGGAAAAGTCATTCCACTTTTGAAAACCACAGCCAATGTTCCTTCCTAAATTTGCCAGCTGCTGTTTGCTTTCTCTTTTGCCACTGCTTTTATTAGTTACTTTGTAAAGTTGCCAAGACACCAAAGAACCTGGGAGCTTTTATTGCAAGTGGATTAAGACTCTCCTAGGTGTGGTGGTTCAGAGGTTATACTGTGAGAAAAGCCAAACAATGCCAGCTTGGGGTAGGGAAATTACAGCATAGCAGTCCCCAGTCAAGGAAAGAGATATCTGACCTGCATCACGCTCTTGAAGAGGCAATGTTCACTCTGAGAAGCACTGACAGAGTGACCAAGCTGAAACAAGCTGTGATGATTTTCTCATGTAAACCCTTCCTCCACTGCCTTGATGGCCTTCATTTGTTCTGTGCAAAACACAGCCCACCTGCAGGCTTTGCACATCTGGTCCCTACTGCTGCTTGGCTGACTTGGGAGCGTGTTGGGAGCAGAGACGCAGAGGCTGTCCTACTACTGGCCTCACAGAATATCTCTGTGTGTGATGCAGCTGGCAGTTTGGATGTTGAGTTGAAATGCAGCTCCCTTTTGAGTGGTGGGGTTGGGTTTTTCAGCCTGCAACTTCCAACTGATTTAACTCGTGGAGTATCTCTGCTTCCACCAGAACTCTGCTGCCTTTTTTGTGTCTTTACAGAGGTCTTGTCCTCTCTTTCCCTAATAATACTGTCTCCTTGTGGATCCTAACAGATCCAGGCAAACTGAAATGATTATACTACCAGCAGGGTATCAAATCACCATTTTTAAATTAAAGACATAGAATATGGGTTTTCAAAAAAACCCTGAACAACAACATCCGATGGGAAAACATCCTGGGAAGCTGGTGTTTTCATGCATAGGTAAAAGTCAAACCTTCCCTTTCAATAACTGAAATTCAATTAATAAGATATAACTGTGACTAATACAGGCTCTCCTCTGAAACTGTGTGCAGGGGGCATGGAAAGGAGGCTGCTCTACACCAGCTTGCAGGAGTATGGTGGATCCATAATTTGCAGCTGCTTTCAGGATACTTCCTAGTCTTTTATTAAATTACAGACTTTTCAAGTAGCAGATATTTTAGGTTTTTTCTACAGAAAGATGAAATAAATATTATTAACTTTGTTTCTACTCTTACACGTTCTTTTCGCCTTTTGCAGATCTGAGCAGGTGTTTGCATTTTCATTCCTGTTGTAACAGTCACACTCTCTTATTTTATCTTTGTTAAAAGCTATATTTTTATGAGCTTGTGGAACATGTTCCACAAGTATTTTCCTTTTCTTTCTGGACATGTAGTAACTGGTTTTAAAAGATTACCTTCAGTACATCAAGGTATTCTGAAGAGGATTTTAGCTAGATTTCATGACAGCAGTGAACAGGTAAATCAAAACACTGGGTTTGAAGAACATCAGACACCTCCTAGAGGAGAAGACTGTCACTTCATAGACTTTCTTCTCTGAAGAATGGTAACAACACAGATGTTTCATCAACTATATTTTCCTGATCAGATGAAGGAAACTTTGGTCACCATTGTATTTCTTACTTTGCATGCTGTAGACAGCAAGGGTAATTTGGACGTCTGTCCATGCTCCACAGTCACTGCAACTCAGGCAGCTCTTGTAGATACAAAGGACGCTGCTGGACACCACTGCCTGAGCACTTGTACTCCAGCTCACCAAAGCTGCAGAGCAGATGGGAGAGCACTGTGGCAAATCCTGTCCTTCCTCCCTCTACAGGATTATTATAAAACAACTTCCTGCTCTTTTATAAAAGAATTCAGTGTTTAATATTTTTTTCTCTCTGATACCTCATCTAGAACAATTTGAGGTGTCATGGATTTCACAGTCAACAATATTTCACCAAGGTTGCCCATGTACCTACATTTTATAAATGCAATTTTCTAAGGTGGAGATAGTTCTCCATCTCAATATGCAGAGAGCATCAGGCAGCAGAGCCTCTGGCCCTGGTTCAACCAAGATACAGCTGAAGTTCAACCAGCTGGAAGAGAGAAAGAATGACAGGGTTACTGCTGAGCCTGTCCCATGGGAAGGCATTTTCTCTGTTGAAGTAACATAGGCCAGCAGTCCTGTTAGAGCAGCTCCAGGACCAAGTCCAACCTCTTCTGTCCACTGCAGCCATGCTAACTGCAATATAGGCTGGAAAAGACCCAAGGAGAATCTCTTCTTATTTACAACACACTGTATGTACATACATCAAACTAGAGCAAGCCTTCTCATGATCTGAGAGAGAGGGGTAAAAAAAAAAAATCAGAAATTTGTTTATAGAAATTGCTATCCAGACAAGAGTGTCTGCTAAGTTATTATTATGACTGGCAAATGAGCCATAAACCAGCTACTTACTGCTAACACTTTGGGTTAGAAACCTGGAGGGTGTTGAGACGGACTATTTTGAACAGGATTTTGGCAATGATAATCTGACCAAAACATTTAATATCCACTCAATCCACCTCTTGTTGGTATTGAACCAGCACTCTGTGAAGTGACTGAGAGTGGTGGAAGGAGGATGAAACAAATGAAAAAATAACACTGCACAGTGTAAAGCAAAGACATTATTAAACGTACCCTTTTAAAATGAAAAAAACAACCCTTTCAATTGAAAAAGAGCACCAGTGATTTTGTGTGTGTTTTAATATGAGAGCCACAATAGTTTATAAAATGATGTTTCAATTAGCTATGATTTATTTTCTTCTGTTACGCACTTTCCTTTTCCACAATTGTTGTGCTGTGACCTACAATTGCATTCTAGTATTTTGGCACAGGTTTTGAGTCTGCAACAACAGACACTGTGAGGCCACGCAATATATTCTGGTTGGTCTCTGAGATCCTTTCTGAGTGAGTGATTTTGGCCTTGAGAAGGTTATTTGTGACATGAAGTTAAGGAGTGCAATTCTTGTTCATAAGACCTCTCCTGCCTTTTAAGGAAGACCTTTATAGTCAGTTTTCCCCTTGTTTCCTGTCCATTTTTTTTTTCCTAGAGAAACTAAACTGGGGTGCTGTCCACAACCCTCTGAACTCTCATAAATGAGCAGGAACAGGCAGTGCAGTTCCAGCTGGCCAGTCAATGAAGTGTGACAAAAAGCTTTACCTTTCTATTTTAAAACAGAACAAAGCTTTAAACTGCTGTACATAGAGAGATTACGGGCATTGAAACAAATTAAAATAGCATATATCCTGTGTTGCAGATGACAATAGATGAATATTTCAGTCCTTCACAATTTTTACTACATTTTCCTCAAATGTTTTATACAGCTTTGCGAGACACCTTAATTGCTATAGGATACCCTCTCTCAGTAAAGATTTCCAAGAATATTTCCAATTTGCAATATGGGGAAAGACAATACTTAAGCAAAAGTAACATCTTTAAAACAAAACCCCTGTTTCCACTTAAAATTCTTACTGTTCCCTAGTATAGGAATGAAGTTAGGGTACAGTGAGACAATTTTGTGATTATATAGATTTGGGCATCATTAATGCTGAAAAACCCTGTCAGGTATCAGTTAGCATCAACTGAAAATACTTATTGGTACAAATTGCCTGGAGGAGCTCTGGGTCTGCAAATGAGAAGGCAGAGCACAGCAAGAGGAATGGGAAGCAGGATGTGCTCAAAGTACCTGGCTCTGAATATGTAAGTTTAGTAACTCCAGACTGATATTCCAAGCCCTGTTAAAAAACCAGTGGTAGGTTTGTGATAATACCAGTGGCACAGGGAAACTCATAACTGTGTATGTCTAATAAGAGGAAGGAAAGGGGTAAATAAGTCATATAGTCATGACCTGAATATAGAGTGGCATGCATTTTTTTTTATTGTACAAAGTTATTGAAATGTTGTAGTGTTCAGCTTTAATTTTTTCAACAGATACAGTTAAGATGCTCAAAAATACATGGAGAAAACGGTTCCTTCCCACTGCAGGCATATGATTTCTGCTGGTTTTGTTTTAACAATGATGTTGAACAGGTAAGCTCCTCACCCAGGTGCTGCTAAATGAGCATAAGTGGATGTAAACCTGGTTTTTTGAAGTCCTCATAATCTCCTGTAGTAGAAAAAGGGACTTCTTTGGACTGAGTGGTGCAGAACTCTTCTGCTTTCATATAGAATAAAGCCCTGTAAACATCAGATCTCTCAGTAGATTATACAGAGAACATAGCTTTGGCAAAGAGCCAAGTCAAATCCTCTTGTGATCGCTATGAAGCTTTGAAAAGACCCTCTGTAAAAGCAGAACAAAATTGAGTTTATTCTAAAAAAAAAAAAAAAAAAAAAANCCTTATATATGTTTGTTCTCAGCCTCTGAGAAAAACCTTTCTAATGCCATCAGGAACTCAGCCTACCTCTAAGGTGAGTGACTGCTTAGTCATGGTGTACAGGAAGGACTTGAAGGACAGAGAGAGAGGGAGGTACCAGGCACCACTGTGCAAAAAGGAACTGTAACCTGGAGTCTGCTGCTATCAGTAAAAACTTGCAATTCAAAATCCACTTTCCTTTAAGAGTTTTGTTGGCTGTGAAGTGAAGCAGCACTTGTAACTTCACATCTGTGGTGCTGTTGTATCATAGTTGGAGGATGAACATTGTGAGAAGTGACAGAAGTCCACAGTTCAAAATTATCAAAACCACAAATGTAATCTGCAAAATATACTATTTCACAAAGTATATAGCTATATGTAAAACCGTAAGTATAGCTGTAAGGAAACAGCAACATCTTGGCAGCTAGTAATTTCAGCATGAAGCCTGTTACTAGGTACATTATTTTCCACTATATCCACTCTAAAAATCTGTTAACATCAGAAATCATGGATCAGCATTACTCATCATGGTGCAGGTTCCTCAGTTCTTTTAGTCTGGCCCATAAGCACGGTTTTCCCCTTTTCTTTTTTTTTTTTTTTTCCTTTTTTTATTTTAGGGATACAAATATCTTATTTGCTCGTTGTTTCTTTACTGCCTTCATCAGTGCAAGTATTTCTTTTGTATTGTTTACAGTTCTGATTTTGCAGGAGATTATGTTCTCCCTTCCCCTCCTTCCAGGTGTGTACTTGCTTGAGCTGCTGGCATGTGGATGCATAGCTTTTGTGTACAATGCTGAAGCTCATGCAGATACTGTCAGTGTTGTAAAGACAATTCCCCAGTGTTTAGCACAAGTGTGCCATTTCCTCCTCTCAGGCAGTGATATTATTGTGGTTTTTATATGCTACAACTGGAAACATTTGGGAGTTTCAATAGGATAAACTTTATAAAGTTATATGTCCCATGCAGGTGACACTGCTGCTGCACAGGGAACTCTTTCCATTTACCCTCAAATCTTCTAATCCCTGTGTGAAGGCCAGGCAATGTTGTTCCCTGGCACAATCTTGAACATTAAGAGAGATGCCTGATTAATGCATGTGCACATGCAGCACTCCACAGAGATATGCCTGTTAACATGCTGCTGTCAATAATGTGCTTTCTGGAAGACAGGATGCTCAGCCATGCTAAGAAACAGAGCACAGGCCATGCCTGGGGACATTCCTGTGGTGTTCAGCCCTAAGACAGACGTGCAAGTGAAGTCTGCCTTGTTTTCTGTCATGACAGTTTTTATATGGGAACTGAGCAAAGTATCATTTGCAAGTTAACTATTTTAGTGAGTGGATGCTTTGCTTCTGGTCCACCAATTTTGGCAACTGAGAAGGCATATGCAGAATACATACCAGAAAATGCAAACAGATGTATCACAACATGGACTGCATGAGGATGCTGTAAGGGAGGATACAGCGTCGGTGGGATAACTCTTGAAATCTCATGCAGATGCCTGAATTTAGGCAGCTAGTATTAGATGAGGGATCCCAGAATGTCTGAGATAGCCACATAGAGTTGGTAGCATTGTGACAGGAACATCTGTCACAGAGGGTCCACGTCATAATGGAGGCCAGGCATCTTCAGCATTTGATTATCTGAAAGGGCATGAGAAGCCCAACAGTTGAGTTGCAGCCTTAAGTCAGGAGGTGTCAATAAAAACATGGTTCAGTTCTTAGCAACTTGTTTTCTATGGAAAATCAGTATTTGTCAACACAATTCAGCATTTGGGAACACGATTCAGCATTAAATAGGCATTACTTCAATGTTTTTGTTTGTGTTTCTGCCCTCTGTTGTGGAAAGAAGCACCTTCATTAAGAACTTATGAAAGCTGTCAGCTACAAGGTGATATTTGAGCTCAGTTAGCAGGCTGTGCAGACTACCTTAATGGCTCAGTAACAGTGCAAATGATTTGCAAATGTTTGAAATAACGAAAATCAGATTTTTTTATTTTTTAAATAACAAGAATGGGATTTGTCTTGCTGCATTGCAGAGATACTGTGTTCCCAGCTAGTTTAAAGGCTATGTGGTTTGCCTTGTCCTTTCAGGAACAGCTGTTTGGTTTCTGCCAGGGAAGATGGATGGTCCTTGTTCTCCCTTGGTCAGGTCAAGAGCTGAGCAAACACACGGAGCTGATAGCCTCAGGCAGTTCATCGCCTATGGATCAACACCACTGCTTGGAGCCTCTCCTGTTTTCTGTTTCTCACCCCCTTCCCCCTCCCTGCCCCCATAAATATGACAAGCGGTGCTGCACTATACAAACTCTTCTTCCACAGTGGAAACATCTGCAGCTTGAATGCTCCTGCAGAAATGTCACTTGGGGAAATCACTCTTCGTTTTATGAGAAACCTTTCTTTCAAGCCCTCAGAGGGGCCAGGGAGGGAGGGTACACTAGGTTTGACACTAGTTCTGTGTTGTTTTTCAGGGATTTTGCAGAAGAATGTTGTGTCTGATTTTGTGGATTGTCAAAATGAAGCCAGATGGCAGTGGATTAAGTGTAATGCTGTTTTGTTGTTCTTGGGTTCGCGACTGCGCTTCCCTTGAGCGAGGGAGCCCTCCCCGCACAGCAGCCCCAGCCCTGTGTGCCCCCGGCCACCGAGGGCCCCTTCCCCTGGGCTCCCGAAAATGCTGCCCTGGAGGGAGGTAGAGTGGAAGCTTTCTTTTGGTGAGGACTGCTAATTGGAAACTGCTTCCTTGACATTTTTCATGCCTAGAGTATTCACCAAGAGCCTGTTTGCTGCGCTTTCCATCCAACGAAATACAGGTATTTTCCACTTGCAAGTAATGGGTTTGCTTGCTGACGTGAAGTTGCTGGGTGAGCAGGTGAGTCAGTGAAGCCTAGTTTCTTACAGTTTCATGTTTGGTAGATGTAATTCCTGATGTTTAGAAAGGTGTGAGTTTAATTGAAGTGTTTCCCAGGAGACATTCAGGAATTTCAAGCCTTTTGTTCATTCCTCAGCGTATGTTTCTTCAGTTTTTCTTTCCATATGAATGCTTAGTGGGGTCTCTTTCCTCTGTTACTCTACCTTATTCTCTTTACATGTATGGGCACATAATATCTTTGAAATCACTATCCTTTGTCAAACTTAAGGTGGTGGGAAAGGTTACTGGACTCTGAAGATACAGAGAGAAGACAGGTAGACAGATA
Source organism: Turdus rufiventris (assembly GCA_013186435.1). NCBI lineage: Eukaryota > Metazoa > Chordata > Aves > Passeriformes > Turdidae > Turdus > Turdus rufiventris. The sequence continues at coordinate 149,109 of PYHW01010620.1, read as the reverse complement.
CAGACAAAGGTGTAATTGCTGCAACTTTTTTCCCTAAGAAATTGGGTGAAGGATAAATTCTTAATTAGGGAGAAAAATAATTTAAAGCTGAGATTCTGAGCATTTTCTAATTCTAAGCATTGTCTCTTAATAAAAGGTAGACAGGGAGAAAATTTCCTCTTGTAAGACTTTTTCTTTTCTATACCCTTTCCCCTCTTTATGACACCTTTATCTTTCCAAGACAACTTTTGACTGACTGGGTTACAGAGCACAGTCCTGTCACTAATTCAGAGCCTTGAAGGGCCACTTAAGTCCTGCTCCATGTGCTCAGCTCCTACAGAGCAGTGCAATACCCCCTAATTCATGAAAACACCAACAAAAGGTGCTCTACATTTTTCCTTTCAGACTGTAGCATCACCTCAGCCACAAGTTTAATACTTTTCCTTTAATTTACTCCTCCAGGAATATTCATTGCTATTTGAGTTCAAACCAGAAATTCTATTTTCTAATGAAACTGCATGTTCTCATGCGGACCACTAAGAGCCTGTTCAGGTTTCTTCAAAAAATCCTTAGGCCTGGAAAGCATTCTGACAAAAACCTGCTGCTTGATAACACAGGAGAAACCATAAACCAAGTCAGTGCTGCTGCCTTGTTATGCTCTGTCCTGTTCTTTCCTAAGACAGCTTCTCAGCTGCTCAGGAATTTGTTAGAAAGTCAGCCGTGCTTTGCAACTGTTCAGATCTTTTCAGCCTTCTTCAGCAAGTCACCATCCCCTTTTTTTTTTTTTAAATCTGTATTTTAAGAATGTCTTTCATGTTGTGCACGCAATCCTGTTCAGATCCATGTAATGTTGAGTTGCTCTGGAATTTCTTGTGCAGATCTAGTCTCCTGATCTCAGCTGCTTAGCTTGCAAAGCCTTTGATGTGCAGACTGTCTGTGTGGTTTGCACAGCACAGTCTACTCTGACAGTTATTAGTAGAAGAAACTGGCAGAGCACAAGGGCTGCAATTAGGGTAATGCTATTAGATTGCATGTTGTTGTAGTGTACTGTATGGATAGCCTTTATCTAGTCACTGTCCCCAGATCATGAGTAATGGCAATTTTATAGCGACCATCTATTACCAAGATGCTCAGAAAGACCGGGATTTCCTAATCTTCAGTTCAATGACCTTAAAGATAATTTTTTCCTGATCCTTGAGGAGATACCCTGGTGCTATAAATGAAAATTTTCAGTGAATTTGCATCCTAGTACTCAGCTTGTAACCTCTGGATTTCACCTTCTGCCTTGGTGGTCCAGTGGGGTCAGCCCCAACATAAATTCCGAGTGTACTTTCATCTTCCTTGTACTACACCGCACAGTCCGGAAGGTATAAATTAGACATATTCAAGTATTTGACTAATGTACTGAGTCTATTTTAAGCAGAAAATTCAGTAATTTTCTGTTAAGCAGAGGTAAGTTTGGATGTACTTTTGTTTGTGTTTATTCTCAGAAGTATTTTTCATTTATAGTGTGAGCATCTCCCCCTCAAATTCTTCTCCTGTTTTTCTTTACTGTATCCTGTTGTAATATTCCCTTTGGAAGGTCTTTTAGAGAGTATTTTTTTACAGATTCTAAAAACTTCCTTCCTGGCATTTGCATTCTCTCTTCAGATGTCAAAATCAAAGATAATGGTCCATTGCTGGTGTTTTGGGAAGGGAGGGGTAGGCAAGGGAGTTTGCAGTCTCTACACACTCGTCAAGTCAACATACTTTACGTGCAGTGTGAGGGACTTAGTGTGTACCAACAGTAGCTCACTGTTAGCCAGTACAAGAAGGAGACATTGAAATTCAAAGCAAGCATTTTGAAAATTGTCAGTATTTTCTGATCCATTTCCCCACATACAAAGCCAACAGATCTTCCAAGGAACTTTGTGAACGTGGTGCAAATCTAAATACGAATGGCGATTTTGTCCGCAGAGCATGAATATAGAGTTGTTCTGTCAGCACCAGGGATGCTCTGGACAACAGTTTCAGTCTGAGGCCTTTGAAAGATAACAGTAATGCTGTTCATTTACCCCTAGTGCTATCTCATACAATGTAAAGTTTCTGCACCAGCTCCCTAGCAAAGCAGGAAGAGAGGTCAGGAGCAGGAAACACAGCTATGGCATTGTTGTACCTGTGGAGATTTGGGTTCAGCTCCTGTCATCATATCATACATAGAAATAGTTTGATGCTTTTGCTGTTCCACGTCTGGAATATTTCAGCATATGTGGTCTTCAGAGGCCTAAAACTACAACTAAATCATCATCATCAACTGAGATTCCAATAGATGAGCTGTGATACAAGTGCTTTTTCCAAAACTTCTGCTTTTTATGCCTGGGTTAGACCTTAATTTTCACATTTTCAGAAGTTAAACACACTCAATAGATATTCTTCAGAAATAATTACGCTAGGAAAAAAACACACAAAATATTCAAAATATCACCAGACACTGAAAGCTGAGTTGATAGTTTTGTAATGAGTTAGAAAATAATTCTTATTTTCTCTATTTTTTGAAGACCTTTTGGTGGTTTTGATGCAGCCCAGAACACACTGAAAGAGGAAGTGCACTATGACAATGACCCAATAACAGGACATTTCTAGAATCCCAGAATATTCTGAGTTGGAAGGGACCCACAAAGATTATCAAATCCAGCCCTTAAGTGAATGGCCTATATAGGTATCAAACCCACAATCTTGGTGTTATTAGCACCATGCTCTGACCCGAGCTAATAGGTCAGCCAAGTGGACTTTCTGAATTTCTTTTAAATAGTTTTGTTGGAGTTGCCACTTCTAAGGTGTTTCCAATGTATAAAAACAAATGTTTTCTCATGGTGGTCCCATTTGAAATGATACTAAGCATTCACATTGTAGACCACAGACAAATTCAATACTACTACTACTACTATTTTTTCCTCTATGAACTGCTGAAATGTCATTCAATCTTCTGTTTAATTTTTTATATGTATGCATTATATATAATGTGTTATACAGTTACATATTTGTTCGCTATGTTTTTTGAAAATACACAGCATCTGAACACACAGTGTAGAAAACAATTGTAAAACAAACAGATCCTTTCCCATTGTGTAGAAAACAACTACACTGTAGTTAAAAAAACAGATCCATGACCACCAAAGTCAAGGAATCTTGCTCAAAATTCATGAGTGCTGTGAACTTCAGGAGAAGATTTTCCTGCTTTTGGATATTTAAGACCATTTTACCGTGACAGGAACAGGAGCTCTGCAATTTAATACAACATTCTCAGAGACAGTTTTCTCCCAGTGTAATGCTATCAGTCTTTCATCTCCATGTGAAAGCTTACCTGCTTTCACCAAACTTGTTTAATTGCTGTTGAAAGCTCCTGTCATCTGTCAGAAGTAGTTGAAATTGCTCCTCGTATCCAAAAGTCATTGTGGGTTCTTGGAGACTGACAGGTACACAAGCACAGTTAAATGAGCTGCTTAAAATACATATTCTGTATCATGGGAGGGCAGAACCCCATGGAAAAGAGGGAGGGCTTGCTCTACACAGGAAAGGTCAGTAATCCAGTTGCTCCTCTATCCACTGTTTTCAAGCCTTTGGCTTTGTAAGTCTAACAGTTTAGGACAGAGTAGCACTGCTTATTTGGGTTGTAGGCTATATTTCTGAGCTAAATACCTTTAATTATCACCATCTCAGTTTGCAACAGGCATTGCTAAGGAAGATCTCTGTATATGTATAACATGTTACAGTCTTCATTGGCCTGTGTGTAATTATGTTTTTGTCTCCTTACAACTTTTGTTTCATGTGTAATCTATACTGTATGCATTGCACTCTCCCTTGGGAAAATAAATTAGCATTTTAGCAGTTAGCATGAGAAAGGAGTGTGCTGAGACAGATGCTTAACTCACATTCTAAAAGAGAGGTAATCTGCAAGATGTGTACTATTCCCTGTTTGCTGAGCTTGCTGGATCAGCACACAGTGTCACAATCTCCCGGCAGCAATGTGTTCAGATTGAACGTGATGGGCTGCTCAGGAACCAGCAGCTCTCTCCCAGCAGCCACCTTTTGTGGTTTGCTGTGTGGATATACTGGAACTTGCAGTGCCCATGCAGATGCACTAGAACTTGCAGTGTGTGTGATCAAAGGAGCACTTGTGTGTTCCTCCAGTTGTACCAACTAGTGCAGTCAAAGATACAACTTTTCCACATATGGAGAGGCCCTTACCCCTCTGAGGTAAGAGCAGGGTGCCCACGGTGCCCAGAGCATCCTGACTCAAATGTATGTCTTTGCAAGTTCTTATTGTATTGATGGAAGTAACACACTTTGTAAAGCATGCCCTGTTTTTCTTAGCTAGATTGCACAGGCTTTAAACACCTCAAGAGACAATCCAGGGTTCAGTGCTGGGTTTTGTCCTCTTATGGAAAGGCAGGTAATCAGGCAGGCACAGTAACCAGGCAGATCTGAAAGGTCGATGGGCCCCTGCCTGTTCTCAGAAGGGTTTCTGCAGAACTTCCTAGTTTGTGCT
>PYHW01010620.1:80509-144431 GCA_013186435.1 Turdus rufiventris | reverse complement strand
AAAGAATGATGCTGAATGCCATTTTTTAACAGGGCTGCAGAGATTGTATTCCAGCCAGCCTGTGTCAGCATTCCACAGGTCAGCACAAAATATCCATGTTGGTTTTGGACTGACTACATACCATGGAGCTAAACCCTGTGCTGGCCTGTAATGTGTACAGTACTAAAAGATGGAGAGATTGAATAGGTGTGGCTGGGACAAAATATCTTGGCTCTTGGGAACTGCCACAACAGTATTTAAAGCAACTGCATGTAGAAGGGGGTTAAGAAAGTAAATGTATTTCAAATTCTCCTTGTCAGGAACAAATTAAATCACCATGGTAGAGGAACCAAAGAGAAATACATTTGGAAATGCTTATATGCTGAGGCTGGGAATCTGGGTAAAAAGTAAGAGCAACTAGATTTTATCAATTATCAAGAAAATTTCAACTTAATGGTCTCATCAGGTTACAGTGCCAGAGGGATCAATATGTTAAAATATTGTATAAGCTGTTTAAGCAGACCAAGAGTGACAAAAGAAATTGTGTGAGGGGAATGATTTTGTCTACGACTTTGACCTAGTGACATATATCTGCCTAACTTTGAACAGGGAAGTGCAGGATCTTAGGCAATGCAGCACAATAAATATGCTGATTATCAAGGCTCAGCAGTGAGCAGAGGTGAGCAGAGGTGACATTGTAAGTCACTGAAATTAATCTGAGCACAGCTTGAGCTACTGTTGCGTGGGGGGAGGCAACTGTGTAATTTTGGGGAACTGTATTTGGCATACTTGCTGAAGATTTCATTTAGGTACTAGTGAAACATCAATAGAGTAGCTTTAAATACTAGATGATAGTTCTGCAAAAAATAAGTTGTTAGACCTAGAGTGGAAGAATTCTGCTTTTAGATAGCCTGATAGATAAGAATGAATTTATCCACTGGTCTGGAAATCAGGTATTGTGTCAGGAAAAACTGATCATGACCTGGTTGCATTTAATATGCTTATAGTCCCAAACCGTAATATTCACACCTGTTAGTTTAAAAGGGCCAATTTCCCAAAGCCAAGGACAGCTCCTAATAAAACTGAATAAGCAGAGGCATGGAGGCATGAGCAAAACTGAAAGTTTTTCACGAGCTTACTAAATGGTCAAAACATTGTTAAGACAATATGTATGGCCAAAGAAGACAGAAAGCAGAAATGGACTTACTCATCTGTATTTGTGTATTTAAACAGGTATTAGTTTTTCCACACATATGGGAGTGCATAGGTATGCATATCTATAGACACTTGTGTGGGCATGCAAACACACAGTACTTATATATTTAAATAAATAGTGTAGCTGTATATTGGAAAAATAGACTATAAATGGGGGATAAATATCGATTGATATTTGAATGTTATTAAGAATGGAAATAACTAGTAATACCAAACTCAAAATCCTCTCTTGGCAAGCAAGTGGTGTTCTGAAAGAGTTTTAAATTTGCATAAGGAAAAAAAAGTAGCAATGATGTGGGCCAAGCAAGGGTCGTAGGTACTGAAACTGTTAATAAGAAATGTATAGATGGCTGAAATGTTCAGAAAATATTTCTGGGTTATGTTTTGAAAGAAAGAATATGGATTGTATATATCATGTGAGGCAGAGGAATTCTTTTCCAGCCCATGTACAACTAAAAGAATGTTAGACAACTCCTAGTTAGAGGAATCAGCTTTAAGGCAGTAGCCCCTGTATTGCCAGCAGCTATGCATCCCCTTTTTTTTCTTAAATTGGCTGAGAAATTTTCAGGCCCACTGATAAGAAGTTTTGATAAATTTGGGAACATTGGAGCAATCTGCCAAAACTGAAAGCATGCTCATTTTTTTCTGCCAGTGCCCTAAAGGCACAAACAGGATAATTCTGATAACAGCATGGCAGTCAGCCTGACCTCACTTCCAGCAAAATAATAGAGAAGCTGATATGGGAATTCAAGTATAAAGAACAGGACTATTGTTAATGGCAACCAATGATGTTTTCATTGACTTCAGGTCTTGTCAGGTAATCCTGGCTTGCTTCTTTACTGTAAGATTACCCAGTTGGTTAAAAAAGTGGCTATAGGCCTAATAGAAACTGAAAGTCTTCAGTTTGATATCCTACCATAATTTTATCAAAAATGTAGCATTTTGCATTCTTGTTTAAGAACATGCCAGGTAGCTAAGAACTGGTGGATAAAAGGAGCTGTTGCAAAATCACTTTAAAAAGAATTTTTTAGTGAGATTCCAGAGGACTCAGACCTCTTATGGCAATGTTCACAATTTAGTCTTGCAGGAAAAATACTGAGCTACTCACTGATTATGCATGGCACTTGAGCAAAGGGACTCTGAGTTGCCTCAAAAGCGGACTTCAGACTGAAAAAAGTGCTTTAACATGGTCAAGTGTAAAATTAAAAACCTGGAAACTGGGAACATTTACCATATGGGGGTGACAGCTTCAGAAAAAAAGTGGAGACTTTGGAAAGACTTTGGAGACCTTGATGGACAACCTTGGAATATAATCATAGCTCAATGCGAGGGTAAAATATCTGGTGTGATCCTCGAGTACATGTGTATTGTATGCATGCATATGGAGAGATTCATGGAGTAATACCAACCCCATCACAGACGGCATTTTAAAAGAGGATTTTAAATTCAATAAGAAGGCAGGGAATAACAAAAATCTTTCATGAGGGCTAGCTAATATACCTCCTATATTGGCAGGTCTCTAGCACAGCGTTTTTGTTCAACATGGAAAAAAGATGAGGATGTCAGTACAAATATAACACATGTAGAGGTACAAGATACAGATACCAGCTCTTTCATCTTTCCAGAATATGCATAACATGAATTGATGAAAATAATCTGAGGTAGTGTTTCAAATTAGCAATAAATTATCCATGTGCTTTTACATGTATGCACAATTAATCCCCAGAATAAGATACCGAAGAGATCAGTGGATTGCTCACCTTTTGGTTCTTCAGACCAGAGTAGAATGCTTTTCTAGAATGATTCCTTATAGGTTTAAACCCAGGCAGTGGGTTCCAAAAGAGACAAAGCAGGGGATGTGCAGCTTGTGACCTGCAAGGAGTCAGACAAAAAGACCTCCATCTCTCAACAAACACTGAACTCTTCAGGTTATATCCTGGATGTAAAAGTTAATTCAAGAGTGGACTAAGCACACTATATATTTGTACACGCTTTAAGTACAGAAATTTCACTCCACCTTAAGACATTTCCTTTACCATTTCTAACAAAGTCTGGGACAATTAGTGAGATACTCTTTATGCCAGAGACTTCTTTGGTAATTGGGAGAAAAAAATTTCTGTGCCTTGATTTGCCCCCTTCTAGAGAATGAATCCCAGCTTTCCTCAGTTACTCTCTTCATGCTGGAGAGACCTCTGGGAGGAGCTGCACATTCTTCCAAAATGCCACAAATAATCTGAAAACTCAGGTAGGGCACAGGACTGATGTTTCAAACAGATCAGAGAGCTTTCACCCTGCAGAAGGTACTCATGTTACCTTGGCCAGCAATCCATGTGTACTGTGAACCTTGACTAGATAAATGTAATTGTCCTAGGGTTGGTTATGTAACGAGCTTGCTTTGCAATTTAACTAATGAATGTGTTGAGAGACCAGATTAATCTTTTAACTTCAAGAATTTCTCCCAATGGAAAATATATAGCCTCTGCCTATCTGTAATATTATCCTCTCCCCACAGCCAGAGTGATTTGGTCACTTGAATGTTTGTTTTACTTATGTATGTAAAGCTGATGTGTTCACAGATTTTTTTCTGGATGAGGTGGAAGGACCCCAAGATTCACTTGAGATTTTACAGCTGGGTCTGTGGGCTTTCCATGTCAAGGCCATTCCTGAGGGATGCCATGCAGGCTCTTTGGTGGGATGATTTTAGTTGCTAGTATGGTACAAGTTGCTGTTTTGGGATTTTTCCCAGTAGGGCTATATTTAATCCTGTGCTCTCTTAGTCTCTGAAAGCAGTCCATTTCAGAAAAATAGTAGTCTGATACTATCGTTCATTAATTGAGGACAAGAGATTTTTTTAATCTTGGGATTTTCATTTCGTTATTATGCTCCTGTTCTCCTTCTCAGGAGCTATCTAGAAAATGCAAAGATACTGGATACAGAACGTCCAGTAAATGCTTATGACAAATGAAACATGACTTCCCAGAGTAACATACATTTTATAAGAGCTTTGCCAACTGTAAATTATACCAAGTGGGTCAATTTCAGAAGTCAACATCCTATTTAAACTGTCGCACTGTACAGAATTGCTATTTAATATTGGTGATTAATGACTGCAGAGTCCAGTCTAATTTCCAAGCTGACTGCCAGTGGCACTCAGTAGTCAGCAGAGTCCATAGTACAAGCACTTGGCAATCCTCTTATGTTTTGTCATCTAATCCAGGTTGCTCATTTTCCACAAAGAGGAAACAAGAGAGGGAACTGATATGAAAATGCTGGCCTGCATGCTGGAGTTGTGTCTACACTTACTCTCCTCCTGAGTTTGTTCCTATAGTTCAGTATACCTCTACAAGCTGAGGTGCAATTCTATGGGAGAACACTGAATGTGCATGCCAGATGTGCATGTGGGCTTCCATTTGGAGGTCAGGAGAGGCAGCTTCATCTGGGGGACTCCAAACACCTCCTGTCTCATCTGTCCCCGCCACACCAAGTTGTGACCCACAGCTATTGATGCTCCTTTCCTGGCATCATTCCTTCTCACTGCTCCCCCACTGAGTCAGAGGGCCAGCCAGGTCTACCTGTCCCCTTTGTCCTGGTCCCTATCCATGTCCATCCATGGGGGTCAGGGACAAGAGTGTATTTTACCATTGTGGGTATGTCATAGAAATCCACAAGGAGTCTCTAGTGCTGTTGAGTACTTGAAAGAGACAGTATGGCTCAGTCCCCTGCCAGTGCTGTGTGGACAGGAATGTAACATGCACTGGAGAAAACTTTTATTTCCATTTTTGTAAGCAGTGTACTGCCTGGCCTGAGCCAGGGACTAGGAGAGAGTGGTCAACAGCAGGCAGAGAGCTCACCTGACCCTTGCCTCTTCTGCTCCAGTTTCATGGGGTGTCACAGGAGGATGCACAGGCCTCTGTGTTTGCAGGACACAGTGATCTTTTCAACCACACAGATGTCATCCATTACAATACTATCAACTAACATTGATTACTACAGTTCCCTTAATATGACACGACTAATCTTTCAACTTAGCTTGCACAGTGTGTATTGCCAATGCTTTCAATGTATGCTGAAATAATTTAGTTGAAGTAAATAAATAAGTCTAATACAATAGAGTTTATGGCATGTTGTCCTCCTGGAAATAATTTCAGCAGTAGTGAAATATGGAATATTTGCCACTCGAAATGTCTGTCCTTATACCTGTATTTGCATAGCTCAAGATACATGTACAAATTTATTTTAAAATTAAACAGCTAAAATGCAATTTTTTACCCCCAATGCATGAATCCATACCAGGAAATTAGAAATTTATCAAACAGATGTCAATGCACCAGTCAGATCTATGATATCCTACTATTATTTTGGTGCAAATTAATGAATTGTAGTTGGAAAATGCTCTCACGTTTTTATGATATTGGTGAAGAAAATCTTCGGCAGGCAAAGGAGAGAACTGATAAATAATACAGTACACAGGCTGTAGTTTAAAGAAGGTTCTTCTGTGTTCCTTCCCAGCAGATGAAGGACACGTTCAGCTAGGATCTTCCATCAACAGGTACCAAAGAGCTCACCATCAGTTTGGTTCAGAGCCAATAAATAACTCACCTTCGAGGAAGATAAGTAGCCTCATAGGTATAAAGAAGTATAAATGCCATTCCAGAGTGAAGAATTTGGACAGGAATGAGTGCCCAAGAGGGCTGTTTGTGTGAGCAAGAGAGCAGAGAGCCTTTTGTCTGAGCAGACTTAGAGAGTTTGAGTGAAAAGGAAAACAGGAAGGCATATCATGAGATAGGAAAGGCAATTTAAGCAATTCAGTAACATTAGCGTGAGAACAAATGAGTTTGAGCTGGCCCTTAGTCTGGAAACTCAGAAAAGCCTCTCAGCAGTGGGTGGGAGGGCAATCTTGGCTAGCTGCTAGGATGGAAATTAAGTCTGTAACTGAGTGTCTGATGTGGTCACCTGAGACAACAGGGCTCTGGGCTTCCTAATCTGGGGCGAGCAGCCTCAGAGAGACCTCCCATGCGAGGAAGGATTTAAACACAGGCTTTGCTCTGTGGGGATGTATTTGCTAATGTTTAAGCTTCTGTAGCTTAAGCATGTTTTTAAAAGTACATTTCATATGCAGAGTTCAATTTTGCAGACAACTGACGCATGAGGCTTGCATATCTGGCCTTGTGACTGCCACGGACATCTGGTCCCGTGCAGGCTGTGTCTCTCCGTACTGCACCCCTCCTGGGGGAAAGAGCAGCAGCTGCATAGTGCCCCAGATGCAGCACAGCACTGCCTGTGTTTTGGACAACTACACACTGAGCACTGGCAAGCTGGTTTGGCAGGAGCCCATCCCAGGTTTTCTTCATCAACTTGGAGCTGAGGTGCTATGCTGTCAGGGCAGAAAAGGCAAATACTACTGCAAAGAAGCATCCATCCAGCTAAGGATATGACTGTCACACTTGCTGGTAGGACTTGACATGTCCCTTGATGATTTCTTAAAATAAATATTTAACAAGGGATTTTATAGCACAAGTAGCAAGCATGCTTTTAAAATGTTTAAAGGGAAACAAACTTGGGTAAGAATGAATTAGAGGCCAAGACCTAGTAGCCATAGATGTTTCTATCAAAGGCTGGAGATTTCCTTCTGCCTGTTTACAGCATCTACTGCAGTTGCTTGATTCAAGCCCATCTCCAAAGCTGCCTTGCTTCCTGAATAACATTTCCTTCCTTAGGAGCAAATGCTTAAGATGGCTGAAGTCATTGCATTTATTGTGATTTATGTAGTAGGAAGATGAGGGTTTCTTTTCCTCTACTGAAAATATTTTATGAAAAAAAGATCTTTTTTGCTGCTGATGTTTTTGCTATTAACATTTACTCTCAGTTGTTGCATCACAGTGCAGCAGCACAACCCCTTATTTACAGTACAACCTTTTATTCCCTTTTTGGGTGCTTTTTAAACTGAAAATTACCGGGTAAAAGGGTTTAATACAGTCTTAATTTTGCAGTGTTCAGAAAATTGACAGAGCTTGTATTTTCAGACAGCTGATTCTGGAATTTACAAGTTGCTCTCATGTGGTTCAAGCATTCACCACCAAGTATCCAGGAACAAGGTGAAGATTCAGATTCCAAACTATTGATTCTGGGTTTGAACTTGTGGACCCGGTCTTCCTTTTCAAAGGAGAAAGCCAACACGAATCTTCTGTCTTGAAGCAATTTTTAGGATGGTCTACTTGTATTTGTTAAATTTGAACAACATTGATTGCCAGGTTAAAAGAAGAAAAGAAATACAAAGAAGACCCTGATTGGAAATGAACTTTGGTATATGCCGGAAAGAAAAGTAAAAGCTTCAAATTACACTATTGTACGAGCTGCCTGCACATGTTTATCTGCCTGCTGGAGACATGACCTGGAGGGTGTGGTCTTTTAAACCTTGAATTGCTCAGGTTTATGCAATTCAGTTTTTCTGTACCTTGTGTCATGCCATAGGCTTTGCCATCTGACACGGCACCAGCCACGGTCCGCCTGCAGCTGCGGGGCGAGGGCAGGCCCTGCCCGGCCTGGTGATTCCACACCTGCAAAACTCTGCCAGCAGCCCATGAGAGACACAGCAAAGCCACACACGTGAGTTAAAAGACTTTAAACTTGTATCTTTCCTTGTGCTGTTCCTACTCTTCCCCTCGAGCTTGGTGTGAGTTGTTCCAAAGGTGGGAGAAATGCTCTGGTGAACAAACCATCCCTGTTTAGCAGCAGGGGAGTGGGCCCAAACCTCGGCCTGCACACTCTGGGGCGCCGTGCAGCCAGGCCGTGATAAATACCTGCTGTGCCTGGCATTAGGGATTCAGCTTCCCTGCACCCTTATGTAGAGCTTGTTTCCATCATCTGACAAAAATGCCTATATACCATACCTCTAGGTTGCTGTGCTTCTCGGTAGGCAGTGTTAAAATACTATTTGCATACATACATACATGCTGGTATGCAAAAACACCACTTAGTTCATAACCTTTTTGTTAGCTAGATGTGCTTGGGTTTCTGTCTTCCCCATTGCTAAGAAGTAAAGTATTTCTTCGGTAAAGTGTGTTGAAATCCAAACAATTGTTTGTGGAGTGGTGCCATTTGTACTGCAGCTGCTTTAGCCCATCTCTTTATTAATCCTCTGGAAGCCCATTTCTTCCCCTCCCCCAGGTTAAAACCCACAAAGTCCCGCTGCAGCTGTAGGAGGTAAATTGAGGCTACATTCACTACTGCTGTATCTTCCTGCTTGATTTTATGCAGATAACTGCAGCTGAGGTGAGGAAAGAAAGAGAACTTGATTTAGTTTTTAGCTGTCTTTAGCTGGTGTTCTTCACACTTAAGCTTACACTAAGTTCTTTACTCAGAACATCTTGTAATTCAGTACAGGTGTATGCAGCAGTTGCAAACCTGTGAATATATATGAATAGGTATAACTTCTTATAAGTTTTATTTCTATCCATAAGACTGATTGTTTGTGTGAGAACGGGTGTATTCACAGTACCAACACAGAACCCAGAACAGCAATGAGGATACCTCACTCACCAAAATGTATACTTAAGACTAATTAGTAGACAAGAGGTCCCAGTACATAAATCAGAAGGCATGTTCACTCTTAATGTTTTGGGTTGTTTTTAATGACCAGGGATGGACTACTTGCATCAAGCTCTCCGCCACTTTTACATCTGCCAAGGAAAACCCAAAAACCCGAAAAGGTGCATATTAGATTTGTATGTCATGCTTTTCTATGACGCCTGATAACTAGGAAAAGCAAGATAACCTTAGATGACTGTACTGGGCACTGTGCAAGGTACTTGTTTTTCCACAGTCTTTTATAGAAATGGAGCTCCCACTGCCCAAAATGCTTTTCATTTGCTTATTTGGGTTCCTGTGGAACAATATAAAGGCAGTTCCTTCACTTCATTGAAACAGCAGTGTCTCTTATCTGCTGTTGTTGGAAAAGCACAAATGCTGATCTGCAAATAAAAGCCAGAAAACACTGTCAGGAATTTGGAAAGCTGCTGATGTGTGAGGCGTTGTATCCTCAGTACTCCCATCCACTTTCCTAAGACTGAAAATTCCTCTTAAGGAGTGATCTGTTACTAATTTGCTATTTTATTCTTCCACCCCAAACTTCAGAACCTATGTGTACTTTCCAAAGATATAAATTGAATCAATCTGGGAAAGCTTGTCTCATTGTTGTCTTATCCTTGTCCCCTGAAAATACTCTCCCACGGCTAATTTCTCTTACTTGTTTGTGGTTCTGTAGAAGTGTCCTCCCCTTTGCTCACATAGGTTCTTGCTTTCGTAGGGTTATTAATGTGTTTGAACATTAACTGCATCAGGACATTGTTCTAGCACAGAGTTGGAAAGAGGAATGTTCCTGGCTCTGAGTTGGGATCATCTACTAGAAAAGAAAATTGAATTGTCTTTTGGAAGAAATTTGAAGGTGCTGGCATCTTCTCCTAGCATAGCTTTTCTTTAGTAAAATGGAAATAAATTTTGCACGCAGGATGAGATGATAGATTAGCTTTATTTCACTACAAACCAGGAAATCAAGCAGCATTGTTTCCAGAAGGAAAGTAAATTAATACAGGCTTTCAAATGTAGAGAATCTCCTCCTGGCTGCCGGAGGGAAGCAATCCAGTATTTCTGGAGATGTCAGCTCTGTCTGCTGGGCTGGGTGTTGCCACCTGGCTCCTCTCAGTGTCCGGGCAGATGGAGGCCTGTGGCTGATTTGGAGGCACTCTGAGCCAGAGCCTTTTGAGGAGGAAATGAGACTCCCCACTTTTGTTAAATGACTGGACACTGGTGTCCTGCAATGCTGCCCGACTCAGTGCTTGTTTGCAGTTCATGTCCAGTTCTTTCACAGAAATTAGAAGCTGGGATGGACAAATATGCAGTTGATCTTTCCAAGGATTTCCCTAAAGGCTTAACCTGAATCTGCAAAAGCAATCATTACCTGAATCATGGGATACAAAGGGATTCAGCACAGAGGACAAACTTTCACCTTCAATACATGTTCAGGGAATGGTTAGTTGGCAGTTCCTATTGTGTACAACTGCTTCCCACTGTGTACTGTTCCCATCCCTCTGAATAAAAATTAGTTGCTCTTTTACAAGGAGCTAAATACTCAAACCTCCTACCTGTCTAGCTGCTCATGGTAACCCTCTCATTGGTCCTCCAGCTTCACTTTAATACACCCACAATATTCTTACTGAAACAAGGAGTTTTAAGAAAATAAATGGGCTTTATGTGCCAGTAATTTCTTATTAAGGAATGCTTCCTATTTCTCTGTCTAGATTGGTAAATCTTTCAGAAAATGGCTTTTTTGAAAGCAGATAGATTTTGATTTATTTTGGATATAATTCCTGTCTACTTTTTGCTTGTCTTTTCCCTAGCCATGTGCTTTCAATGCTTACAGCTACATGGAAGAGATTGTGTTGAAATGCTGAGGTTAAAAAAGTATAGGTAATGCTATTATCTTATTTTTTACTGAAAAGCTGATTTTTTACTATATATTTAACAGTATCAGTTCTCACAGGATTTTACAAGTAGAACCCAGTGCTGGAAAGCATAGCTTTGGCTTCTCATTGCTTCAGTCTGAGAACTCATCTAATCACACTACTGCTATTTAAAAGAATATCTCAGTTTAGATCCAGTCAAAAAGGGCCTGAGGCACTGAAATAAATATAACTTGTAGGATGAATTTCAAAGAATTAATAAATCTCCTTGCCTGCCTGCACACAGCAGATGACATCTGATTGTGAGAAAGGATGCAGGAAGCAGGACAGTTTGAGCATGTAATTCCTAATTGGTTTCTCATCACAGGACTAAACAGCACACAATTGGTCTTCACACCCACAGAACCAGTTCTGGAAGCAGATATTAATTCAGCCACAGACTTAACTATCTTCCCCCGGCTGGTGTCACTCGTGTGTCCTGGCTGACAAAACCTTAGTAAGCCTCATGTTGTTAAGGGGAATATTACAAGTCCATCAGCAACACATACATGTTAATTAGCAATGGGCTTTGGGGGAGTTCCCATGAAGCCCAAATTAAAGCAGTGATGAATCAAGTCCAGTGAGTAGTACCATACTCAGGGATGTTGTTTCCCAGCACTGAGCAGATGAAGGCAGAACCAGGCTCTACAGGATGTGTTTTGGTGGTTGAGGGCTTGGTCACTACAATAAATAAAATTTACTTGGTGAGACTTTTGTTGGGCAGGGAGCTTAGTCATTATCCTGCTACAAAAAAAAAAAAAAAAAGGTGCCCTGGAACAGAAACTATTGCACAGCCTTATCTAGAGAGATCTGCTTCTGCTCCTGCTTGTATACTTAAGTTTACCCAGTCCTTTCCATTTTAAACAGATTTATAAGCTCCACTGCACGCCTAACTCCCAAATGAGTAATAGGGACTGTGAGCAGATATAAATGGGCACTGTCAGCACTGCTTCGTATTAAAGGTCTGTTCATGAGCCAAAATGTAACTTGTGTTAGCCCCAGAAAACTGATAGTGAGACCAGAGTACCTGGGCTGCTGGCTTCAGCCTCTTCAGTGTCCAATATATCTCCCTCTTACAAGAGTTCATTTTTCTTAAATGTGAAATTCAGTACTCAGCATTGCAAAAAATTTGTAAGGTCATCATAATTTCTTCCCCTTGCCCACTGAAATTTCTCTTTATGGCAGCATGTTGTGTGTTTGCCCATTTCTTTGCAGGCTGCCCCTAGGCTGTATCACTCCCCTAAATTGTTGAAATGTACCTGCTGACTGCCTTACCAGGGCTTGTGCCCTCCTTTTCCCAGCGTCCTGAATGGGACTGGATCCTAGCAGCTGTGTTCCTGGGACTGAGTGGCAATGAATGCTTTCACATTGTGCTATTTTAAACAGCAGAGTGTCACTGTACTGTGCAGTTCTTCAGCAGAGAATGGGGGTTTTTTGCTTAGGATTTGTTTTTTCAGCCATTTTTGTAGACCCAAGTACCAGAAGGAGGAAAGAGTAAGATACAAGTGTAATTTAAGTTTTAGACATTTATAGGCCTATAATTTAATTTATATATAATATATACTATCTAATAATACTTTTCATTATTTTATTATGTATAATATAATAATTACATATAAACCATAGTACAGGAGTTAGATGCAACATAAATAAACTTGAGATACAGATGATTGAATCCTTGCTCCACCGAATTTGCTTAGTTTTTCCTTTGAGTGCAATGGGCCAGAAGTTTTAGCCCAAGCATTTGCTTCTATTGTTTAGACAAGTTACTCTCGGCAACAAACTGCTGCAAGTTGCTGCTGTCCCCCCTGCAGGTGCATGTCCAAAAAACAGAGGATGCAATCCTAGAAGTCAGGAGTTTGTGAGGGCTTTCCCTCAAATCAGGTCAAGGAGCATTTCTGTGGTTACCATGCTGCACAAGGATTTCTGTGACAGAATCTGGGCACTGGGATGGGAGCAGCCAGCTGCCCCTTCCCCTGCTCACCTGACCAAGTAGGTGCTTCTAACCATATGGGTTGCTTCTAAAAAAAGGTCCCCACAGGGTGTTATGAGAACTCATTAAGTAGTTTGCCAAGTATTAAGAAACTCCTGGATCAGAGAAGCAGTTGTAAAGGCACAGTGTAATTAAAGCACAGTTTACTTTATTATGTATTATTAGCAGGGTTATCTGTCACATGTTCCATGCTTTGTAGTTATTAAATGTTATCTCGTGGTCACATGTGAGAAGATGCTGGTGTGGTCTGAGGGTGACAGGTACCATGGCCGTGGGAGACAGGCTGAGGTGTAAAGTTTCAGTGTCCTGAGGGGAAGAAGTCCTCCACTTCTCTTTTGCTCCCTCTTCATTAGCTCTTCCATCCTCTGGCGCTGGGAGGGCAGAGAAATAGCATCACCCACCTTCCCTGCTGACCCGCTCAGGGCCCTGAGAGAGGATTGCAAAAACAGGTTAAGATTCACTGTGAAGCTGTATTAAGATTTTCACAATCCCATGCAATTTACTCTGCCTATTGTATTGTTATTTTAAAGTTAAGTAGGGCAGCCTGCACAGAGAACACGTGGTCTGCAGTCCCCATCACAGAGACACAGCAGACACCTGCAGCAAGGACCAGGGATGCTGTCCCTCATGCAGTTTGCATGTTGTACCTGTTCCCAGTTCACCAGAACCTTGGAAGACAGCTGGGCCACGTGGCTGTCCAGCCACAAAAATACAGTTCTGTCATTTGCTCAAATGGCTGAAAGCAAGCTTGTGGTATTTGTGAGGCTACCAGTCTTGGCAAAGTCAGACAGAGCAATCAGCCAGCTCGGAGTGGCAGCGCACCTTTTGTTACATAACTAGCCATGTAATTTTATAATTTAGTATGTGAAATGCCGATGGCATTTATTATGTCAATTAGGATGAGCATATGTTTAGGAAGCCCTTGAGGAGTCAATCATAATTGCTCACATAGCCTTACTTCAACCACATGATTGACTTCCTTTGAGCAGGTAGACTGTGTGCCTTTGGGAAGCAGTTACCTACAGCCTGCCCATTTTGCTACAACTCAGCTTTGTACTTGGAGTCTGAGATTGTAGTTCTGGCATAAGCTGTTGGTCTGAGTCTGGGTTTACCAAGTTTTGAAAAAAGCAAGAAACAGAAGTTGCTACCTTAACCATCAGTATTTGACAACTAGAGGCATGACAGCAACAAGTCTTCTTGGAAGTACTACTTTCTACTAAGGTGAGTTCATTCCTAGTACATTTTCCTTATAGTGAGGTATACTTAATCTGACAGATATGTACTGCCTTACTCAGATCTTCTCTTCACTCAGATCTTGTCCAGCTGTTCCTAATATTGTCAGTACTTCTGGGCCGGGGTTTTTTTTCGGTTAGTTTTTTTCTTTTCATTTTAACATGCTGAGTAAAGTTTTGTATCCGTGAAATCATCAGAAAGAGCAATCCAAGTTTGCGTGGGCATGTGAGAGACAGACAAAAGAGCAGAATATATTTCCATACATTCCTAACAGGCATTTCAGCTACATAATTCCACAACAAAAAACATTTTCCAACATTGGTTTATTCTGTAAATTCCAGCATGAGCCACAGAGAAAATAACTTTTTTCAAACAGTCTGGTTCTGGTTTTAGAAGTTATTTTGCGTGCAGGCACAGTGTGACATTGCTATTGGGTCTCACAGCTTGAGGTACAACTTAAAAGTTGGGGTTATTCACCTACTGTACTGTACCATTGGATTTTTCTATTTGGTTGGAAATGCCTTTCATCACCAAAGGCTCTGCAAAGTACTTTGATTGTTATAAGCTCTGAGGACTTTTTGACTAATAATAACTTAGAAAAACCAGCTGTCTTAAAACTGGGGCCAGACAGAGGAGAGGTTTTGGAGCTCCTGTTTGTTGTCTCAGAGACATTCTGTGCTTATGTGCTGAACTTTTAAATACAATTGTTTTTCTTTAGGAGCCAGTTCTAACAGTCTTCCCTATCATCTTAAAAGTCAAGCTAAATTCTTACCTTCTAAACTGGTATCTCTGGGATCCACAACACTTCTCCAGCTACTGGCTTTACCTGGAGGTATGCATCTTGCTTCTGCCCATAACAAATTTCCATCTAATTATACATCAGGCAGAAAGAAAATGTTGTGACTCTTCTTTAGTCAGAATAGATTTAAAAGCAAGGGGAAAGGCAGTGAAAAAAAAAAAAAAGAGAGAGCAGGATATATGTAGGAGAAATTCTGGTCAGAAGGCATGAGAATTATATTTTGTGCACCTTAGTGCTTTACAACCTTTCTTCAAACAAAGTTTCAGGTCTAGGCAAACTGACTCACCCTTTTGGCCTTTAGTGCAGCTATACCAAGATTGGTACAAATTATTACATGATATTTTATAGCCAGGTCTTTGAAATGTGAACCACTATGTTTTTGAATCTAAAATACTGTATAATACATATTACTGAAGTGTGGAGCACTCTATAATGTTTTCCACAACTGTTGTATAGTACCATCTCGAACAGTAAAGTCAGTGTAATCTATAAAAGAACTTGGAGAGAAGCAGTTGGTACAAACCACAGTAATGGGAAACTTGGGAGGCTCTTACCAGGGAAGACAATTTGATGAAAGGTAGGAAGTTAAAAGAGTTAACATTTTACCAATGGCGAATACTTTTCTAAAAGCATTCAACCTGATACTTCATTATAAAACCTGAATATGAAATAAGTGATGTGATCTTGCAACCCAGATTCTGTCAGGAACAGTGAAGTCACAGCTAACCCTGTATAACTGGAGGGCTGTACGCTTTTGCTTGAGAGTTGAAGGAGAACCTCTGCTCCCATCCTAGGCATGAATCACTCTTCTCCCCAGTATGGGTGAGCCACTAGATGGGGACAATGCCCACATCTCCTAACCTGCCCACATCTAGCCAGCGGCAGCAGGGCTGAGGCTTCATTAAAGAGCTAATTCTGTAACTGAAAGCTGTTGAGCCTCCTAGCAATTTGATCTGAGTATTTTTTAACATGAACAGGCAAGATGGCAGTCTCCAATCCCTCAGCAAAGAAGCTGATTATCAAGAAAAGCACGTATCAGCTGCAGCATGCTCACAGCTAGTGTGGTGAAAGGAAGGCCAGGTAAAAGCATGTCTGGAAGAATAAGGAACTCCTACCCTTACCTGGCAGCTGTGAATGCTGCTGTGGCAGAATGGTTTCCTTAAACACCTGCAGACCAGCCCCTTTGGCCGTACTGTGCCTTACTGACTCACATAAATGGATGGCTGCAAGTCACTCAGAGCTGCACGTTTGTAGGAGATAACAACCCATGCTGGGACTGGGGGAAGGATGTGGAATGACTTTGCTATCATAATTTAGCTAAGAAGAGCATAACAGCTCTGTCAGTAGAACCTCCATCTCCTATGGGTTGTAGAGCAGGGAAACAGGGTGTGAAAAGGCTTCTGTTTTAATCAGCAGATACAGGATTTGTTATACACACGCTCTGAGTGTGTATAAAACGGGAGCATTAATAAAAGGTGTCTCTTAAACACAGAGAGAAAACCAAGTTAAACCAAACCCCAAACCAGTATTTGTAAATCTTGCTGTGTTATTCAGAATACATTTTCTTTGTACAGGCTGGCCACCCTTACCGTTTACTGCAGATTTCATTACCACCAAGCCATACTACTTCAGAACCACTGGAGCCAAATTCCTCTTACTGTTCTGTAGGTCATCCGTTTTGCTCCTGTTTTCCAGTGACGCCTGCTCATTTTATCTTTCTCCTTTTGTGATATAAGCTGGTAGTTTCTCCTCCAGACTCCATGTCACTGCTTCTTTGGCCATTAGGCATCTGTTTTATTCTTTCTGTGACAGTGATAGGTCAATATATTTAAACATTTAATTATTTTTCTTTTAGTTTTTGTTACTCCTTTTTTGTTACCTGAATTTTCTCGCATTTTGTGCCATGCTACTTCCAAGTGCAGCCTCCTGAATTGCTGGGTTAATATTTGACAGTGGCTGGGCAAAGGCAGTGGGGTTCTGCCACTCTGCTTGGCAAGCCCTTGTCTTGCTACACTGCAGCCAGTGTAACTGTGGTGGTAAGTCAGTATTTAAGTTTAAGATTGGTTAAATGCTTCACTGGGAAGGGACAACTATGGGCTTGTTATTGCAAGGAGATTAAAGGCATTCTCTCTACCTGCTCCTTGTGTTTACTTTCTAGGCTTTTTGTGTGGGTTTGTTCTGTTATTCTCTTAAGTGCTTCTGGTGGCTGCAAATTCCTAAGCAGTGAAGACCAGTAAGTTGTAAACTCCTTCAAATCGGTGCAGCCCATTGGGTAATTTAAAACAACAAAAAAAAAAAATGTCTTATCATGATAGTGGTTTTCACTGTGGTCACAGCCCTGGGGTTATTTTATGCCCTGATGTGACCATTGTCATTACAGTTTGTGGCTGAAAACTTGGCAATATGGATATCCAGATAACAATGTTCTTCCTTCATCCTTTGCACTGTATTCTTGTGCTTTGGGTCTCTGCCTTGGACTGAAGCTTGGTTCACTACAGCATCACAATACTGTCACATTCTTACAAATCAATACTTGATTTTCTTTATCCAAGCCAATCTGTGCTAGGAGCTGTAAAACTATGCTAAATCTGGGACCTGAGTTGTTGAAAACTTCCTGCACAGCAGGGAAGCAGCAAATGCTGGTGATGTCTGCTTTGGCATGGCACCACCACCGTTTCTAAAAGCTTCTCCTGCCAATCATCCTTGCAAGAACCCCACTCTGTCAATATGGATCTGAAGCCAATATGGCTTCTACAAGAAGCATGAGACTGCCAAGGTGACATCCGTGTCCTACTGAGGCTGCCACAGTGGTGGCTGACACCAGCTCAAATGAACATAAGATTCGTCCCCTCTGTTTTCCCATCTCTTCTTCCCTCAAGGATGGGGCTTGAAGAATAGAGGTTCAGCCAGGAAATTATCACCTTTCCTCTTTCACTGTGGTTTGACATCTACCTGTGCAGGTTTTCTTACTCAAAGTGTATTTTTGGTTTATATTCATAGATAGTGGAAGGAGTAGAAATATGCACTAACAATCAATAGGTCTAATTTAAATCACTTCTCCCCTCTCTTCTACAATGTTCAAGAGGAATTAAGACTTTAAGCTTCCGAAAAAGAACATTATATTAATTGTGCAGCTATTATATGAGAACACATAAATGTTATAAATACAAATGACTGCAAACATTGCAAAGAACATCATTGCAAAGAACTCTGAATTGGTGTAACAGTTCCATCGTATACCCTCCATGATGGTATCATCATGGAGGTATAAGAGGGTATAAAATATACCCTCTTTTGATGGTATAATCACTCCCCAAAGGTGGCAATCATTCCATTGCTTGATATGTCCAGCAGTTGATGAAGGTTCATGGGTGAATGTGGACCAGGTTAACCAGAAGGAGCTGAGATTTTTTTTCTCCCCCCAGAATTTATATTATTATAGAGTCAAAATGTTCTAAATAATAGACATCATAGGACTTGAATTTCAAGTTCTAAAAATTCAGTGCCTGTTACTAATAAACGTGGATAGTTTTGTTTCCCTGTGCTGTAGCATTTGTAATTTATACAAACATTGTAAAATTCAGGTATGGCTCCCCACACCTGCCCTTTTCCACTAGCATTGCATTACTAGCATGTCAGATTGATAAAGAGTATCTGTAACATGGCCAAGGCAGTCAGACTTTGCCTCCTGTGGGGTTTCTCTAATCATTTTTGCTGCAGCAGAACATGGCCTTAGGGCAGTGATGCCTCTCTTTCTCTGTTGTCATTGCGAAAATAATTGCAGTAGTTTTGGAGCTGTAGCACTGTTTCCAACTGTACCTAATTTGTATCAGGGGTCATGCTGTGTTGTACAAGTGGAAGTGGAGGAGAGGTACTTTTTATGGTTAGGGTATGAAGTAGGGAAGGGGTGGCTCAGATGTCCGTGTTCCCATTCCTGGGGGCTGCTCTTTCCTCCGAGCAGGGCTTTGGCTTTAGCTTTCAGGTTGGCTGTTGGGAGCGGTGTGTTTGGTCTCCTGCCAGCAAGAAGCAAGAATTCTGTCCTTGAGAACATCCATGAGGTAACAAAATGCTGGAATTGGCTATATCCTGGTGTGTGGTGCATGGGGCGAGCAACCACATGGATGTACCTGTGTGTCATGGCACAAGGGGACACGGCAGGGGAGTGGAGAAACACCACAATGTTGGCCACACTCCTGGTTGCCCCAGGTGCAAGGCATTCTGAAAATGTAAGAGAAAACAAAGTTTATAGTACAGTGCTGTTTTTGTCACTCTTTATTGTTCTAATTAATTTTAAGTCTATTTTAAGAATCATGCTGATTCCCAAGCCATGTGTTGCCATTCTTGCAAGCAGTCCTGCTGATTTGAGATGGGGTCTCTCTAATGAGCAAGGGATGTGGACAGCAGCTGGACACCCACTCACAGCCACCCCACTTCATTTAGAAGTTATCCAAGAGCTTCCTACAGGACCCTCTCACAGTGCCCAAATAGTCTCACCACAGCCCCTGATAATTTTTATTTCATTTTATTTTGCTGTGTGTCACCTTAGAAGAATTTTAAAATAATTCCTATATTAAGATAACGGGTGGAGCTGTACCTGCACTATAGGGAAATTTTTGTTGCTTCACAAATAGCTTTTCATAAAGCTCTGGTGAATGTTTTTACAAAAGAAGACATTTGACCCAGTTCGGTGTATTTTAAATATTTCCAAGGGTTCTAACAGGCAATGATTTTAATTCCAGTGAAGCTACTGCTAATCAGGAGACAGAGCTTATGCAGAACTCTCTCTTGCAAGCAAAAATAGGCACTTAACATAATTGCTTCATAAGAATAGGATCTAGCAAAACATTGAAGAGAATGTTTGACATTTAAACATCTGGTTAGTGTTAGTAGAGCTATTATTTTACCTTCATGTCAGAAAAACCTGCCATATTAAAGTTTAATTTCTCAGGTTTAGAGCCCATGAGCTTTGCATAAAAATAAGGGTTTATTTATATGAAAATATGCTCTGTCATAGTCAGATTTTTCTTATTATTCTTTCCCTCATTTGCCCTCAGACATGGGTGTCTGAGGCTGACACATTGTCTCAGCAAATTAAGTCAAGCTGAAAGCAAGGGTACAGTGCTAAGGCAGAGCAGCAAATAAGATTCACATTTTCAAGCAAGAGCAGTAATTAGGCCATTGCATATTTTATAACTTCATGTTTATTTTCAGAGTGCTATATCAAAATAAGCATAGAAGTAATGAGACATAAGTGCTCCAACAAGCAGTGGGGGTTCATCAAGTAAAAACTACAAATTACTCTTCGGTTTTGCTGCCACCCACAGAGTTTACATCTTTAAAATACCAGCAGGCAGGTGTTGTGGCCAGAGCTAATTGGGTTTGTAGTTAGGCACATACTGGGTTTCTGTATTACAAATTATAAAGGGAATAGGCCTTCTTTTGAGCAATACACTACTTAGCATTGTGCTGTGGACTTCAGTATGTGAGGTGTTTAGTTCTTTGCAGAGCAAATGAAGTTTTGAACTGATTATGCTGGTGCAGATGGTTATAACTGCTTGACTGCAGGCAGGCAAACTTTGAATGCAGGAGTCCAGATCCATTGCTGCTTTAGTATAAGAATGGTCTACAGGTCCCCAAGCTCTAAATTCTCATGACCCAAATTATCCTTCCTCTACAATGCAGTGTTTGTATGCTTGTGTGTATTAGGTGAAGCTGCTGCTCTCCCTTGCTGTGCTGAACAGGCAAATCGGCCTGCAACCTTTATTCTTATCTGTCTTTCTGCACACAGTCTTGCAGTGTTTGCCCACACACAATGCTACTTTTCTGGCAGAAGTAATGTGGCCACAAAATTATCTGACTGGAACTGCAATTATATGCTAATTTAAGGTTTTCAGCCATTAAATGCCTGTAGTATTTCTCCCTATCTTGATATCTTTCTTTACAATGAGAGTGTCTGTGTAAATTAAGCAAGATTTATGAGAAAATAAGTCCCTGGAGCTAATTCTCTCTTTTTTTCTGCCCCCTTCTTTGCTTTACTCTCCCATCCCAAAGACACAATCCTTTCTTAACACCCGATATATTACTTCATATCCAGATACATACTGCAAGTATGGTAAGAAAACACAACCCAGAACATAATCCTTCGGCTTTCCTCCCCACAGATCTGACAGCACACAAGCCTTGCTACAGCTCTCACAAATAGAAAACGGCTTGGGTGCTCCCACCTGCCCCTTTTTGAATTGCATCAATTCTGATTATGAGCCAGAAAGAAGAAGAAATGGAGGATAGCTCCCTGCCACTCTGTGTCACCTGCGGCCAAGCACATTTACCAGAAGAGAACCACTTGTACAGCTACACTGAAGAAGTAGATGATGATCTGATCTGCCACATTTGCCTGCAACCTTTGCTTCAGCCATTAGACACGCTCTGTGGTCACACCTTCTGCACAGCCTGCCTTACGAACTTCCTCGTGGAGAAAGACTTCTGCCCCATGGACCGCAAGCTTGTGATTCTCCAGACGTGCAGGAAGTCCAGCATACTAGTGAATAACCTCCTGGATAAGCTAATGGTTAGCTGCCCTTTCACAGAACACTGCTCACAGGTTGTGCAACGTGGTCACCTTGAACAGCATTTCCAAACCCAGTAAGTTGTTGATGATAGACTTTTTTTCACTCTTTTTTTTTGAGTAGAGGAAAAAATATCTTCAGTTAATAGTCAATCAATACTGATCAAAATAGACAGTTAACAAAAGGAAAAAGTTGTTGATTTCATTCCCAATGAACACAGTATCATTAATTTAGAGCAGAATTTAGTCCATTTATAGCCCAAGATATAGGACTATCTTACTCTTTTTTTAGAATCAAATGCATCAACGTATGTAAGGTACTTCATGCTATTGTTAGCAGTTCTGGGTGAATACCTTGTGGTTAGCTGCACAATGACAGTGTGTATGTGGTACGAAGAGATCTGCATGTTTTGGGAAGCTGAGCTATTACAAATATTTTAATAGTACATTAAGGGTTTTATAATTGCCCTTTCTTCAAACCTTTTTTGAATCCCAAATGACCTAAATGAGAAGTAGAGCAGAAAATATTCGGGTTTGGTATTGGTCTTTGAACCTGAATGCTCCTTTCTTCCAGGTGAGCATTTACCCAGGGCACCATGGAGCTCCCCGAGACACAGAGTCTGGAAGTCTGGCTGGAGTCCCCCTCCAGCCTTATCCCTCCTGGTAGCCAGGACATCTTTCATCCTGCCTCTGGGAGAGACCTCTCCAGGGAGCAATGAGAGAACTGAATGATTCTCTGTTTTGCTGAGTAAAAGCTTGCATTGCTGCTTTTGTCTTGCATGTTCTGCCTTTTGTAAGGAAGACAGAAGGGTAAAGAGGTACTTTCAGGGTTGTGATTTGTGACAGCAGATTAACACTTTTGGCATAGACAGCATAATAGTGCCTCTGGTCTCAGGAGAGATGGGATCTGAGATGTGCCCATTTCTGTGAGCTGTAATCTGTTGCCCAGTGAAATTACTTCCCTTGAAGTTTGCAGGTGTAAATTGTGTGGCTAGGTGTGTACTTCTGCATGTACAATGTGAAGGAAGCCTTGAGCAGCCAGCGTAGGGCTCCAGACTGCTGCTGGGGGCACATTCCTGCCCAGCCATGGCAGTACTGGGACCAGAGCACTGCTGGTGATCAGGCTGGTGAGCCAGGGGCTGGAGGTATGTTCACATACTGTACACTTCACAGTCTGAGAGCCCATAACCAGAAATGGCTCTGCAGCCTGCCATTCAAACATGTCCTAATTTGCACTGGAGAATTTACTGCCTGAGGCACCTGGATTCTCACTAGGAATATATTCACTTGAAGATATCCATGAAGTTATGGTGTCCTAAACAACCAAAAGTGTGATGATTTTGCATTACTAAACCCAAGAAAACCCATCCGTTTTTTTTTAATAAACCCATGGGTTTATTAATCCCTTGCAAAGGTCATGAGACCACTTTTCACACACTGGAAGGTTTGGTGTTTGTGGATTTGGATGCCCTTGTCCCCACATTTCTGGACCTGGCTTTCCCTGTGGGGGTGCTTCTGGCTCCTGATGCAACAGCAGCAGGCTCCAGCCCAGGCCAGCTGTGCTCTGGGAGTTCTACTATGTGAGGCTGATGGGATTAAATTACAAAATTACTCTTAATTTTCTGTCTTAGGTCAGTACTTCTCTAACAGGCCTCAAATGTTAATTTCAACAGAAATGCAGGTAAGGGGACTTTCAGTCTTCTGGGAGCTGCTGTCACTGAAATGATGTTTCTCTACAGACTGGAACCACAGAGTCTTGAACCCCTAGTACAAATGCCCTTTCCCTTTGATATACATAGAGCTGAATTTAATTGATTTAGACCTTCCTGTTTGTCTGCAGTTTTTTGACATGATGATGCTGTGGCCATAAAATTAGCAGGACACCCATTCCCAATTTACCCCCAACCCTCAATAAATAAGCAAATTAGAATATTGTTTTTTTACGTGGAAGCCACACAGCTAGCACAACTTCTGATTTCTAGTGTTGATTCTCCTACGTGAATATGTGCAAGTCACTCTGGTGTCTTAGCTTCCTTTCCTTAAGGTGGTAGTAAAGGTACCCTTCACTACATGTCTTACAGAATTGCAGTGCTATAAACAATTATTTGACCCTGTAAAGGTCTGGCAAGTTTTATTCTGCTGTTGAATGTCAGTGGCTTGGCCTGGATCTTTCCTCTTAGGATCTTCAAGATCCTATGCTTCTGGCTTGCTTGGCCTGAGCTCAATAAGAGATAGAAAGAATTGTCTCAGTAATATATTCCTACCATCTCTGGCTGTTCCCTCTTCCCCATGTTGGGTTCCCTGTGCCAGGTCCCAGGTTTGCAAATCCCAGGAGCAGAAGACTGGAGAGATGGAATAGGATCTTCCTATCCTAAATCCTCTAATGTAATGAAGTACAAAGCATTGCTACATAGGCTGGACATTTTGCTTCTTTGCTACTCATCACATGGATTTTCCTTTCTCAGAATAGTTGGGAGAGCTGGGTTACCTTAAGGCCAAAGGGCAGAGACAGGAGAATAGGAAATCACAGGGAACTTCTGCTGTTAGGGGTTTCAGCTTTACAGAGGACAGCTGCTGCAGCTTCACTAGCATTCCTGCTTCGTGGAAGAAATAGGGAAGAACATTCTGAGTGATCCCTGAAGGTACAATTCTACATCCTTGTGCTTGCAGACACTGCAGAGTGCCTTTATTTTTTAAAGCACATTAATTAATTTAATAATTAATTAATTAATTATCACCTAAGATATCTTATGCCTCTACCTAATTTAATAGCTAGAAATGTAGAAACCTCTCTTGGCACTCCACTCCATCTCCAATTAATGGCAAAGAGAAGAATGTTGTGCTCTGTCATGCCCAGGGAAGGGACAGATTAAACAGACTTAGGTGATGCTGTTGTCTTTAACTACTGA
This sequence comes from Turdus rufiventris, assembly GCA_013186435.1. Lineage (NCBI taxonomy): Eukaryota > Metazoa > Chordata > Aves > Passeriformes > Turdidae > Turdus > Turdus rufiventris. Next base: position 120,241 of record PYHW01010620.1, on the reverse strand, counting down.
ATCAATAGAGGGAAGGGGAAATGTGAGATTTTGCTAATTAAACAAATAGAATAATAATCATCAATATTTGGTGCCTGCAGTTAACACAGTTCAGAGCCCACCTGATATCTCCACAGAACATTATTTTGTTCTCAGTGAATAAATTAAAGTAGACTCTGCTAGAATCACCAGGGTGGTCAGCAGTCCTCATATTACTTGCATTATTCAGGTTCAGACCAGTCGTGGTTCTCAGAGAGAAAACGAGAGTTTGCCCTGATCAGAGATGAGGTCACTGATGGGACAAGGTGAACTTGTTGTTTTATGCTTTGTAATTGATGAGAGAACTTTACCATTTTTTTTTAAACACCGGTTACCATGGAGCAGTCCACTGAAAGCATCCGTATTTAAAATGTTTGCTCTTGCATCCTTCAAAAAAACCCTGAGAAGAGACATGTCCTTGGATTATTACATGATTTATGTTTGTACAAAAACATCTGACTGGATTTGGGGAATTGAGACTGAGATGCAAACAGCCAGCAGTTGGCTGTGATCTTTTGCAGTGTTTTACTTTAAAAAGGTGTGGTCTTCTGATATCGCCTGCTACAAAACTCCACAGGGGGCATTTTTTCCCCCTTGTCAGACAGCTACACCCTTCCGTGATGCAGTTCAGCTCGTAACCCATCTGCTTGTGGGCAGTGATGTAAACATACCAGCTGCCTCTGAAGAACCACTCTGAATCCTGCAGGAGGCAGGTCTCTTCCCCGAGCATCGCTCTCCTCTGCAGCATAAGTCACTGTCTCGCCAACCACGCTGTGCTGTCCCTAAACCCTCACATCTACCCATCCGAGAGTCAGATCGAGTAATCCTCTTACAGGTCAATGATTTTTGCAGTGTAGCTTCGTTTAAGGGATTTAAGCTCGATTCATAATGTGCTACCATTGCGTTGAAATGGAAAGGCTTGCTTAGAAGGGGCTTGGCTGGCACGAAAGCTTCTCGTGTGTCCCACCAGCACAGAGAGACGGTGGGAAGGAGGAATCCTAGCAGCAGTGCCAGCACTGCACTGAAAATGAAGGCTCTCCTGTTACTGGTCCTACCTTGGCTAAGTCCTGCAAACTACATAGACAATGTGGGCAACCTGCACTTCTTGTACTCCGAGCTGTGAGTACGCACAGTCGCGCCAGCGTCGTGCTCTCTGTCTGTCTGTGTCACCCGAGTGGCGGGAAGGGGCTCGCCATGAGCCTTTTGGGGGGTCTGTCTGCCTGTGTGTCTGTGCCTGTGCATACGTGCGAAGAAAATCCTGCAACGTCTTGCCAACAGCTTCACACCGTGCTGCTTCCCATCCAGAGGGCTAATAATAGCAGTACGTCCCCATTGCTTTCTGCTTTGGAAGCAGCTGAGACGTACTGAGTGAAGCTGCTTTTTTCCTTATCAACTTGCTTTTCTGTGCCGATGTTTTAGGTGTTTGTTGGTTTGGGCTCTATTTCCATTTCCAAATCTGTGTTTTTCCTTTATTTCCTGTAAATAGCCTTGTGGGGAGCTGGATATAGGGGAGGACATCAGGATAGATACCCCCAGTAGAGCACTGTCTGTGTACATGCATAATGTTCTGTGTGTAAAGCTGCATGCCTGTAGCAAAATGCTGAGAAGCCTTTCACCAGAAATAATTCACTTGAGACAGAAGAGAATTTTCCTGTATTTCTGTTTTTGCCCACAGCAGAATGTTATTTTTTCTGTAAAGCAAGTTTAACTGTAGCAATCCATTCATATATCTTCATGTTTTTAAAAGCCCACCTCAAATGACTCCATAGCTGGTCTTCTCAAACGATAAAAAAAATATTCTATGGTATCTTCTGTAAATGTTACTACTTTAATTTGTGCTTGAATGTTATTGTACTAGTTAGTGGAGCTTTTATGAATAGAAATAGATATTTATTTAACTATGTTTTCATCAATTATGTGTTGTTTGTATTTTAACAAATTGTAAACTTTCAAGATCTTCATTGAGATAATGAATGAAATGTCTAATTCTCTCAGAAAATGAAAAATGACTGTATTATGCCTATAGTGGGAATGTTTTAGTAACAGTTGTGATTAGTACCAAAGAGACTAATTTTCAAATGATTTTGTCTATTACTATCAGACAAAAATAGCAGTGTTTTGCAGAAACACAAAGTCGCCTTTTGAAATCCTTGTGTGATGTGCATGGCAACTATTAATAATTTAGTCACACTGCGTACAACAGCTTAGGATTTCTGTATGCTGTAGGTGTTTTTAAACATTCAACAAATCTAGTGTTGAGGACTGCAGCTATGTCCTCATTTTAATTTACTGGCATTATGTTTAAGAATGTTAATTTAAGAAACAAAACAAAAACAAAAAAACCACAAACAACAAACAAACAAAAAACAGTTAAGCCAAGCAGGCTACAGGAGCAATCAAGCTCAAAACAGGGCAGATGAACACTTATAATGGAAACAATGGCATCTGGGACATCTAGTTTCCAGGAAAACAAACCAATGAGATTAATCAGAGCACAGGCACAGATGCAACCTACTTGCTTTTCTTGGGGAATTCAGGTTCACTGATTCTCCCAGGATAAAGGGCTGTGATGTACGGTAGCTATTCATCTCTTATTTATTTAGCCTTCTAACCCACAGAGATGTTAGTTGTGCTGAATGTCGGCAGTTGTTCTAATGGAGTGGGTGTGGACTGGGGCTTGGACGTGCATCTTCAGTTGTCAGCAATGGGAGGTGCACATCGCCTCTCCAGTGCCCAGCCTTGGATGCTCTCTGGCATCCTGCTGCCAGGAGCCAGTGCTGAGGGCCTCTCACACCATTCTGTCCCTTGCCAGGGCCACAGAAAATGGGATTTACTGGGGCTGACATAATCCAAAAGGGCACCAGGCAGTTTGACCTCCTTTCGGGAATTTCTCCTTCTCCTCCACGTGTATGTAGTGCCTCTGGCTGCTGCTGGATGCTGCACAAGGCATTGATATACTAATCAGCAGGATGGATCCAAGACCCTTTCTAATAACAGCATTTGAAAGAAAAAGAGAAGTGTTGTTTTCAGTCCTGTTTAATCAGTTTATACAAATGTTATGACCTACAGGTTGCTACTTCAGTTACCTGGGCACTTGGACATTTTTAATGCGAAGTTTTATGAGTGAAACAGATAAGCCACTGGTGTCCCGTACAGCCTGACACCCAGGGGCACAGGTTAACTGCCACAGAACTTTTGTACCCCAAACAAAGCTTCATAAATCTTTCCCCTCGGTGGACTAAAGAGTCCCTGCTGTGTGTAGTGTGTCTGATGGCTTGCACCACAGCTCAAAAACAGACCAGAGTAGGCAGAAAGCATTTTTTTCATGATCACACTATCTCTGGTTTCTGGCAAGTGCAAATACTGGCCTCAGTCAGGACTCATTATTTTCTTGGCTGTCAGCCACCAGAGATACCAGCTGAGGAGGAAGAGTGGGATGATGGGCTTGCTAGCAACAAGGAAAGAGCTGGAGGACAGTGGGGAATGCAATTATCATCACTGGAGCTGGCACAAGAGAAAGAATAAGGGTTCTGGGATTCACACTGCCCTCTCTCTCACACAATCCATCTCTTCCCTTCTACTCTGTTCAAAGGTTATGATTTTTGTATTGCATTGCTGAGGTTTCCTTTAGTTCCTGGGTGGTTTTGTTCCTAAATGTGGAATGGGCTACTTGGAGAATAGGGATTAACACAGCACAAAACCCATCTGGAGAGGCAGGCTCTGAAATCCAGCTAAGAAATAAAGAGATTTTAGGAGATTTGAAGAGGAGAAATGAAGCTGGGGAAATGCTGTGCCAAACCTTTGCTCTTCAGCTGGGTGCCACACAAGGAAAGAAGTGTGGAAGTGTTGTAGCTGCAATTTATGGGATAGATATTGGGTGCCACTATTTTTAGTTTTCTATTAGCAGTCTGATAATTACAGGTATTCCCAGGAAGCAAATACCTGTCTCCTGATGTTGTCACCTGCACTAAAAATCATTTCCCTGGCTATTGTCTGTTGTCCTTCTCTCAGCAAATATCTTGACACGGATGTTGTTCCTGTCCTTGCTCTTTGCCAAATCGTGGCAAGCAGCATGTGGTAAGCCAGGGCTCTCCTTCTTCAGGAGGAGCTCATGGAAACAGAAGACACAAGAGAAAACCTGTGAGATCTGCCTTGAGGGATCTCTGGGAGATGGTGGGATGTAGCCACACCTGCCCAATATCTCTCACCATTGTAAGGGTCTACATGGGTGTTGAGGAAAGCCTACCCCAGGGTCCATGCCTTCTTCTTTATATAGCCATAAAGACTTTGAAAGGCATCTGCTCTCTTTCTTTCTTATTTAACGTATCTTCAGAAAGGAAATACTTGCCCCAGCATTCTTTGGGTTGAGGTATGTTATTCCCTCCAGTTAAAAACCTAGTATGTGGATGGAGAGGCAGCCTCTAAGTAGTCACTCTTAGGAGGCTTTCCTGAGTGTGATGGCCTGGTGGCACTGCTCATACCATTGCTATCCCTCTCACTTCATAGGACAAACTGCGCAGCAGGGTGTTTCTCAATAGCAGGATTTTCTGCACCTTTAGCTCAAAGAATCACTTAGAAATAAAATTGAGTGGAAGGAGGTTGCAAGACTAGGCAGTAAATAAGCTCACCTTGTCTCCCTAAGGACATCTATCACATGACAGTGTGGGGTGGTTTTCAACCTTATCCCAGTTCAGCACGTGGCCATGCTGACTGAGTGAGTGCCTGGGATGGTGCTGGGCATTGCGTGTGCTCAGCACAGGTCAGCGCCGGGGAGTCCTTGGCAGCCACCCTTGCTGGCACTCTTTCCCTCAAAGGATTAAGCAGCTCCTGGCCTTGGTCCCTGCTGGTAATACATCAGCTAGATCTACCCCACTAATCTGAATCAAGTTTTTTTTTAAATCCTTTTTTTGTTAGGTGGAATGCACAACCTATGCCAACATGTGAAAAAAGTTAATTTTCTTTTCTTACCCTTCTTGAGTTTTGCATGAAACAGTCAAAGGAATCTCACCAAATTAACTGGATTGAGTTTCCCCATATAACTTTTATACAATGGCTACTCTCTTAAATTTCAAGTCAGCACTTCGGGCTGGAATAATCACTAAAATTTAGTTTCCCTGTTTATTCAATTTTAAAAAAAGAGATGCAGGTGCCAGCTGTCTTCTAGTGCCATTGTGTACATCTTTTTTTTGTGGTAAAAACAACGAGATGCTCTCTCTCAGCCTGCTGAACTTAACTGTGCAGCCAACTTCTTTAATTTCATTTCAACTCGGTGGGGAAACTTGTGTCTGACTTCAAGTCTGTTCTTGTGAAATTAACCACACAGAGGCCAGGCAGCACAGGGCGTGCAATACTCTAAATTGGCAAACCTGGAGCACCTTTTGGGCTCAGGTGTTAGTCCACTGCAGAATCCACGTGTTGGCTTCCTTACTCTGTGCAAAGCTGTGTTTATGGAAATCTAAGTCCAAGCTAAACTGTGAGGTTAATTAAGGCTGAAAGTGCTGGAAAGCAAGGCTTGAATGGAAATATTCTTGAATGAAAATATAAATGAAATGTTTAGGATTAATCTACATTATATAGGCAGGATAAAGCACACTGAGGTAAAATTCAGAGGATCTTTTCCAGGATGTTAGAATTGGATATCTCTTGGAAAGCAGAACTGAGGTGAATTAAAACAGAAAGGCATCAGTGTGTCACGGGCTACCATTAGCTTGACCTCTATGCTACAGCTTCACAAAGGTGCCAAACATGGAGGTGGTTTTCCTTCAGAATTCTGAGCTTTCCCCCAAAATCTCCAGCAAAGACCTACTAATGTCCCTTTCTCAGCCTAGTTCCTTATTGCAGTAAGTCTGACTCCTCTCCACCAGCTCTCTCCCTTGCCCTTCTATTTCTGTCCTCTGCTTCATACCTCTTCTGGTCCTTACCTTTGTTTATTCCCCTCCTCTTTCATGCTTTGGTCCTGCCTCTACTGTTCTTCTTTGTATTTCCAGCCTTTAGATTTGCACAGGAAAGCTTAAAATGTTAGTACAAATTAGGCCAGAAAGCCCCAAGTCAAATCTCATGTAGGTGATAATAAGCTGTGTTATTGTTAAAAGTACAACAAGAGCTGTAATCTAAACTCTTAGTATTGAAGTGTCTAAACTGAATTTAAAAATGTATTGCATTCAAGAGTATTTTATGTCAGTGTAGGAGTGCAGCAGAAAGTTGTCATTTAATTGGCTGTAAATGTGTGGGTCACTCTTTGACCAAAGATTCATTGCACTCCTTTAGCAGCATAGTGGGGTCTGGGTTTCTGCCTCACCTTCTGCCACCGTCTCAGAGAAAGGTACCTTTCCTCACCAGCACATTCCTCCTGCTTCTCTGCACAGGTTAGAGAGTGCTGAGTATGATTAAGTGTTACTGGTTAGCATTTTTTTTCCTCAGTGCTGTGATTCTAGGTCCAGAAATAAATTTGTCTAGGACAGCTCCAGAAACCAAAAACCCCATGAGAGCATTAAGAATTTGCTGGTTCTGCCTGGGAATTTTGTATGTAAGGAAAATTGGCATTTTAGTTATAGACTGAGAAAGATCCTGGTTAATTTCCTACTATGAATGCAAGAAAGTTACATTTACTACATACTACAGCTACTTACATGCACTTGAGATCAGAATTGGACCTTTTATTCTTCTGGATTGTTTTCTCAAGGCATCTCACACCTTTGGAAAAGGTTGACATTGTCCAGTGTCAATCTCAACAAACATATTTTGCTGCCAAAGGTAAAAACTGAGCCAGCCAAAAAAACGCTAAAATCCTGCCAAGATGGAAAGGCAATGCAACGATTATGGTTGGCAGAAAGATTCTTTTTAATGGATGACTTATGTCTCAATTATGTTTAATTTTTCTGTAAGTTGCTCAAAAGAAGGGTGCTTACGTGCCTGGCCCATGTAACAGGAGCATGGAGGGGTCAAACCTTTACCCCACTTAGAGGATCCCTCATAACAGGCAATCCATTTTGGAATGGGGACCAAAGAGGGCAAAGCACCGAAGGTCTGGTGGGGTAGGAGGAAGGAATGAGGTGGTGGGAGTTGCAGGAGGTTGGTGGTTACTCACAAGCAGCAGACTCTGGTTTCTCATCTGACATTCAGCCACACAGGCCGTATGCTGCAAGTTTGGCCGACCTCCGCATCTCTCTGACAATTAACCTAGTTTAACACTGGCACTGGCAGCATGACAAGGATATTTTTCCTTGAGCTATTTCTCTGACAAATCTGCCAGAACTGGACTGTCCTGCAACGTGAGGATAAGCACTGCTCTTGCAGAGCTCTTATGCCTGTCATAGATTAAATCCTGCTCGGAATACTGGTACTGAGATCAGCCACCATGCAGCTTGTTACACTGTAGGGAAGCAGACTCGTGGGTCTGAGGATCTTCTTGGATATATTTAACACTCTTGACCTTTTTGGGGGAATCTGCCTTCAAGGTCCCCAGTCCACAGAGTAGCCAACTGTATTTCATGACCTTCTCCATAATGAGATCTGTTGTTCAGGAACTAGAACTGATTTTCTCCATCTTGGCATGTGACAGCATGTCTGAACAGCCTCCCTGAGCCATGCAGTAACTGTGTGCACAAGGATGCCAACAAGCACAGAACACAAACCCAGAGGTTTTGTACTAACACCAGCAGCAATGTTGGACAATGTGGCAGCATGCCTGGGGCTTCCCATTTCAAAAGGAGGGTCCAGGCTGGTCCCTCTATGTTGAACTGACACCTCAGTGGAGGTGTCTGTTAGTCAGTGACATGTCACATGTCATGACTAAACCCCCACTACCACCAAAGAATTCCTGGTTTGGATATGAACTCTGTTTAGGGGTTAAGAAAATGAACTAACTTGTAACATTTTAAAAAGATGAATGAACCCCTTAGCCTCAGCCAAATTGCAGCTGCTAAAGACTGAATTTCACCAAGGAATCCTTGGGCTCTCCCTAGAACATGCTTTATCCATTCATTTAATTTATTGATCGACAACAGATTTTGAATAGTGAGCAAGGCAAGTTCAGCAGCAGCCCAGTGAAACGGCTGGAGATTTCAACAGATGTGCAACTTTTGCACAAAGGAAAAATTCTGTAAATCATCCATAACTTTTACATGTTCTACAATATTTTCTCCCCATGTGAAAGAAAGTCAGCTGACTGTAACAGTGGGCAAGTCAAGTCATACATTTAGGAAATTTATTTGCCATTTTGGTTGGATTTCTGCTGGCAGCATCCTCAAATTTTATTGATAAAGTCTTGTTCTCCTCAACAGTGCAGGCAGACAACCAGATTTATAACAATGACACATTGCCATTGGCTGTATCTGCTCCCATTCTCTCTTTATCAAGGCACTGGGCTGAGTATAGAGGATACCTGGGAGATGAGTAAGAAATCACCATTGATTCCTCTGTTTTAATGAAGCTGTCTTTCTCCATAACGTTGCTGTGGTATGAAGCAGGCTAAGACAAGATATTTGCAGTTGCTGGAGCCATCTTAATTTTTATTTGCTTTTCTATTAACTCACTGCATATTATTTACCTGAATAAAGTAAAATAAGTTAATAAAATGCCTTTAGAGCTATAAATTTCAGTTACAAAATTCAATCATTAGTGTATTGCTTTGTAACTAGTTTTTCTCTCCCCAGCTCTCTTGAAATCATGTTGGGAGGAAGTATTTTGGATCAGCATTGCAGTCCCATCATTCACTAGACAGTGTGCAATATATTTTTAATGTAGAATTTCAATAATTTAGCTACCTCTTCAATAGAAGGGAAGAGAAATCTGCTCCAAGGATTGTATTCTCCTTTCTCTTCTGCAGAATTTACTGAATGGATAAGATTAGTGGACTTATGGCCTGGAGTTTTTGTGTTTTATTCAGAACAGACAGTACTAATTTTGAAAGCATAATTCAGGTATTTTCTTTCTCTTCCCATGGATGATAAGCATTACTGTTATATGTTATTTTTAACATCCAGGTAGCACTGATGATATTGCATTGGTTTTAACTTCCCTTGTAAAAAGTGTAGTGGGATGGTGTCATAGAAACATCCACAGAGACCTCTTCACTTGTGGAATTTATAATTCAACAGTATGAAAGATCAGAAAACATCCCTTGTGGAGCAGGCTCTTATGGAGAAGAGATAGGCATGATTAATCAAATCTGTCCTGTGATCCATGGGAGACCACTGGAAGCAGAGAGTGTGCTGTGCTGCTGCTATTATATGAAGATGTGTAGGTTGATACGGATGAGCAAGGCTGTTTCGCTTGATATGTATGAACATCTTCTGGCAAGAAACTAAATTACAGTCAGAAATAAGTTCTCTGTATGAAAAGCACATGTTGCAACTCAGCCCTTTGCCAGGCAGGTTTTGCAGTGGGAGCAGAAATCCCAGGAGTTTGTTGTGGCTTGCCCTTGTCAGCTCCCAAAAGAGCGTCGCCTCTGGTTCTGATTTAAAAAATTGGCGCATCTCTCCTTCAGGCATTACTACCTGGTTTGTTTTCACAGCAGGAAGATGGCACTGCTGGAGAAAGGATGAATAAGATTCTTTTTCAAATGCAATGTTTATATAGTGGTATTTCCTTTTTTTGTTCTTGGTCCTGCTGTGTGTTGCTGCACCTAAGGTTGTCATTGGGATCTGTTGAGGGGATGCAGAATTGAAAGTGCCAGTTGCTGCTCCTTTGCTCCAACCTAGACTGTGTTGGAAATATTGATGCTAATAATATTAGGAAATCAGCTTAGCTATGCTGAGAAGGTTCTGCTGTGGATGCCCAGTGGTATCTACTGCAACCCATGCCTTCCTTGTGTTCCCCTGCAGAAGCATGGACCCTGCCGTTACATTGGCAGAATCTTGTGCATCATACACAGCCCCCAGTGCTGGGTGCATGCTGTGTTCTCAACATCTGCTTTCTACCTGCACTGTGCTGTCATGGGTCAAGGATATGGCCAAACAAATGTACCTTCCTTGGTGCCATGTCTGTAAATTTTCTCACTGTCCATTTTTAGATGGCATTTAAATTTTTCATATCTTGAATTTTAGTGGATTGAATGTGCGCAGTTTCTAGCAAACGTGCTGCTTTCAGTTTCTTCCCTCAGAGGAGATTAAATCCAGTACATTTTTGTTTTATTCTTCCAAGGCATGAGTATAATGAAGTTGGACAGTAATGGTTGTTGCATTTCACTTTTTTCTGCTCTTTCCCCAGTAGCTTAAGTATCTGTAAGTTTGAAGGACTTACAGTTATGGTGTTTGAGTTCAAAATAAATCAGAAGAGGAGAGACCAAAACAGGACACAGCATCTAATAAGATATATTGTATACATATAAACTTGCACTTAATATGTTGAGCTGAGAAAGCAAATAAATGCAGCCTTGCAGATCTACCTTTTTATATAATCTAGGCTCAAATAACAGTGAAGTGACGCAAATGAACAAAAGAAATTAATGAGGAGAGCCCAAGACAGAGTAACCCCCTTCTGAAGCTGGTGAACTGTAATCCAGATATTTAAAAAAAACCACATTTGCTCCTGTTCCATGTACCTCACAACAAAATGTCCAGTCCTGTCCTCTCCTTGCCTTCTCCTCGCCTCTCCTCACCAGCAGATGCTAAGTCACATCCTTCATATTTTTGCTAACTCAGTATTTGCAGAGAGGTTAACAATCTCTTTCTTAGAGAGAAAATTCGTTTCACAGATTTGCCTTTTGTTAAGGGCTGCTAATTGTTGCTCAGATCTTCCTGTGCTACGTCTCCTCTGTTTTTCAAATCTCCAGCAAACAGAGGTTGACAACCAACACAAAAAAATACCATAGTGATTTTGTGCCCTGTGGTGCTTTACAACACCAAGAGAACTCACAGCTGACAGTAAAAAGGGTTTAGCCTGTGATGAAAGTGTTTGATTTGTTTGCATGTTGGGTAAAAATAACAGTTTGCTCTTAAATAGGTGCTTATCTTTTTGCAGTGTTATGTAAACTGTCTGACGCTACCTGCCAAGTACGAATTGGCTGCTTCTGCCCTATTTATCTTCTAAGAAAAGATGCATGTTTCAGTCTTGAAATAGGTTCTTCTGTGAGTTCTCTTGACAAGACTTGTAAAACTCATTTAGTCTCTGTCATCACCAGTACCAGGCTGTGTTTTGGTTTCTTTAGCCATTTTCCATGTGACTGCTCCTGGCTACACAAAATCTTTGTCTTTCTCTTGCTTCCTCTCAATTCCTGTTTTCTTTACACCTCTTCTCTTGCCTCTTGCTTCACCCACTTCTGCCTCACTAGGCTCAGCCATACCAAAGGATCAAGGTAACCAGGGAAATGTGGCTTTGAACACTGAACAGCATGACAGCAACATGTTTCCTCTGTCTAGTAAAGGAGAACTGAACTGGCTTAAAAATATTGGGTGCTGTTGGGTTGAACTGCAAGTAGAGATCACCAACTGCAATTTCCAAACCTCTTAAAGTTGGAAGGTTCAATCAATCCATTGATAGACAATTCTGCTAAGGCTGCACAAGCCATGTCCTCATTGAAGTGGTGGCAAGACCCTGTCTGCATCCTTCTCTCATCTGTGTAAGAGGGAAATAGTCAGTGAAAGGATGATTCACTTGAATGTCTTGTCTTGTTGAAGGAGAGGAAGAAGAAAAGAGAGAAACTGGCCAACTTGATCTATCAAGGACCCTTGTGGTTGACTCCAATGGTGCTGAAGACACCAAGCCATGTGCCCTCTATTGCCTTGCACTGTTACAGCACTGCAAAACTCTGAGCTTTTTTTTTTTTTTACTTTAAATTTATGAATTAATGTAATGTATTGTGAATTTAAGCTGTAGAACTTAACTTCAGCAAAACATGTGGAGCTGAAGGCTAAAAGCATGGAAATCTTTATGGGTTGACCAGATTTGCTAAGATTCCCTTTATACTACTTTCACTTCAGCAGTCTTGGTGAATTCTAAACATTTATCTGTTAGACTAAACATAGGTTAAGGCAGGCCATGGAAATAGCTCAGCTGAAGAGCTGACATCCAATCAGAGTTTTATCAACTGTTCCTCTGCCTAGTTAAATTACCATCTGCACTAAAATTCTTAAAAGAGTTGCAAACTGTCCTACGAAACCCACTACAAATAGTGAGAATAAAACAAGCCAAGACAAAATGGAGGTCATAAGTTCTCTCCCTGTGTAATTCAATCCCTCTTGCTTAGTTGATTTGTTTAGTTCCAGAACCTTGCTCTAGTTATTCTTTCTGCTATTCCAGTACCCAGACAGACGATGTTATGGAAGAAGTTATGAGAACAGCCATATCAACATGCTTGATTTTTACCTCACTTAACTTAGGTCTATACAGGTATTACTCCACTGATTTCAACAAACTACTCTATTGAATTTAATTTGAATTAATTTTGAGGAAAGCAAGGTTTTGCATACATGGAAAAACTGCTTTTCACACCTACAGAGCAGAGAGATAGAATAGTAGAGATTCAAAACAACATTTTTGAAAAAGGAGCATCTAACCACACTAATCACACCATGCAGTCTTTAGCAGAAACAGCAACTTTAAAAAACAGAACATTCCTTGAGGGCATGTGGGAGAATGAGTTGAAACAATATAAATAAAATGTCATGGACTCTAGCTTCTGCAGTCTTTGTGACAACCTCTCCCTCCCTCAAAATATACACACCCCTTTGTGGGAGCTTTGTAAAACCTCAGACTGCACTTCTCCTGTCCCTTGTGACATTGGTAGTTGTATGACAACAGATCTTAAAAATCAGTGACTTTTCTCATGCTTTTTTTTTTTTTAATGTATTTCCCTCCATTGGCAAACACAAATTCCATGACTTTAACACTGACCAGAAAGTCCCTTTGGAGTAGCATATCTTCAGGAGAGTAGCAGGACTTGTGTTAAAACTGACCTACTGCTGACTAGTCAGATGAGCTGCTGAAGGGCCAGGGTGCAGAAAGGTCCCTGTTTGTCTCCAGCTCTGCAGTTTGTAAGTCCTTGTAAGGCCCCTGCATGCCGCTGAAGAAGGCTTCAAGGGGTTTAGGGGTGAACAGACTTACAGCTTGTCTTACAAATTATTGAAGAAGCTGTACAGCATAGCTGTTGGCTGAGGATTAATCCTGCTCCCCTCTCTCCATCTCTCATTGACCACAGCGATGGGGATGAAGTAGGAATCAGTTTGATGTATCCATTTCACCTCAGTGTGCCAGGCATAAGGAAGCAGAGGGTTCAGATTTTCTGTTTGACTGAAGGGAAAGTCTGGCCTTACAGTTGCTCCATTCAAAATCTTCTGTGTGCTTTTTTTCCTCATGGAGAAAAAAATCTCCTGGCACTGCCTTAGAGTGGGTGTGGTACCATGTGACACACCTTCCTCTGTCCCCATCCTCCTTCCTGGGCAGGCTGTGGACACAAAGGAGGACAGGAGACAGTACATGTCCATCTGAGATCTGCTTTGGCTTGCTCCATGGGCATACACTGGCAGTACTGCAAAACAACCTTGAGATAGTGTTTTGCCTCTGAAGGTGTGTGACTTTCTGCAGAACCCAGAACAAAGGGAACTTTTCTGTTTTCTCTGGGACAACTTGTCCAGAGGGGTAGACACAGGAAGAGAGGTAGTCACAAGTATTATCTGAAATCCTCCTGGGACATTCTGTAGACGTGGCTGTGACTGGGCAGGAGAGGGCTCATACAGGGTTATCTCAGCTGCAGCATCTACACTGAGTCACAACTAAGCTCTCCCTTGTCAGAGAAAAAGAGAAACTGGATGCTAAGTAATTTTATAATTTACATGTCTGTTTCTTTAACTAGTGTTTGTTATTTGGAAAATTAGTCAGGCCTGGGCTTCCTGAGCAATGTTTTCAAAAAAAGCTTATGATCATGTGGAGCATTTTTCTGGAACCACCTATTGTGCTTTCTGACGATGACAACTCCCTCGGCACCTTTTTTCTTGCTCTCTGACATTTCCAAAAAGAACAGCTGTGCTGCTTACGGTCCCCTGTGCCAGGGAAGCAGTTGCCGATGTTGTCCTCCCCTCCCTTCTGGCTGCTTTGCAAAGAGTGCTTCTTCCAGGTCTTTTAAGAAAGTCACATTGCGGGGAAATGATCCTTACCCTTGCAAGCCATTGGTGAGTTGTCAGGTCCAGGAGTTCAGGTAACTCATGATTCTGCATCTTTTGCAACACACGGATGCAGTGACATGTTTAGTAACACATGATGTTTGAAGCCCCAAACTCTTTTGTGCTTTTAGAAGGTAAATGGGTGTTAACTTACACTCCCCTCTCTCCTTTTTGCTAGAGATACTGAGGGAATAAAATTGCTATTCCAACAGTTAGGGCTTTGTGGTGATACTTTGACTCTTACGGCTTTTTGTGCTATGGTAGTTTAAAGAGCCAAATCCTGTGTTGTGAGAGACATAAAAACCCATTATAAGCAAAAAAGACTTTTTATTACATATTAAACAAAGCAAACTTAGTAACTAGTTTTCAAGGTGTGACCTACTGAGGGGTAGACCCTGTCTCTCAAAGAGACCCAGGGCTTGAACAATGAGGCATTTGGTGTCCAGAAGAAAGGGTAGCAAAGAAAGGGCAGGAATTATCCTAGAAAGGTGGTTTGAACACACAGGGAAGTCAATTCATAAAAAAGGTTGGATGTGAAGTGACAGTACTGTTCTTATTCTAGGATAGCTTCTCTGGTGAATACTCTCACTCTGAAATGGGGATGTCTCCACGGAAGTTATTCTCAGATTTGTGTGTCTACACATGTAATATGCATAGCGTGCCTGAGATACCATTCCACAAGCACCACAGTAATCATGTACTTCCCTGTTGCAGACAACCCCTAGGAAGCAGCACCACCTCTATAAACTGAATGTGGTTAACCTTTACAGAATACTTTGTGCTCCATTTTGGAAGGTTGTCTTAATGCCAGTACCTAAGTACTCAGAAAACTCTGCAACATGGTGCTGTAGCATCTTCAATTAACTTTTAAAGAAAAAGGAAATAATTTGCCATGAGATTATTCTGTTTACAATCCCTAATTGTTAGGTATTTATTTACCTTTCTTCTTCATCCTTTTCTCTCTGTATTGCACTCTTATAAACACACAGTGTTGAGTATTTGTCTTGGCCCTTCAGGAAGCAAACTTGCTTCAGGGCAGTTAAGGAAGTTCCTAAGAAGCTGAAGATAGGTAGACTGCCAACCACTGGTCTATGATGTTGTGAAAAATTACTACAACAGAAACCCATGTCTCAATTTCTAATATAAATATTTAAATGCATTATGAATTTTGTTTAGTCTGTCTACCCACTTTTTTTAATCCTCAGTGTACATGTCAGGCTGAGTAACCATTGGGAAATTTCTCATTGTATCTGTAAGACTATTCTCTATTCTATGTCTTGTCAAGCCATCTGCATTAACAGTGTGCTGTGGTTACATTTACATGAAGCAAGTAGGATTTGTTTTATGTATGTCTCAGTCAGGGCTGCAAACATGTCCAGTGCCCCCAGCATGGTGCTGTCCACTGCACACTAGTATACGTGTCCACTGGAGATCCTGTCTTTTGATGATGGTTTGGGTCACCTTGAGTGATGCCTTTGATATGAAAATTAGCAGATGATGAGGCATGGCATAAGCATGCTGCTGGAAGTTAGATTGCCAGCTGCCTTCTGAAGGACCAGGGTCATCTCAGTTTGAAGAAGACAGATGCAATTATCCCCATCTCAGAGCTGATAATGAAATGACATCATTTCCAATGCCACCTTGGTTTTCTTCAGGGAGTCCATCATTACTGCTAACAAGACCCAAGTCTACTTAAATTGTGATGTTAACAGAATCACAGCCTGGGCTGGAACAGCCTCAGGCACAGAGGCTGTCTGAGTCACCCAGATGCCACAAACTGTCACAGAGAATTCACGGTTTGGATTCATTTCAGGACAGGCTGTCGCACAGCAGCCCCAACCCACTTTGTGGGAGCAGCAAGGTCAGGCAGGATGTTCCTTCTCCTAGGACAGCAAGAGCAAGGCCACTGTCAGTGTTACCCAGGGAAATATGATTGCAGCTCATGCTCCAGGTTCAGTACTCCAAACTTGCTGCTCAGGTTTTCTCACCATGTTCTAAGTGCACAGCTGTACATGTGATGTTTATATTTTAAAACTGAAAACAAGACCAGTCATTAGAGCTTGAATATTGTACTGTCCAAGGCTTCAGTGTTGTAAAAGGGAAACTTCAGCTTCCTAAAGAACATTTTGTAATTTTTTGTTCTGTTTCCAGTATTTTAGTTGGATGAATACAAAAGTTAATGTGTTTTGGAACAGGACAGGATGAAATGACTGCGTCTTATCCTAAAGGGGGTTTCTAAAAATGAAATAATTAAAGAAAAAAAAAACAGAGATAAAACATTCATGAATGGGGCCCACAGAGAAGCCAGAGAGGGACTCTACCAGAGTCTCTAGTCA
This sequence comes from Turdus rufiventris, assembly GCA_013186435.1. NCBI lineage: Eukaryota > Metazoa > Chordata > Aves > Passeriformes > Turdidae > Turdus > Turdus rufiventris. Next base: position 103,788 of record PYHW01010620.1, on the reverse strand, counting down.
TAGGGCAGGTAGTAATGGGTACAAATTGAAAGGACGAAAATTCAAGTTAGCTATAAAGAAGAAATTCTTTACTGTGAGAATGGTGAGACACAGGAAAAGCTGGCCCAGGGAGGTTGTGGATACTGGCAGTGTTCAAAGACAGGATGGATGGATAAGGCCTTGAGCAACCTGGTCTAGTGAAAGGTGTTCCTATCCATGGAAGGTGGAGTTGGGACTAGATGGTCTTTTAGATTCATTCCAACCTAAACCATTTTCTTATTTATACAATGCAAAAATAGCATGAAATCTGACAGAAGTGACTAAGAAAACCTAAAGAAACATATAACATCTGTAAGCTAAGGAATGTGAAGGAGCAACAGTCTGAGAACGGTTTTAAGGAAGGTACAGAGCAAAACTTGTTTTCTCCTCCTACTTTTTTTCACACTGAGTACAATTGTTCACTGGAACAACATCCCCAGGGATATAGTAGAGTTCCCATCACTTAATTTTTCAAGATGCTTATGTTGATCACTTCAGATAAAAGTTTTATCACTTAAAGTTTTGGAGAGGATTGCTAGATAATCCCATCTAGGCTTCCTTGCTCATGAAAGGTTGGACAACATGATCTGTTGGGGTCCCTTCCAGCCTAGATTCTTATATGATTTTATGGTACTTTTTTGTCAGGGATATGCATTTTTTTGTCATTGGTAATATGGTACCCACTTCTGACAGCAGGTTTTATCCTTAAGGGCTTTCAAGGTTGAATTCTTGCTTGCACTCTAATTTTTGTGGTTTATTCCTTGATTCACCATTTATATCCTGGTGATCTGAGAAAACAATACACAGTTTTCTAGTGAAGTTCTCAGCCTCTATCTGAAGCCTCTAAGGCTGATTCTTCAGCTTCAAATTGAAGGTGGGCTTGTGTGCCTTGATGGTATTGCCAGACTTTTATTGCCAGACTTTCCCCAAGAGTCTGGCTGGACTAAGGAGAGTGCCTTTCCTGTGAACCTCTTTCAAATTCAACTGAAAAGCCACAGCAGGCTCTGAAGTGGGACTTGGTTTCTCCCTCCCTATGTGCTAGTTTTTCATTTGGATGCAGCGTTGCTCTCCCTCTTGGTTAATTCACCTCTCTGAATAAATTTCATCAAGAGGAGCAGAAATCAGCCTTATCCCAACTGGAGCTTTAGGGATTAGAGCACTCCTGAAAACTGAGGTGTGAGGGTGTGAGCTCCTTCAGCCTCCCCTGCCAAGTGAGAACTGGCAGGGGTCTACATAGAGAGGAGGGAAGCCACACCACTGCTGTCTTGGGTGTTTTCCATGATATTGAACACAGCACTGCCTTTAGGTGCCTGTGTGGGAAGAAGGGTGAGTGGATTGGGGTTTTTTGCAGATTTGGGTAAAGGTATTCAGGTTAAAAGTATTTCTGATAGTTCTGTTACAAAAGTGTTCCAAAAAATAGAAATGTTCACAGTTTTTACAGGATAAGTGAGCATTTCCTATTATGCGAGCTTTCAGGAGACTATAAACAACATTCCAGCCATACTTGTGCTGTGGTTGGATTTGGAGTTTCTGAAGCCCTTAAATATTTTTACAATGTGTGTTTATTTTAATGGATGGGTGAAATGTCTCACTGAAATATCTCATATTCAACTGGGTGGAACCCATAAACACAAGCAGCGAAGATTTTTGCATGCTCAGTTCGTCTGGGGGGATTTGTTCTGAAAACTGGCTTGTGATGTCCCTCTGACCCACCCTCTTCTAATCATATGTGCAGAAGAGAAGACTGCAGTGCAGTTTACTCATAGGGCTGATTTGGAGTCCTTGTTGAATATTAGACATCAGATTTGATAAGAATATGGGAAACATTTGTGACATTTTAAGAAGCTGCTTAGTTGTACTGGCAGAGATGTTTGCTTAAGACTCAGAATCTGACAGGGATCTCTGTGGTTTTTCAATAGCTGTGGTGTGCTGAGACCTCCTTTTTTGTGACCTTCCCTATGAGAAAGCAAAGATGTATTTAGAGCATGATGTGTACCAAGATGTGTTAGTAATATAATTTAGATATCCATGCTGACCTAAAAGGGATCTTATGTGAACTTTGGGTCACCGGGGTCGGAGACAAGTACCACCAGAGCTAGCTAGACCTGTGGGTAGCTGTCCACAATATGTTCTGTGAATAAGATGATATAAAGGTATATAGATAAGATATATAAGATGATATTTGTTATTTGCTGGATGTAGCTCCATTATTTCCTATAATTTCAAATTCCAGTGGAGAGCACAGTAGTAAACCCAAGCCTTGGGTTGAAAACATCTTGAAACTGAACACAATGTTCCCTTTTTATTATATCTAGACACTTATGGGCATGTGTTACTTCTTTTTGCCAACAGAAGCCTCACACCTGCTCTCAGTAGTGCTGGCTTGCAGAGTCTGTGACATAGCAGATATTGTAATTACTTTTATTTTAAAAATAAATGCATGCTAAGTATGTCTAAATATAAAGTTTCTGTCTGTCAGGCTTTTCTGTCTGTAGCTGCGAGAATTCAGGTTAAGCTAATCCTGTCAGTCTTGTTAAAAAACCAGCCCCACTTGTCCCATTGCAAACATATTTTACTCCCTGCATCATACAGTTTTTATAGCATAGGTGGGGATAAGTAGGAGGGCAAGACAATGCTGAGATATTAAGTTCCAGGAGACTAGTTATACCTGTTGAATATAATCCAGTGATCAAAAGACTGAACAATAAACATGAAAAGCATATGAATCAACAGATTGAACGCTTAATCTTAACATTAATTATATGTGTACCTACATAATTTGAAAAATGTAGCATATTGGATTGTATGGTACTATGAGGAGTATTGCAATGCCTCAAGAATTCCTTTGTCTTCGCACTTGTTATTTTTGTCACAGATAACCTGATTTTAGCAGCAATTTTTGAGCCTTTGTGTCTATACACTGTGGTTTTCCTTAGGCTCAATTTTTAGCTAATGTTCAAAATGAGGAATATTTTTAGTGGTCCTGCTGCAGCTTCGTTATATACAATCTCAATTCCTAATGTAAAAAAGGTTGCATTATCATTATTTTATCAGTATGAGGCAAAATCAATGGTCAAGATTGCTGGCTTGAGTGCTAGTTCTTTGAGTGGTCTTGTATGGATTTGAAAAGCAGATATGAAGCTCAGAGCTGCTCATGGCATGTCTTATGTTGCTTTCTAAATACCTAGCTGATGCAGATGTGTTTGCTCCTTCATGCACAATTTCTGTAGATAAAAGAATGTACAAATATCACTAAGAATATCACTATGAAGAAAACTCTCTCATTTTCTTGTGGAAAAATGTTCAAGTTTGGCTCTTCTTTAAGTGATAAAAGCTGAATCTTTTAAGTATGTTTTATAGGTAATGATAGAATTCTGAAAGGTGATGAAAACGCTTGGTGAAGTTTTCATCACGCTCCACTTCTGCTGAAGTCAAGAAGAGTTTTCAGTACTTCAGTACTTTAATACAACTCTTGGACTGGATTAGTGGGTTTAAATCATGTATTATTTGTTGAACACTGTACATATTTCAAGCATCAGCAAAGTTTATGGGCTCTCACCAGCTCAAAACTGCTAGTCCTGTGTGTCTTGTTTTTCTCTCTTATTTTGCTCTGAATCTCCTAACCAAGTACTCATAGGTTCCTTGCTGTGTCAGTACGTGAGCACCTATCAGGAATTAGAGATAGTGCCACCTCTGTTTTCCTTGCTTGTGTCAGCTGGTGTGAGTAGATTGCATGAGATATGTAGATCACTCTTTGGGAGCTTCAGTCTTTAATTAAGTTCAGTATAAATAAATACTGTTGTTGTTGTTTTGTGTCACACAAGATCACTCTGGCACTGTACATCTGGCCAGTATCTTCTCTGTGATGACAAATGTTTGTTTAGGAGTAAGATAGGCAAATTTGTTTGTTTGTAAACTAGGAGAAAATAGTTATAATAGACTGACTGCAGTCTTCCATTCTGCTTAACTCCTCGGTTTTGTAGCTCCAGGTCTACTTGTGCTCTACAAGCATTGCATTTAAAGGCAGTATTGGAAAAGGTGCAGGCTCTAGAAGCAACTCAAGGCTATGCCTTATGTGAGCAGTCTGCTGATGCCTTTGTGTGTTCTCAGAGCATTTGTGATGTATACGGGGGAAAGGTGCATAGAAGGTGAAGCAAAAGCAATGTTCACAAAGTTGGTTGTGAATATTGGCTTCTCTGAAGATGTATTTCTCCTATATGTAAAACAGCTGAAATGTGTTGGATTGCTTTAAGATTAAAACTGAAATGATAATCCCACCTTGAAGAAAAATCAGTACAGTTGTAGTTTCAAAACCATCAGTGACAAAATAATGGCCTGAAAGAAGTGTCAGGAGAGAAAGAGAACATCATCTGGGCCAACAATTTGTACTTAGTCCCAACAATAACTGGGATCATTGCACAATAATTCCAGCCATGATTTTTGTCCACAATTGCAGGCAACTAATACTGTTTTCCAATTGCTTCCAATTTCTTGTTCCCATGATAGATGCTAGAAAGAATGGGTCTTTTAAAAGATTTCATAATAGAAGCTCAAGATGGTGGTTGAAATACAACTTTCTGAGTTTTAAAGAGAAGAGGGAAAAAATCTTAACACAACCTCAACCTCATGTTAGATGATACTTCGCTAGCATGCACATGAAATTGAAGCTGTACATTATATTGAAAATTAAAAATGTGTTCCAAGTTCTTTCAACTCTCCTGAAAATAGTAGGAAGTATGGAGATTCTGCCCTTTTTTCAGTATGAACAGTCAAATATGAAATAGGTATTTGGTTTTCATTAAACGCTTGTTCAGTTTGTGTCTGACACCAAATCTGCACAAATATATTATGTTTGACAGCACCTTAGTGCAAAAGCATTGTGAAAATGACAGCCCTTCCCTGGGGTCAAATCTTTGTAGATAGGACAAAGCACAATTTTAGGCTTTGGTAGTAAGGTAGTCTTCTGGAATTTATTGAATTGTGATGTCTTCATTAACACAAAAATTGTGGAAAAAACCCTTAGGAAACCATAATGGAGAGATGCAGAAATTAAACTGAAACAGATAAATATGTGAGAACATTTCCTATCTTGTGGGAAAGTATTTAAGCTGAATAACTTTAGCTTAAAACAATAAATATTATGAGGACCATTATAAATATTTAGAGACTATTAATGCAGAAATACGGAACCACTAAATCTATTACATGCTTTTACTATAGCAAGGGCCTCTGGCTGACAATAGAGAGCAAATAACATGAGAAAATCTCTCTGACAGCTAGACAGAGAAGCCATTTGCCTCATCTTAACTTTTATCGTAGCTATCTCTGTGCTGACACCAAGAAGAGCAGTGTTTATGGAACCGTAGGAAGGAATTGCTGATCCTTAGCCCTCCAGAGGCAGCGGGGATCATGCCACAGGCCCATGCTGCCCTCCCAGCCAGCCCTGATGCCCCAGGTGTCAGGAAGCTGTCTGTAAAAGGCTTTTGAAGGGCTACTGAAGTGAAAGAGCAGTAGTAATTGGGACAATTTCCCACTTAAGTGAAAAATATGCATTTTTCCCCCCCAAACAAGATGGCAAGTCTCTGACACTGAGAGATCATCAGGGAGAGGATACCCAAGTACATCAATGCCAGGGTACAGAGTGCACAGAACAGCAGTGGCAAGCACCTGGAAATATTGCTGGCGTTATAAAATTCAAGTGCAGGTGCATATCAGCCTGTTTCTAGTTGTCTGCTTAGATGTGGGTTTTGCAGCCTGTCCTTCAGCAAATGTTCACTGAAAACTGTAATCCAGAAGTTAAAGCTTTGCTTTTTAAATGGCTCATTCCTGTCTTTATCAATATTGAGTAAGATTTAATGTAGGCAGGATCTTCCTAGCCATAGCTGATGATTACAATAGCTTCAGGATTATTCTTGACATGAGACAGTTCTTTATCAAAAGCAGAAAAGGTGCACACATTAAAAAAAAAAAATCAGGTTCTTTTTTCCATATGCAACATTCACACAATAGTTAATCCTTGCAGGAACTCAGAGTTACCAAGGAAAAATAATTTCTGTGAAATGCTGTGTTCCAGTATTGATTTCCCTATATAACAGAAAAAGAAAAAAAGAGAAATTTTGTACATAGAACCAGAATTCACAGAAGCTAGTTTTCTGAGCAAGGATGTTACAATGTCTTCAGGCTCAAAGAGCAGCTGGGTAGTAATCACCTTCACTGCCAAAGATATTGATGTCTCTGACCTCGTAAGCACTAGTACAGTTGGACTGAATGGGAGATCATATATTTGCTGCATTTTAGCTTATATCAGTGACATGGGATATAGTGGGAGTTCAGGTGCCTTGCTTCTTTTTTATATTTGACTCCATTTCTTGGTGCACTGTTGGTAAAAGGGAAATCAGAAGAGGTGGTGTTAGCCCTGTCTGAGAACTGATCAAGTCACTTCGCTCCCTTGTGATGGAGTTTGACAAAACTTTAGAGTCTAAGCGTTTGGCTTGAAATCCATGTGGTTAGTGTTTGGGTTGTGTTTGGACTAGTGTCACTGCTAATGCACACATGGTGTGAATGGTTGCTGTGGGGCAGAAATTGTCAACATCTTCTTGTGAGTCAGCCTCTCCAATTAAACCCCATCTCTCCTTTCTTCCCAAGCACAGCAGGAACCTCTCACCAGGATCTCACAAGCAAGGTTATCAGCACCAGGCTATCTAGGATATTTCTTGTTGATCAGCTTTGGTTTCTCCATCATCCTTTCCATTGGATTAGTTTATGGGGGCTAGAGCATTCAGGGAGTTTGTGTAACAGAGGTATGATACACGCGGCTGATACTTTGGACCCCAGCTTGTGTCAAAACCAAATTACACGGGGATGAGGCTGATTGCAGTGACACCATAGCTGAAACACAGTTGTCTACCCTAATCAGGGTTTATCCTTGGAACAGCAATGACAGCCTATTATACAGTATTTTCTTGTGATGGGCAATCTTAAATATTTGTATACATTATTCTTAATTGCATTCCGACAATGTGTCCACTTCTTCTGCACTAAAGCAAAACAACTCGAAAATATGAATGGAAGTAAGGTTGAGAAAACACTGCTGGAACTGGGCAGGGGAGGATTCCTGCTCTGTTTATTTGTGTCGGGCCTGGGTCACAAACACGGCGACTCTTCAGATTCACTTTTTTCCCTTGCCCAGGCAGAGATTGTGAAGTGGCACAGAAGGCAGGGCATTTTTAAGAACACATGCATTATAAATCATAGAATCCTAGAATGTTTTGTGTTGGAAGTAATCATAAAGATCATCTAGTTCCAGTTCCCCTGCCACAGGCAAACATATGCATATATGTTTTTACCAGTGGAATTGTTTTATTTAGATCACTAGAAGAGAGAGGTGAGAAAAATCCATGCAGTTGTCCTTGCTTATGTTTTGGCTTTGCATTTTTTCCCTATGTCAGCATGGGTAATTGAAATCCTTGAGGTCAATCTTAGTTTCAATTTCTCCTTTGCTGTGCAAGTCAGGGATGCTGCAAGGAGAACTCTCTTTTCAAACCACTGTTTTAATTTGAATTTCAAATGTCGTGGATTTGTTTCCATTGGCCTTGAGTTTAACTGAAGGTTGTTTTTATGAATGGTAGGACCAAGTTAAGGCAGCCACAGGGTTTTGAGCTCCTTGCTCTGGCTCATGGGATGTGTTGCTCCTGAAGCCTGGGGTGCAGTCTCTCCCAAGCATGGAACAGGGTGCAGGGAGAAGATTTCCCTGTGGCTGCTAGTGTTGATACCAGCCAGAATTGCAGCCCTGGGTGAAATTTCAGCAGCCACCACTGCTCTCATACCACCAGCAGTTAGCTCATATGGCCAGAATTTCAGACTGTAAATATCTGCTTCATAAAAGAGGCTGTGCAGACAGAAGAAACTATTTTCTCAGTTTCCTGTATGCACCTAGTGACACTACTTTAATGGCATGACCTGTATAACACCCATTATTCATGTCTGTTTATCTCTCTGAGGTTTGGCCTTCAAATTGTTTCACTATCGTACGGATGTACTCACTGTCCAGTGCGACTGAGAAGGAGCATAAATCTGCAGTTCACCTTGGCCTGCAGACAGTGTTGAGTTCACTTCTGACTGGCTATGTTAATCAGGTATCCCACTCTTCCAGCTGCAAATCAGGCATTGTGATTAATACTCACAATGAGAGAGCTAATTACTACTGGCATATAGCTGTTTTATGTTACTCTCTTTTCTGGGAGCCAAATCCGACCATATGGAAAAATGTAGCTTAGACACTATAAATATGATTCCACTTAGATAGTCGTCTCTTCTGTTTTTTGTTATCACAGCAGTGTCAGCACAAGCAAAACAATGAAAGTGAAGAGATGCTGTTGCAAATTTTATTACAAGTTTGAGGTCTTGGGACTTTTTTTTTCCTTCTTCAAGGACATTGTGTTAATCTGAAGAAAAGGGGCTTGATTTGTGTTCATTTATGCCTGCCACAATTATTTAAGAAATAGTTTCAGTGATCATACTTGAAGAGCTCTGGTTCTTCCTTAACTATTTCTGGCAGAGCTAGAAAGATATGCTATGTGCTTTGTATCACGACAACTTGTCTTCTTCAATAAGCCACATCTTAAACTGTGTCAGTCCTCTCTATATTCAAAGTAGCTGTCTTCTGTTCATTGCTGTTGGAATGAAGCTGTTGACTGTGTCTGCAGTGCAGCCAGCAGCAGCGAGATTTTCCACAGAAAGGGAAGGCTGTAGCAGCAAACTACAGATGGGCGCCAGGCAGTGATTGAATCCAAATAGCTAGGAATCTTTGGGCAGAGTCTCTTCTGATCTTCATAGAACCTAAGAAATAAAAAAACCCATCTGCATTTGAGAACCCATTCACAAGGCTGATGTTCTAGTATCAGCCACTGAAACTTAAGTGACATGGGAAAAACACAGGCAAAATGAAATAAAAATGAAATAAAATGAGGAGGAGTGGGAATATCTCTTATCATATTCTGAATCTTTGCAAGATTGTTGTAAAGCAGAGACTGTCTTCTGAGAACAGCAAACAGTTCTCCCCAAAGCCACTTCTTTGTGTAGGGTTTTTAGACAATTTTAAAATTATTTTGTCAAGCATTCATAGGTTGGATTAGCAAATGTGGCTTTACCGCAAGAGGGAGATGGCAAGGATGGGTTTCCAAAACACTGTGTCAAAGAAGTTTAGGTGAGTAGCAAGAGGGAAAGGCCTTTGTGCTTTTGCTTCTTATAAAATCTAAAGGAGAGCATCCTTCCATGGTTTAGAGTTCTGGGGCAGTGAGAACATCTGGAAAGAAATAGAAAAATACCTGCTGCAATGGAGGCAGGAGGGCTCTTCCTTTCTTTATATAATTACTGTTGCAGTCTTGCCATGCAATGGGTGCCTCAAACAGCTCTTCATTGGTCTTTTGAAGTAGTTGACCAACCTTCTCTTCCATAGGTGTATTTTCTTCTGAGATGCCTCATTTTCCTTGTGAAACTTTCAGAAAGAACTTCTGTTACAGCCATTCCTATCCAAGACTTAAAGTATATACATAACATTTACACATTTGCATCAATATGACAGAGTTTGGTTTGGGTATTTTTCCCCCCTCTAAGATAAAAGTTGTCAGAAGCAGCATGAGGTAAATGATGCTAAACCATAATCTAGTGTCAAAAACAGGTTTCAAGTCAATTGTCTCATCCAAAGTCAGTACCATGATAGAAATTAAACTGCTGCTCTCAAGCTGATACAGAGAGTTCTATGATGCAGAGAGCTCTATGACATCTCCTCATATCATCTTTCTATCTCAGGAGCTGCTTCCCTAATCATTTCTCTTCCAAGTCCTCTGTTCAATGTACTACTTCTTTTCTTGACACTTAACCCACTTGCACTGTGTACCGTATGTATTATGCATTGCCTTTTGTGCATGCCATATATAACAAAGTGCTTTCTATCCCTAAGGGTTTCTGCAGCTATTTCTGTGAGTTTGTCCTACAAGGCACTTTCATGAAAGTCATCAGTTAGTCTTCGCTATGAAGGAAGGGATAATAGTAACTGAAAGTAGGCCAAGCTCATTAGATTATGATTAAAAGGCAGATTTTTTTTTTAATGCACTGAAAGTGGTTCTAATGGGTGGGCAGTGGGCAGAAGTGGTGCTGGAGAAGTCACAGGTGCTGTGTCTTTGGTCACTCTGTCTTTTCAGTTACTTTATAGTTTCAATTGAATACTGAATCACGAAGACTACAGTAGCCTTTAATTTCACTCAAGTGACTTTCTTTCATGAGTCTTATATGCCATGCATGGTCCTGCCTTTGCTGTCTAAGGATCAATCTAGAGCAGATAGTTGGAAGCTTAAGTTTGTTTCAAAGCAGGCTTGTAATTTGCCCTTTATAATGCTGTATCTTCAGCTATTTTTGGAACATGTGTTTCTCCAGTAGAAACAGAGGATTTTCCTCCAGAAGTAGTTTAGAGCCTACCTATAAGTCCTCAAGTGCTGGCCCAAGGACCTTGGCATGAGGACCTGGTCCCAGCCCCTTGGTGGGTGCTCTGCACTCCCTCCTTGACCCTGGTGAGACTGCAGGGACAGTGGGACCCCCTTCCCCCACTTGTACCTCTTCTTCTGTCAAGGCCTATTTGACCTGCCTATTTTAGTGTCTCAACCGAGCTGGAATAGCACAGTTGGCAACTTCATCTCTGTGGCTGAATTTGAAAACAATTCATCAGATGCAGTTGAAGTAGTCTGTACAGGCTGGATTCCTGCAGCCCCCAGGTGTCCAGCTCCCACCTGCAGCCCTCCCTTTATTATTTGCTCTGGTCTCTACAGACATAGTGCTGTGCTCCACATGGCCTTGGTGGCCAGGAGGGTTTTTCAGGAGGCAGGGCTAGGTAAGATGCCTTTTATTTCACTAGCAGACCCAGAGAAGCTGTCAAGCCTCACCCTGCTCTCCTTCATCAATCAGAGGCAAGTAGGAAATTAAACACTGTAGCCTCTGGCTTAATTAACCACCTACTATTCTTGTCCTCTTGCATCTACAGTAACTATTTATACACTAAGACTGCGCATAAGGCTCAGGCTCTCTATTTTTACTTGATCAACAGTACTCTTCCCATGTAAGGTGTACTCGCCCTTTTTGAAGCACATACTGGCATTGTTCCCTGTGTTTAATCATCCATATTTCGCTGGTTGCCATGACCATCACAGGTTGTACTCCAAATGATTCCTTGGAATCAGATAATTTCCTTAAGTATGCAGCATTTAAACACAACGTGCTATCATGTCTCTCTTTCCCTCCCTTCTCCTTAGATGTAAAGGAGCATCCCACTATGGCCTTACCAAGGAACGGAAGAGGCGCTCCCAGGACTGCTCTCCAGACCATGGCTCCAGCTTAGCAGTAGCTTCCCTGGGCCCTGAGCTCTCAGCAGCTGCGGCCATCGCCTTAATGACAGATGAGCCAGGGCTGGTGAACCCAGCCTTCAGCCCCACCTCAGAGGACAGCCAGCTGGGGAGCAGCCCCGGAGACCTGCACCGCAGCAACCGCAACAGAAGTAAGAGCCAAAAATGGCAGCTTCAGAGTGTGGGAGCCCCATGCAACATTCATTTTTCTGTGAAATAAACTGGCAGATTTAAAAAATGAAAAAAAGATGAAGGGGTGGGCGACGCGAAAGCTGTCATTTTACATGGTTTATCAAATTGTGCACTCTGTGATCCAATAGATTTGAGGTGGAAAAAAAAAGACTTGGCCAGGGGCAGCATCAAGCTGAAGATGGACTAGCTGTACACATGTAAACTGCAAATCTTTAGAAAGATTATTTAGGTAAGTCAGCTCAGTTGGAAGATTGAATGTTACATATGATGGGCTGGGGAGGTGGTGTAGCTGGGTAGTATGTCTCCACTAAATCTTGGTGGCCCAAATAACCCCCACAGACATGGGCACACCTACCCAAAATTCTGTTGAGAACTGTGTTTCACATTTGCCAAATATTTTCAGAAAAAAAAAAACTAAAGAATTGCCTGGGGAGCTTGAGGGTCATCTGCCAGCTTCTTGGGAAGGTGCAGTTCAGAGGAGCTGGTCCTGCTGAAATAACAAGAGTCAGGGACAAGCTGCATCAGGAGAATTTACCTTGCTGTTTCTCCTTGTGACTGCACTTGTCTCTGATGAGTGTCATGTTTGAAATACATGGCCTGGCCAAAGTCAGAGTTAGAAGTGTTAATGGTAATGTAATGGATTCTGAAGCTAAAATGAAAAGCCCACCATGGAAAGCCCACCTTGTGTGTCACCAGTTACGTGTTGCGAAAATGGATGAAGGGATGAAGAAAGTCTAGGAAATGAGAAGCATTATCTTTTTATTGTGCCAGGATTTGGAGAGGTGAGGAAAGGAAGGGTTCAAGAAGAGAGCACTAGAATCTCAATAAATTCTGTCAGTTTTATTGTGTGTATAGGCCACAGTCTGGTTTGAGGGAATGTTGTATTATTAGATTACAGTATTTGGCTAGTGTACAGAGCTGGAACAGACAGACATGAAGATATCTTTAGCAGGATGGAAAAGAGTGACATGTTTTGAAAGTATTATGATTTTTCTTTTGTATTGCCCTAGTTGAGTCAGAATGTGTGACTTTTTGATTCCTCCCATGTGATATTTGCATTTTTTGACGTGAAATATTTGGCAATCATTGGTGGCTTTAGAAGCACTGTAAGGTTTTGAGGCAGTAGTAGTAGTAGTGGGGATTTTTTCAAGAAGAGTTTTTAATGACTTCCAGCTTTTTTTTAGTCCAACGTGTATAGCTTGAGAAGGGCAGTGCTTCTTCCTTTTATATGTATTTTTCACAGAATTGCTATTGATTCTGTCTTGATGGAGGGTTATTCTTTCCAAGGCTACCACACTCACAGGAGATTTCTCCAAGTGGTTGGCAAAACAGACAGAAAGGTGGCAATTCGAGGGTGTGAGACTGGGGTAGGGTGACTGTACCCAGATTCAGGTGGGTGCAACCTTGAAGTATCAACAGGACTCAGGTTGCAGAGGTGACGTACAGGCAGCTCTGATGTTGATGTTAAATCCCATCAGATGCCAAGGGCTGCAGAAACATTGAGGTTCTAGACTAGAACTGCTGAACTGTATTGATTTGTTTTTTCCTGTTGTTGCAGCTCGACACTTTGAACGTTCCACTATAAGAAGCAGATCTTTTAAAAAAATAAACAAGGCATTCAGTGTTCTTCGAAGGACAAAAAGTGGAAGTGCCGTTTCCAACCAGACTGACTGGGAGAGGGAGGCTGTTGGAAACTCTGCTGCTGGAGAGGAAGGTAATGTTTTATTCATCTTGTGTTATCACTTAAAATGGGGTAGGGGGGCCCTATCCACGTGGAAACTGGATATCCATGACTGACATGCTTTTCATGTGGTGGGCTGTGCGTGATTAAAACAAACAAACCAGAAAACTCAATCTTTCCTTATTTTCTTCTTTCAAAAATATGTTACTGACTGGCAGGCAAGAATATTGCTGGGGTGTGTGGGACCTCACGTAGGGCTGTTCTGGTAACAGCCTGCATGCTACAGCCAGCCCATATCTAGCCCACGGGATGTGGGATCTGGGCATCTGGGATCTGTTACTGGAGCTGTCATTGATTTGCTCTGTAATTTTGTTCAAGTCTCTTCATTGGCATGTGCCTGTCCCTCTAAAGCAAATGCATCTCAATAATCATACTTTAGAAGAACTTAATGAGTTTTGGCTAATGTTTATGAAGCACTGGAAATTCCCAGCGGGAGGATGGCAGGAAAGTGCAAAGTACTGTAATTATTCCAGCATTTCTGTGGGCTCCTTTATTACCTCAGCCAGGCAGGTGATGAAGTAAGAATGCTCTGCTCTTAAACAGCAGGGAGAGGCAAATTTGTGTGGTGTGTGGCAGGGATGAGGGGTCTGGCACTTAACATTTGGCATTCTCAAAGCAATAAGCAAATGTTACTAATCAGTTTGGACCATAATTATGAAACCAGCAATGACAATCATGCATCAAGAGGAAGTGATGATAGAGTGGAAATCAATGTCTTAATCAAGGTCTTCACTTGGTTTATTATTCCTTTGCTTGATGCCTCAGCACCTCATGTCTCTTCCCAGATCAAATGTTCGGAATGCAGGCTTTAAGAATACAAAATATCCAACTTCCTTTTGCTCTGTAGTCAAGTTCAAAAGGCTGCCAAATGCTCCTTTCAGGCATCCCTGTGATGCCATTGTCAATAGCGGTGAATCAGAGAACCATGTTCAATATTCTTCTGCTTTATTTGCTTATTCCTTCAGGAGAGATTCACTATATTAGTGTGTTCTTGGTAATTACTCCTACTTCACATACTTCCCTACTTCATTCTTGCTGATAGAGCTGAAATAAAACCTGGTAATTCAAAATGATGAACCTTTTCCATAAAAAGGATGTGAATATACTCCTTGACCTGGGAGCATCATTAATCATATTATTTTTAATAATTTTTAATGAATTTATTATTAATATTGTTTTCCTGAGTAAAATTTTTCAAGGAAGTTGTTTATGTCTCTGTTTGAGCAGGCAGATAAATTTCTCGTTCCACAGAAATTCTTCAATCCACTGTGAGCAAAAGTTTGCCTTTTTTTAGAATGAGTGAAAGTCTCCATTCGTTAAGTTCATATTTTTCAAAAAACATCTCTTCAGGATGAGATACAGACCACCTTCTACCTAGACATATAGCTGACATTACTAATAGTTCTACTGAAATCTTGGCTTAATGTCCAGAGTGTGTGAATAATCTGGATGTCAACAACACGTAACCAGTAGCCCAGTGCAGTCCAGATGTTGGCAGAAGTTGGCAGAAAGGTGTGAAGATAGCACTGGCCTTTACATTTCCAGCAAATGAAGAGCATTGGTGTGTCTATAATGGATGTAAAATGGCAGTCCAGGGCCCCACTGATAGCGTCAGGATTGTCATTCTCTCCTTGGCTCTGCTTGTGGTTTCATTCCTCTGCACCAAGCACACCTATAAACTTCTAAATGTATTCTGCTGCACTGGAAAAACCAGGTAGGCATATAATTACTTAATAAGCAGTTGCTCTTAAGTATGAGATCACAGAAGCTGGATACCTAAATTACTTTATTAATTACGTTTGCAAAGAATGCATTTTGATTACTCAGTTCTGGAATTTGATCTTTTAAAAAATGCAAGCAACTTGAAGCAATACAAATACAACTTGAACAAAGATTTCTATTCAGTCCTTTGCAACAGGTGCTTCATGTATGGCAACTCAAATGCTTTCTCTGCTTCTTCTTAGAGGAAGAAATGAAAGTATTTCTTTTTGTAGCAGTTGTCATCATCCTGCCAGCTGGGGACTGGTTTTCTTCTCCAGTTCTCTATGTTTTCTTCTTTCATTTATTTGTTTAAAGCCTCAGCTGCTCTGAGCAGTCTGCAGCTAGAATTCTGATTAGAGCTGTTGGTCAGTCTTTAGGGATAGCTGCTGTATCCATGCCCTATGTTCACTAAGAGTCTTGCCTATTGAAGAAAAGGGAGCCCTGCCTGTCTGTCTCACCATTGCCATGTCACTCTCCTGGGAATGGAGGTGCACCTGTGAGAGTGAATGAGGTGCTTCCTGACTTCAGAGGTCCCCACACCCAGTGGGAAAGCCGCTGCTGCTTTGCCCAAAGTTTTCCAGGTTTGTGTCTGGGACTGTCTGAGAACACAACTCAGCCATGACTCATTGCTCCAGGAGATCAGACAGCACCTCACCAACTCTCTGGTAAGCACCTTCCTCACCAGGTTTAGTCAGTGCATGAGCAGAATAAAGCTGAGACTTTACCAGCCTCACAGTGAGCCCAGAGTGATATCAGCCCCTTTCTGCTGATAACCTCTTCTTGACAGAGTGGTAAGATCATCTGGCAAAGCTCCATTATAATTCATCTGACTCCAGTTTTCAGAATACCCCCATCTTAATTCAAATATCTCTGTTTAATCTGTGTTTTGCCTGTATTTTGGTCAAAGGAGCTCTGAAAATGAGCACCATAACAAATATTAGCCATCAGCAACCCTTCATGCAGAGTGTGTAGGTGCCTTTAATGAGAAGCTGCTAGGCTTGTTGAGCCACAAGACAAAATCATAGTTTCCAATGAGGGAGAAAAAACATTCAAATTCTTCTTAACTTGAAGCTGAATCTAGTAGTGGTTTTGGAAAATTCTTTGACACCCAGGGACATTGTAAAATATGTTATATAATATCAAATATGTTTCTGTTATAATTACAGAGAAATAGTTACAGTCTGATACTGTCTTATACCTGGAGCTGGTAGTCATCCTGAGCTTGGAGATTGCTTCCTGATTTTTGTTTATATCTTGTGGTTTGATTTGTTTGAACACTATTGTATGTCCTCATTTTGGATTTAAATGATTCAGGCTTCCTGTGTTTCTTTCCTTTCTTTCTGTTTTTGTGGCATTTTCTGTAGAGAATTGTTAAATGTCCAAACCAAAGAAAATGTTAGAGATGAATGAAAAGTACAAACACCAATGAGAAAATATTTTTGAGGAAGGAGCTGTTAAGATTTTCTCATTTTTAATACTTTGTAAAATCCCATCAAAGAAATATTTATCAGTAGGCAGCGCCCAAGCTTGTGATATTTATCTAAGAGCAATTTCATTAACAGCATTTACAGCTGCAAATAGCTTTCCAGGTCTGAAGTAGTATTTTAGAATCATACTAAGATGTGAGGGAAGATGACAGAGATGTGCTTACGGCACTGATGCATTTAAGATGTAATATCCTCTGACTAGATCTACTAGTGTAAATGACCTTGACAATCCACTTAAATGATAAAATATCTCCAAGCAAAGACTGCTCCAGCTTTGCTATGCTTATTTGTATCACTGGGCTCTTAATTTGGCTTTACACCTTCAATTCAGTTCCAAGAAAGACTGTAGATACTCAAACTCAAACTGATCAACAAATACAAGTTGTAAATTTGCAGGTACAATTGAAAAACCTTCCATACAGTTGTAGAGTAAAAGAGCTGTGTTTTTTACTTTCAAAAACATTCACTGATTTAATTTTGCAGTCAAGCCCTTGTAAAAGAAATTTAATTTAGAAATGCTTGAGGATGGCAAACATTTTTCAAAGTCAAACTCAGTCTCATGGTGGATGTGATTCTACCATCTGTTAATGCTTTGCAGCAGTCAAGACCAAGGCAGCCCCAGCAGGCACCTCCAGAACCGCAGAATAGGCTTCCCTCTTGTACTGTTCAGTGTGAATCCTGTTATAATTTTGAGAGTGAGTGAGACAGAGGAGAGAGATAGATAGATGGATAGATAGATAGATGGATGGATAGATAGATGGATGGATGGATAGATAGATAGATATTATAAATCCTTCAGTGTTTGGAAAAGTATATGAAGAAAAAGAAGGGGAAACACAGATATCAGCCTTTTCATGGCATTAATACTCTCTGTGAGCAGAAGAAAAGTGGTTTATCCAGACCCAGGACAAGACAGTGCAGCCCAACTTCTGTCTCAGGAAGCTGCACTCCGCAGCATTTTTCTCAGATTTGATCCAGTTGCCATTCTGATTTCCCAAAACAGCTTTACAGAACTGGTTCAAAGTACTCTGCTCTGGAACTATGAGCCAGGCAATTTCCCGAAGAAAGAGATTGTTTCTGTAGCATTTCCTCTACTGCAGACTAATAAATTTGCCTGCTGTAAACAAACAAGAGTCACAACTCTTTGGAGACACAGTCAACTCAGCAGCAGTTTCATTTTAGTTCTTTTGGGACTGCTTTGGTGAGAGGAATGTCCAGAAGCAAGAAGAGAACTGGCATCACCTTCTACCTGCCCCTCCACTGGACAAGCATCACAGGAGAATTAATGGAAGGCATTACATAAAAATGATGGCAAACCTTTGGGAAAATGGCATGATAAATCAAAATCCATTGGGAAGGAAAATTTGCAGAACAAAGTTCCCCACCAGCACAAGGGCATGTGACACTCACAGACACATGAATTTTCCAAGACTAGGTTATACAAGCTTAATTTAAATTCTGGTGTCCAGATGCTGGGAAGCATGAGTGTGTGTTCCTGCAGATGGTCCTATTTGTGGGGGTGAGCTGGCACATTAGTCAGGCTGCCTGATCTAAATGAGGACTTGCAACTTCAGATAGAAGTTTTGTTTACAGTGACCTGTGATTAATCTGGACTCAAGAGTCACAGCAAACATTGCACATTGTCACACTGAATCCTGGGAATGAAGGCAGAAGTTACCCTCATGGCAGCACTGTTGGAAGGAGCATGATATGCACAGAAATCAGCAAAAACCTGAGCAAGGAAAGAATGCTACTATTAAATATTATAAACTATGGGGAAAAAATAGTAAGCATACTTAAAATTTCGTAATGCTCTGTCATGGCCACTATACTAACGAATGCTCCATGTCCCACACTGTGCCAGTGAACTCCACTGTGCAAAGCTGGTCTCTCCTATTTTGTTACCATAAAGTAATGTGGGAAATATCAATAAAATTGCACACTAACATTAAGAAAATAGTGCTTGAGAAAAAAGCCCACACAATCTTTCTGAATGCAGGTGACATTTTATTATATTGACAGATTCAGAATGCTCCATACAACCCACCGTGACAAAAACACAACACTCTGTGGGAAAACCTGGAAGAATCACCAAAAACAAGACAGAAAGTTTCCTTCTTTCTAGATTCAGCAGCTCTTCGATATTTAAGGACTGGAAATATAAAATGGTAAAGAAAGGTATGCAATACTCCTGGGTTTTCCTCTTTTGGAAAACCTGACCAAAGAAAATTGAGATTTTTCAGTAAGAGCGTAAGGGCTGGAAAATGGAGTGTGTGAAAAATGATACTCCAGCCTCACAACAGAACGTATATATATATGAGAGGTACAAGCCCTCAACTCAGTTGGAGTTCCTTCAGCTGGGCTCCTGAGGCCCCAGTCATTGCATACAACCAGGTGCTGAAGCAGGGTCTACCTTTTCTGGGTATGGTCTATACATTAAAACTTCAATTTGAAGACATTGCTTTCTAGGCATGGCATCATCTTGAAATACGCATGGTAAGTTTTCATCAAACCACTCACAGTGTATGCAGACTTCTTGGTGAAAAAGAAATTATGAATTTTCTTGCTTAAAAGAAGTGTATTTGTGTATGTTTTATATTTAGATTGCCACACTTACTGTTAGTTTATCAAAATAGGCATTGGCCTCTTACAACTGCCTAGACAGTTGATAATACAGATGTCCATGTAGATGTCTGGGATGAAAAGAAGAGGCAAGTCTTCAATGAAGAGAGCACAAGTTAATGGATCATAAAGGAATTATTTTGGTTGCTTAGCCCATCCAAGGAGAAAATGTTTCTGTTTATTATGTAGATTTGATAAAGAACAGAAATCAAATGAAGACAGGAAGTGAGACAGTGAAGCCTGCTAACTATGAAAGAGTAGCATTAGAGACTTGCAGAGTGGCAAGAAAAATGTCTTGGAAAGATTGTAGACTGCATATTTCAGAAAGAAATTAGACATTTAAAATTCCTCTAAAAGAATCTGCATAAAGTCATATTGAAAGTCAGCCAAGTATCACTGCAAGACATAACAAACCCGTTTTTTTAAACGGCATTGTTCAAAATGCAAAGAAACCTATTTATTTTTGTACATTATGTAAAGATGTAGATAAGTTTTGTACGAGTGTGAAGACTTGTTCACTGCCATCTTGCCCTAATTTTGCTTTGGGGTAATTACAAGTTGAAGTAACATGAGTGCCAATAGCTTGTTCAGTCCACAATTTTCCACGGACAAGAAATGCAACTGGATAATTCCTTTAGAAGGGTTTTTAGAATGAGCTATGGTAAAATGAACATCAGTGTCAAAAAGCATCGTTTGTTAGTATGTGAAGTAAGTCATTGCAATAGAACTGGGTCTATTATGGCACTGTTTTGGTAGTCCTCAATATATACATGTATATTAATTTATTTTCATGCAGGGAAGATTTAGTGTCCTGATTTCCATTTGTATTTTTACCCATAACTCCCCTTATAGTCACACTGAGAGTGCATACTTACTCTGATGCAGAGATCAGTCCATTGGTGATTTTTGAGGAGTATTTTTATTGTCTGACTTTAAGCACCCCACCGAGGTGCCAGAGTTAATTGCCTCTTTTCTTACACAGCAGTGGAGAACATTTGGCACCTCTAGGTATGATTTAGCATAGGAATCACTCTTTTTGGGTGCCTGTGCACTACAAAGGAAGTCAGAACATGTAGATCACCAAACTGTGCATTTGAGACCTGGATTTAGATCAAGTGAATCCACCCTTCAGGCTGGAGAGAACTGAACAAATCACAAGCTGAGCAAATAGCATTTACAAAATAGAGGAGCATGGGAGAAATGAAGCACCTTCCATTCCTAGGACATTAAAGTTGCCTGCAAAACTGAAGTAAACATTTATTAGCACAGAAACTGATATTGCAAGAATAAATTGTTGAGTATTAGGTTGGTAAATGAATAGTGAGTATTAGGTTAGTGAAGTCTCTGTAGCTATCTAGACAGACTTTTATTACCTGTCAAGTCTGTGTAAAACCACAAAGTCGAAGTCTGTGCTGGTAGGTGCTTTTTACAGACGTGGAGGAGGACAGCTTCCCACCCTGAAGAGCATATGATCAAAGAAGTGGTAAGGGATGCAACATGGTGTTTCTCAATATTTTTCTTCCTGTTCTTTCTTTCCTCTTGCTCTCTCAAAAGGTTTTGGTGCCTTGCTGGTTTGTTGCCTGTTAATTTTGTAGTAGCAAATATTTATTCTATATCAGATTCTGGTCTCTTAAGTTTCGTTTTACGCTTCATTAACACTCACTGCACTTTCATTTCTAAAATAGGTTATTGAAAAAATATTAGCAGTTAATTTTTTTACTTACAGGTTTGTCATATAAGCACTGGATTTGACTCACATGCAAAAAGTTTTAATGCTTTCTCTCAGCTTTGGGGGAGGCAAAATAATTGGATGCTGCTAAGCCTGTGCTGGAAAATACACTGCTGCTTTTACTTCAACTTTGCTCACTGCTGAATATGGATTAAAATTTTGAATTGACGTAGAAAGTATTAGTAACATGCTGTGAAATCAGACATGCCAGTTGAAAAGTAGGTTTTGGAAGACGATACTCTTATCCAGTGCATTATAAATTCAAAAAGAACCCCTGTCCACCATTAGTCCCTCCTTCCCACAGCCAGATTGCCAGGGCCAACAGAGATCTTTCCCTCCAGGTACTCTGAGCATACTGTGGTTTTAATAAACACATCACAGTAAGAGCCACTCATTCCTACTTCTGAGAGTTCAAGCAGTGAGGAAAGGAGCCTTGTAGGGAAACTACCTCATGCTTTGATTTGTCCAAAAATTGTTGCCTTTCTGGTAGCTAGAGGTAAATAAAAGGCTTCCTTGGATGTCACAAGATAAGAGTCCAGTCCTCCACCATGACACCAAAAATAGAGAAAACAGGGCAGCCTGTGAGATAGGGTTTACAACCCAGCATGGCAGAGATAGATGTTTGTTGAGGTGCCCATGCCCATCTGTTCTAGGGCCAGCAAAAAACTGTGGCATGGTTCTGAGGTGTCTCTGTTGACCAAAAGTGTATTTTATTCCTTTAAAATGTTGACAGTTGTAAGTACATTTCATCTGTATGGATTACATCGAAGGTTTAACACTGTATTTTGTGGGGAGAAAAGGAAGTTTGAATACTAATAGTAAAAAGATCCCTTTAAGTCCATTCAGCAAGCTTATCTATCCTTTCCTTCCCACTTGGTATAAATCACATCCATGCATAAAACCTAGCTTTACTAACTGGCAGGTACTTGAGGTTGTGCAGTGCATGTTTCAACAAAGCAAAGCTGTACTGTCAAATAAATACCTTACAATATGCATTTCCAGGTTTTCCCAGGTTGTATCACCTGATTCCAGATGGGGAAATTACCTGCATTAAGATCAGCCGTACCGATCCCCATGAAAACCTGGCCATTAGGATTGTGGGAGGCAGCGAGACCCCTTTGGTTCACATTATTATACAGCATATTTATCGAGATGGGGTAATTGCCAGAGATGGAAGATTACTGCCTGGAGACATGATACTAAAGGTACAGTACTGTGGAGGTATGAGATAAAAATATCCTGATGAAGAATATAATTAAGTGGATCATTATGAGATTTGCAATGTTGCATGCAGAAAGATGTCCTAAAGTTCAGAGCATCCCCTGTAAGGCACTGTGATTTCCTAGCTTTTGCCGACCCCAGTGGTAGCTGAGGACACTTGAGGCATGCCAAGGTTGTGCCGTGCCTTCTGCTTTATGTCAGACACACTTGGCCAAAGGTATTTCCCAGGATCACAATGTGGGCATACTTCTCTAGCAGTGAATGAAAATGCTTCTGATAGTGATTTCTGGCAGAGGCTGGATAAGCATCCATCACCCAGCTATGTGTTTCAGAGAGCCTTTTTGTCCTGGTGCCAGCACAGAGCAGCAGAGTTAATGGCACCACTAAGACAAAGCTGTTCCTGCAGGGCACATCCAAACTGCCCAGTGAAGCTGTGACTGTAGCATGGATGGCCCCAGCCTAGCTTTTCCCAGACAAGGCAGACTGCCCAGGATTTACCAAGGATTCCTGTGAATTTCAGCCCCATCCTGGTGTAGTTCATGCTGTTAAAGCAGCAACTTAAAGCTAGTTGTGTCTCTCTGAGCGCAGTCATTCCCACCAGACTGCAGCAGAACAGCGCCTTCATGCCCACATTGGCAATCTGTAAAAGCAAACACCAGCCATATGCTTTTGTCCATGCTGAAGAGTGTTCCTCTTACATTTTGGAGATGTTTCTTAACATTTAAATGGTTCAACCTGTGCAGTGTAAAGCAACATGGAAATAACTTGTCTGATTCAGGTTTTCTAGCCAGTGATGAAATACAATCTTTGTATTTCAACTGGTTTTCATTTAGCAATATAAAGTGCAATGCCTAGTCACTCTTTCATGTATTAACATGATAGGATTGACTGGAAACTCTTTTTCCTCTTTCTTTTCCTCAGCCAAATTTAAATAGTGGTAGTTACAGAGTTTTACTGTCATCTGAATTGAATCTTACCTGGAAAACACTGAGAAAAAGAAAAGTCTGATTCTCTGGTGTGGTAAATCAGCATACAGTAATTTCACGACTATAAGGCGCACCCTTTTGACTAAAATTTTTCCCCAAACCCGGAAGTGCGCCTTATAGTCCGGTGCG
>PYHW01010620.1:19324-80129 GCA_013186435.1 Turdus rufiventris | reverse complement strand
ATCTACATGTTGCAAATTTTGCTGACTCCCGGCGGGTGCGCCTTATAGTCCGGTGCGCCTTATGGTCGTGAAATTACTGTAATTATTAGTAAATATCCAGGGCATTTAAGCTTCTACTTGAGGTTCTTTCCTTCTTTGTAATTAGAGATTCATTAGTGAAGATTTTGGTTTTTTACTGTATCTAGAACAGCTGGGAGATAAAGAAAAAAGAAACAGCAGGAAAACAGTGGGAGTGAAAGGAAAGGCTGGCAAGGCAATTTGAAATCAGAAGCCTGTGGAATAAAACTAAGATATATGAAAGGATATTGAAGCTTGGAAAAGAGCAATAAGAAAGATGAAAACTAACATGTATGCCTGGAGACTATCAGGGAGAAAGGGGAAGAAAAATGACAAAAACTGCCAGTGCAGTGCATCCTTTCCTTGGGGGAAGCTTGTTCTGCACTGCAAACTTGGCCTCCTGTGTGACACAGTTTGAAGTAGCACATGTCACTTCATATGAAGACATCTGTGTATATGGATCTGCCCTCCTCAGTGCCAACTCAGAATAGACTGTCTTTCTGCTGCCGATTTACACTTCTGTCTTCCAGGTAAATGGCATGGACATCAAAAATGTGCCTCACAACTATGCGCTGTCAATCCTGAAGCAACCCTGCCACGTGCTCCGACTGACGGTGCTCCGAGAGCAGAGGTACCGATGCCGGAACAGCGGACTTTCCCTTGACGCTCACTGCAATAGGGATGACAGCTTCCATGTTGTGCTAAACAAGAGCAGCCCAGATGAGCAGCTGGGAATAAAGCTGGTCCGCAAGGCCGACGAGCCAGGGGTTTTTATTTTTAACTTGCTGGAAGGTGGCATGGCTGCCCGCGATGGACAGCTGCAGGAGAACGACCGGGTGCTGGCCATCAATGGGCATGACCATCGCTATGGCAGTCCAGAGAGCGCAGCCCAGCTGATACAGGTTTGTCATCCCCACTGGGTTTGAGCTGTGCAAAAAACAAAGCAGTGATTTTTTTCAGCATCCATTGCAAAGCAGGGGCCAAACACTGAGTGTGTATTTGGAAGAGAGAATGACTCAGGGTTAGAAGGGAATTTACTCCTCTGAAAGCTCCTTGGTTTTACTGTGGGGAGGAGCGTGAACACGGGCATGGAGCCTCACAGGGGTGCCTGCTACCATCAGGTTTTGGAATGTATAGATCAATGCAAACATCTATATACTCCAAATATCACCAGAGTGATGCCAGCTGCCAGAAGGCATGCCAGCCTGCACCCTGGCAGCATGGGTTCCAGCAGAATCGTGGTTCCCCTGGCTCAGAAATAGTCACAGTGCCCTCTGGTTCAGACTGGAGCAAACCAGAGTAGCCTAAGGCATGTTTCAGGATGAACATCACCCTCCCAGACTCAATGATTTCCCATGCATGTGGTTTACAACAGAAGGTAGTCCACACCTTACAGATATTTCTTACCTAAATCCAGTATGTAGAAGTCCAGTTCTTTGGGAAAATGGATCTGTAGTTGTAGTTTTCATTAATCTCTGATTAGAGTCATGTGTAGTTATTAAATGGGTGTTAACACAGAATTGTCAGACAAAAAAAACCAAAACATGCCTTTCTCAGCTACAAAATTGGTCAGCTTCTGCCTTATTTTACCCCCAGAACCAATTTGGGTTTTTTGTTTACTGACTATGTTTTTAAAAAATTCAATATAAAAAGAAAAAGCCAAGAATTTGTTGTTGCTTTTTTCTCATATTTATAGCTTATTATACTTATGCAATTTTGAATTTCATTTGGAGGCATGTAGATTGTTCACATATTGAAGAATTTCATGGGCTTTAATAACAAGATGTCAAATCAGGCCAGCTACTTTTTCTCTCTGACAGGCGTAATCAAGGTAATATCAGTTAGACTGAAACAGTCAAATCCATGCATTTTGTGGAAAGGATTCCTCCCTTAGCATAGATTCACAGTTGGTTGTAGCCAACTTTTATTGTGAAGTTGATAGCATAGGTGAAGAAAATGTCATCTCCTTACACAATGTCAGTTGTTGAAATTCTGATCCAGCATCTTTCTGGATTACCTTATGTAGCTCACTAACTGGGAACAGAAGGCAGAAGGTTTAAATTCTCTGAGGGCAACAAGTCTGGAACTAAAAAAAATCTAAAAACCTATTATTGTTGGAGCAGTTCTTTAGGGCTACAAAACAAGGTATCAGTGCTTCATAAGCGAAAAACACATGAGATTAAATGGAAAAAATTGCTAACAGGAGTATTCACATACAAGTGTTTAAGAGTGCAACTAAAGTCCTTATTGGTCTCCAAAGAGTGGATGTTATGTATAATAATGCTTGAAATGCACACCAGTCCCTGGGAATTTAAACAAGCCCATCAAAGGAGAAAGTCAGGTTTCCACACAGCCAGGATTACATTGCATTGATGTGAGCTCTATGAATCACATTTGTCTAATGCAAAATTCCTGGAACCTGTGTCTTTTTTGTTATGTTTTTCATCAATTATCATTTGCCTTTCCTGTCTCCGTGTTATGCCAGAGAAAAAACTTTTATACTGAAGCTACAAGTGTTTTGCATTTGCTTCGTATATGAAGAGCTATTTTGCCGTGTCCTCCAATTTCTCAGCAGCATCCTTCCTGCCTGTTGAGAGCTCAGCATGTCTCTTGCAGTCCATCAAGGTCTTCTAATTCATGGTGGTGAAAGCTACAAATACACTATCAGTTTCTTTAAAAGAACATTCACTAAAAGGTGCAGTGGCTTGTTAAAGCAAGCACAGATGGAAGACTGTCAGATTTCTGTGTAATCTGATTATTTTTGACTATTAAATAATGAATAATCGAGATAAATCTTATTCTTGAGGCCTATAGAAACTATACATTAGCATATGTGAAGCAGTTGCTAATCAGTAGGTTAGGTGTCTGTTTATAGGCTCTAAGATCTATCACAAGAACTGAAATGAAGAAAACGTGTAAGTGCTAATTAGGAACGTGCACCCATCGTAACACTTGGGAATTTGCTGCCTCCTGTTTGTCACATCATCTTAAGCCATGGCCTTGTGTCAGAATTGACACTTTTAATCTAAGTAATGAGGCATTCCACATCTGTTTTCCATGAGAGTGACAAGAAAAGGAGCAAGGTAACAGATATGAAGTGCTCATGTGAGCACATCAAGCCAAGCTACGCGGACTGAGTCAGACTTCAGTGACCCCAGATGTACACCCTCCTCCTCACCTCCTTCCACCGTAATTGGGAGCAGCTACAAGGAGCAGATGAGCAGCTCTTCTTCCCAACAACTACCTCTGACAAGCAGGTTGAGATGTGGAGCATATCCGTGCTCCATCATCCCTGCAAGAGATGGGGCAGCTTCTGCCAAGATGAGCCCTGCTGCCTCTTTCTAAGATGCAATTACCTACTAGATCCTCAGAAGTTGCCACTGTGTCTCTGCCTTCCTGCTTGATTTGCCTTGGCTGTAACAGATTTTAATTCTAGTAGATTGTTTCAGCTCTTACGTGCACTCGGTATCAAAGCTTTCTTTAATTTTCACTTCAGCATGAAATCCATAGAATTGTTGGAAAAGCCTCTGATAAGAGGGAGGGAGAGCTCAGAATGAATCAGCGATAAATAATCTGATCAGTAGAAACATTAATGGGTTTTCATATGTATGTAAATAGAAAAGCTGTTCTTGTTGTTTGGATAACTTTCTAAACCACTCTGACTTCTGAGAAACTACTCAGCTTGACTGGCCTGTAGACAAATGTGCCATTGCAACAGAGACTCTTGTTGAACTTTTGCTAGTCGTTCCATGAGAATTAATCATGTTTTACAGCCTTTCTGTAAATAACCAGCTTTGAGGCTTACCATGTGGCAGCAGATGAATTTCAAAAGAAGTTAAGTTGAAACTGTTCATTTTAGAGAAAACTGTATTTTTGTAGGGCCACATGCCCTTGGGAGATTTAATCTCGTACTGTTCAGCTCCACCTCTGTCATATTACAAACTAGGAACCAAGGTGGTTTCCTTTCTCCCAATGTACAGAATTCTGCTTTTGGGTGGTAGTTGAGTCCAGATTCTGTGAATTAATATTCCATAAAACCAGATCTGTTAAATATGCCTAGAAAGTTACTTTGAAATATGCGTATAGGCACTAAATGATATATTATGAAGCTGTGAAGATTTGAGTTTCTAGTAAAAAAAATAGCATTCCCCAAGTTATTGGGAAAGTAACAAAGATGTGCACATTTTCTACTTCATTAAAAATAGCATGTCCTGAACATGTATATTTCAATCTTGAAGTTGGAGGTTTAGGAGAGGTAGGTTACTTTTTCTTAAAATGACACTTTCCCAAAGCATTTTTAATTCTCAGCTGCAGCTATTGAATTCAGCTCCAGCAAGGACAAACCAAGCTATAAAAACAAGATTCCCAGAAGCTTCCTCTGGCTTCTGTTAATTGTCTGTGGGAGATTTGATTTCAGTAGTGCAACTGGATCTGGGTTTGGTTTTCAGCTGCTGTTTTCAATGCCAGTTTTCCTTGGAGCTTCTCCCCAGTGAGCAGGGCACGTCACCGTGCCAGCAAGTGAGCCAAGACGTCTGCTGCCCTCGGGGCTGCAGTACCAACTAACACTGCAGCTGCTGCCCCAGGGGCACCAGACTAGTGGGGGGCTTCGCACTCGATACTGAGCAGTTCCTCTGGTATAACCTGAGAGCAAGAAGGCAGGAGTCCCTCTGCAGACTAGTCATTAAAAGCCGCTCCTTCCTGGCACAACAACAAGGTCTTTAGCCTAGACAGAAGGAGATTAGAGGATTAATTTTTACATCTTCAGAGTATTCTTCTATAGCACTGAAGTTATTAGTACACTGTTCTTCATTTCAGTTCAGTATATTGGTTTATGGCAAGCATCTATGATTTATCCAAGTAAATCTCACTCCCTCTCAGCTTTATCTTTGTGTCACTATTGTCTTGAACAGATTCATATGAGCCCCGCTGAGAGGCAAATGAAGCCATTTGCTTCTAGGGAAACAGTGCTGATTGAATAAGAAAGAAAAAAATCCCCACCTGTACACAGAATTAACACTAATATCAGGTACACACACAGAGCCCTTAAAAATAACGAGCAAACATTGCCTCAGTAGAAACATTGCAGCATCTCTCAGGCACACAAATATTCTGACTACATTGTGAAAAAAGGCCTAGAAGATCTTTGAGCTTGGGTTATTTGCTTTTGAAGCTGCTCTTTCTGTATTTCCATTGCCCTGTGTGCTTGCTTATGCCCACCCTCTTTCTGTCCACTGTTGCAGTAGGATTTTACTTCACAAAATAAAATCCCTTTTCTCTCTTTCTTTAAGCTTCCATACATTTCTCATGCTCATTGCATGTAGGTGGCTTAATTACATTGTTTTTTCCCCCACTTTCACTAGGCAAGGTGTAAGCACATACCTGACTTCAGGTTATTTTTTCTGTTTTCCCATCCATTTGGCGGCAGCAGCTTTGGTTGTCTGTCTGTCTCTCTACTATGGCAGGCAAATTGCTGCTTTGCAGTGGTTTACAGAAGTATAGGTGAGACCTTATCAGCACTCACTGTGGTGGATCAGTGTTGGATCCCAGAAACCTGAGGGTTTTGAGCTTTCTGTGCTGTCAGGCTTCCAGCCAAATTTGGGGCAGGTAGAAAGGATTTTTTAGAGTTAACACTAAATTTTCAAGAGAAATATTAAGTAGCTGGTAGTAAACTTTTATGAACTTCATTGACCTGAACTAATGCTACTGCTTTATGTCATAGCAACCTCATTAATGGGAAATCCAACCATCGTTTGAGTGGTTCCTGCATTTCACAGACACGCTGGGGCTGAGGTGCAGGGGATTGATGCACTGGGGCTGTGGGATTCACACTGTGCCTCCTCCCGCAGGCCAGCGAGAAGCAGGTTCACTTCGTGGTGTCGCGGCAGACCAGGCAGCAGACCCCCGACCTCCTGCAGGAGACAGGCTGGAGTTACAGCGCTGGCAGCTCCCAGCCTTGTCCCGCCGAGAGAAGCAACCCCAGCAAGGTGAGGGCACTCCTCTGCCACCCATGGGACAGGGGAGTGGGAGGGCAGCTAGTGTTTCATGTCTCAGGGTGTTAGCTCTGGCTTCTGTCACCAGAAAAAGCATGTCTTACTTGGAAATGGAAACACTAAAGTTGTGCAGCTCGTTATTTATCCACTGGTTCCGCCCTGGCGTGAGCAGGCGAAGCGAAGGCAATGAGCAGTGGTGGGGCAGGTGTTGATGTGCACACAGCATCCTGGCCACGGCCACAGAGCTGACCAGCACAGGAAAATGCACTCCAACAAAAAGAAAAGTTTTTCTAAAGTTTCTGCATCTGTAGCATAGTCTTCAGACAAAAAGCTTTCACATACTGGCCTGAAAGATTCCCATAAGCTACTTGAAAATTACGGTCATTATTAGGCTGTTTCTCATTTAATAAAATGCCCTTGCAGGAACTGAATTTGTTTATTTCACTAAATCTGAAGTCACATGTCTGGCTAATTTATATTAATCACCCTGAATGTCGCCACTTATGCAAGCCCATGCAAGCTTGACCCTGGCCACTGGTGCCAGGACTGTATCAGGGAGGTGTGCTGGCAGGGCTTAAGTTCATCCTGCTTGATGGATTGCCAGTTCTGTCCTTAAAGGGACCTCTGGACCAAATATCAGGTGCGTAGCTGTCAGCTACAAGGCAAGTCTAGCTCTGGATTTTACAAATGTTAAAATATACCCATATTTGCAGGTCTTTTAAAACTACATTATTCAGTGTTTTTATGTGTTAAAAATACTAGTATATATTTATCTATTTTTTGTTTTCCTTTTCCACAAAGTCGCAATCACAGTTCTTGTTCAGTGGGATCAGATTAGCAGGAGTTAGAGCAGGAAGCAGTCAGTGAGTGTTCAGTAGCTACTACCAAGTAGCAAGCAGTGCCCTACCAGTCTTCCATCTGTGAGGCATTACTTTCTAATGAAGCAATGATTTCCATAGGGAGATCTGTGTGGGACAGCAATTAGCTTGTGTTGCTACTGTGTGATTGCTAGGGAAGATCCAAGCACCTGCTAACTCTACCATGTTGGTCTGAGCAATTAATTGATTCCACATGGGATTATTTGGGAACGTGACTTGTCTCTCTCTGACCTTGGATCCTCATTTTCTCTTCCTGTACCAAGAGGTGTTGGATGGGAGCTCTTGTAAGTCCAGCAATATTTTGGGAAGCTGTGAGACTGAAGGCACAATGTTGGCTTTGTAACAGTCTTTTAAAGACTAATGAGTAAGTGCTGTAAAGACTAATGAATCATCTCTTGTTGGACAGACCACAGTTTTTAGGGGGATTTCCAGTTTTCCACGAGAGAGGAGTACTGCTTAAGCACATGAGTGGGTGTACTGCTGTGGGCTTCTGTCCAATGCCACCATTTGGGCACTTTCCAGGAAAGATCACAGCCAAAAAAGATAATTCGGATCTGTTCCTATCTCCCTTCAGCTTTCTGTGTACGTAGTAGAGGGCTTCTATCAGAGAAAATGCTCTGGCAGTAGATCAGCAGATCAGTACAGCCACACAATGAGCTTCAGGCACTGCAGACTTTCGGTCTGATATAAATATTACTGGAGTGGTAGCTGGCCTTTTATAGGGCATGACGGTGTCAGTTTAAATGTTTCATGATATTTTGCTGAAGGTTGAACTGAACATAATTTGCAATTCAAAATTTTTTAACTGGCTTTGAAAGATTTTTAAAATGTTATTTATTTTAAATAGGCATTAGTGCAGGAATAATGCTTGCAAGCCTAAGGCCTGTACAGTGTCCTAATGCAGCACATGCTCCTGCCCAAAACCAATGTAATGCTTGTTGTCTGGACCTCACTCTCAGGGGAGTCTCTTATGTGTGTGTGCTTTGATGAGTCTGCTACCTACTGCTGTCATCAGTGGGATTGCTTTTTTATGTGTGATTAATAGAGGATTGCTAGCTGCCTTGAATTCTGGTTAATTTTAAGGTGTTTTTTGTCCCCTGAGCTTACTGTAGAAGGTGATATTAGATGGTTAGGAACGCTCTCTTGAGAAACTGCTCTCACTGTAGAGCATGTATGTATACATGGGTTGAAATTTGCTCTCAACCCTTGACTGTATTCAGCATCAAGAATAAACTCTAGTTTCCAGCAGCCACCTGGCTCATGCAGTGGCTCAGGAACCACTTTGGGCCAAGCTGTTGTCCTCAGCACAGCCAACCTCCATCTGTACAGTGTGAGGAGGTGCCACCAGCCATGTTGCCTGAATGGCTCTGGATTAGAGGAGGATGATCTCTTGTGACCATGTCCTTCTCTGGTGGCAGTGATGCCAGGTGTACAGTGTGCCAAGAGATTGGTCCTGCCCAGGGTCTCATGGATCTGTTTTCCTCTGTACAGAGATAGGGGAACCAACAAAGGGGAAGCACTGCCCAAACTGTTCTGGCTGCTGCCTGATTCAGAAAAGAGATGTCACAAACACTTTCTTGTGCAGATGAGGTTGTAAAGCCAGGCTGTTACAGGCCCAGTTCAATTCCTTTGAAGTCACTGGGACCTTTGCCATTAATTAAATAGCGCTTGTTTTTAATTGGAACTGTTTTCTTACTTCATTCCAATTAATTGTCAAGTACTTAAAGCAAAGAAAATGTTGCTGGAGCAGGCAATGTTTCCTGACCATATGAGCAGGTTAACCTTCAGGTGAAGTACATATTCCAAACAGACACAGCAATGTTTTTTGCTGCAAGACACGTGTCATGGCTTTGATGTTGTGATAATCTGCTGTAAATATTTATTTCCCAGTAAATATAAAGAAAAGGAGGAAAAAATAAAAAGACGAGGAGATGAACTGTTATGTTTTTCTTCTCCTGACCTCCAAGGTCGCTTCAAAATGACAGAGAAGGACAATTGTTTAGAAGAGAATGCACTGAAATGCAGTCACTGATAAACACTGCCTTTTAACTGGTTTACTTGCTATCGATTATACCTCCAAGCAAGTTCTACGTATGTTTACTAAAAAAGGCTTTACTTTCCTTTCATCACTGCCTTTGTCTCCGTCAAGCCACCCCAAATCCTTTCTGTCTGCAACTATGTAAAA
The DNA here is from genome assembly GCA_013186435.1 of Turdus rufiventris. Classification (NCBI taxonomy): domain Eukaryota; kingdom Metazoa; phylum Chordata; class Aves; order Passeriformes; family Turdidae; genus Turdus; species Turdus rufiventris. The sequence continues at coordinate 71,019 of PYHW01010620.1, read as the reverse complement.
AATGACATGGGAAAGCTTCAAAGGAAAATTGGTCCTTTGTGGTTCAGCATACAAGTACTGCTATAAGTCTTCATTGAAATGTAGCAGGACAATTTGTTTCCAAGCACTACTTTGAAATCTTTCCCTCTGTTCCGATTCCTCAAAAAAATAGTGATAATCCAGCTAATGCTCTAATGTTTTTATTGTCTGAGACTGGATGTATGCTGCATAAGTAACGTCTGCTCTCTCACTCAGAGCAAATTCACAAATAGAATCCAAATTTCATGTTTTTCTACAAAATTTTAGGTTGTAATTTAGTGAAAATTAGTAGTGCCCCATCCCACATTTCAGGAAGTGGCCTTTTCCTGATGGAGAGCCATTCATTTTCAAAGGAAACAGGTTATTTTTGCAAAACATGGATGAAACATTAAGTTTATTTTGCACAAAGATAGTACTACAATGCTTAAAATATTTACACCTTAAAATCAAAGGTGAAAGGTTAAAATTATTTGGATCAGAATGTAAAATTTATCTGGAACATAATATTTTCTGAAGGTTTTAAAAATCTTCAGAACTTCCTAGGTTTGTTTGCAAGCCCTAAGCCAAATTACTCTGACACAGTGTCTGTGTTCTGCATGGACCAGGTCTAATGTGTCCAAACAACTGTGTTGTTTGGTTTTCTCCCAGAGACTGAGAGAATTCCTCTTTCCACTGAGCTCTTTGCCTTTTTGTTTCTGGAGCTCTGTGGCAGCTACTGCTCATCTGGTCAAGCATGGAGAAAACCTTTGCTAAGCTTCTAGAAAGTCCAGTGTTTTGTTGTTAACATTGCATCACAGAAATCTTGGAGTTAGTTCCAACAAACTTACCTTAAAAAAATCCCCACAAATCAAAGACATAGTCTGCCCTATTCCCATAAAAAAATTCTTGCCATAATCTTCCTTTGTCCCATCATTGTCCCTCAAGGAGCCATTGTGGATTCATCTGCTCCACTTTCCCAGCTGCTGGCCCAGGAGCCAACGTAAAATGTGATCTGTCGGATTTCTAAGAAGAGATTAACATGGATTTAAATGAGTTTTATAGAATATTTTTGCATATTACAAATGTGAGGTCACATTTGTGAATGAGAAGAGTCTTTTAAATATGTGTTTGAAATGTATTTGGAAGTGTGCTGGAGTGGATGATGCTGTTCCTGCAAGAGGGGCTGGGATTGTCAGGAGTTGATGTCAGGAGCACTGCTTATAAAATACTTAAGGAAAGCAAAGCAACTAACATTTAAATTCAGATTTTATTTGCCTTTTGAACTCTTCTGTAAGAACTGAGTGCATGGTAAACATGACATCCAGTTCACAGGTTTTGTTGGAGCTTGCATTGTTGTGGTTCTCCATTCTGTGGCACCTGTGGGTTTGTCTCACCCTCATTCATGAACTGGTTATCGCATGACCAGCTATGTGTATTTAACTTTTCCTGTTCAGGGGCAGAAATATAAAGATGACAGTCCCAAAGTGACCCTTCAAGCATAAGCACTAAGAGGACCTGGGAAATTGCTGGCTCTTCACTGTAAATGTCCTTTTCCTGAACAGAAACCCTTATTCTTCAAGTATATTTCCACCCATAACTTACAAAGAAACACAGATATCTGGAAGATAAATTAAATATACCTCTTCTACTATGGCCCCATAGGTTTCATTCCTCAAACCTAAGAGGACTACTTCATACTAAATGTAGAGATAATGCTCAGACTGCAAGCAGCAAGATAAGCAGAACCTGATAATCAAAGAGTCGATGACCACCAGTGATGTTATTATCAAGAACTTTATTTTCTTTTAAAATTAAATTCCATATTTACATTTCAAGAACCTGAATCTATTAGCCTTCACACTAAAACAATTCTGGTTTTGATGGGAGCAGTGCCTGACTTTAGCTATTAAAACACAATTATCTTGGTGCTAGCTTTGGCTGCAGATGCTTAAGCCCCTGAGGGAGTCCTGCCTGCCATCAGGCCGGGTGGCTGGGGAGTGTTTTGGTGTTACTCCCATGAATATTTGTTTTGATAGAAAATGCCAAAGCTGTCAGGGAAGTCGCCATGCTCACAAACTGTGTTTGTTGTTGCTATTCTCTCCATCACAGAGCACTCTTCACACTGTCACCTGTCATGAGAAGGTGGTGGCTGTCAGGAAAGATCACACAGAATCACTGGGAATGACTGTTGCCGGTGGAGCATCTAACCGGGAATGGGATTTGCCTATCTATGTGATAAGTGTGGAACCTGGAGGAGTGATCAGCAGAGACAGCAGGATAAAAACAGGTAAAAAGGGGTGGTTTTTAAAGCCTGCTTTAAATCAAGAGCTTCTTTTGAAAACAGGGATAATGAAAGAGCTTCACACTCTGACACCTTCAGCAATCCTACAGATTTTGGGATGTTTTGGATTAGAGGACCTCAAGTCAGCTACCAGAAAAGACACAACATGCAGCAGTAATCACCTCTTTGAAGTAGGATGTAGGAATATTCTGGTAGGAAAAAAAGATTAATAGTTTTCCACAGGAAAATTAGCTTGCACTGCCATCTCCTCACTCCTGATGCATTTATTGTGCAGCCTTCATGTATTTTTAAAGTAATTTTTTGTGCTTATTTGTCATTGCATTCATGAATTTGAATGAAATATACAGGAGCAGCAAAATTCCTGTTATATAAGAAGCCACATTAGTGCCTTGTGGTTCAACACCATGTCTGGAAACACTGGCTTCCTAACCTCATTTAGCTACAAACGTAACAGAGTGATAAAGCTAGTAGTTTCTCTCCTTCTGCATGAATAAGCTTTTAGAGCAAGAGGAAAAACACATTTTATCAGTCGGCTTTGTGGGAATAGCTGGGCAGCAGAGGAAAGATGGAACTCTCAGTTTTCAGGATGTTACATCTTCAAGAAGCCTGCATCCAGCAATGACACGGTTCACTTACCCTTCAACCCCTATGTTCTCCTTCAGTCCAGTCACTCCTGGAAGCTGGAGGGAAATCCTGAGTTTGAGGGAAGTGGAGGTACCCAAAAATGGGGCAGAATATCTGCAACTCAGACCTCACAAGCCTGGGTCTCAGTGCCCAGCATTGGCACACGTGGGAACCTCCTCTTTGTGTCTGCTCAATGAAACCCATGTAAGAACATGACAACAGGAGTAAAACAGCAGGTTTCCCCTTTCCTCCTGCTGGGAAATGACTGCCTCTCAGTGGGATACACTTTCCAAAAATATTCATTATGAGGCAGCATGGAAAACTCAGCCTAGTTAATTTGATAAAATTAGAAACAAATGAATATGTGACATTATAATAGTGCCATAGGCCTCTGATTTAGAGCAGCTCTTAGGCTGTTGTCCTTCTCACTGGGGGCAGACCACAAGAAGAGGTTAACATTCACATTGCAGTGCTTGGGCTGCCAGTGATACATCCCTGCCCAGAGAGGCATCCAGGCCAAGCACAGAGGGCACCCAGGACAGCCCTGGCATGGGAGCCTGCTATGAAGGGTAGCAGAGCATTTAACACTGTGGCTGGTTGCATGACATTAGTGATGCCTTTATTGTTCTTCCTGTAGTGATTGAGGTCATCTTTGCATTTTTCTCTGTAGCTGCTGTGCCTATATTATAAATAAGGCATAGAGAAAGATGGTTTGGCTGGCAGGCATTCAAGCAGGCATTAATATGAAAATAAAAATATGTTATTCCACAAAACAAACCAGGAAGTGCCAGTTGGAGTGGCAGTCCTTAGCCAAAGGAGAAAAAATGTCATTGAGCTGTTGGGTTTCAAGCTTAGTTTGAGCGCAGATGTTGTTAGCTAGAAGTGAACTCCAGAGATCCAGAGCAGTACTAGGCACCAGTACCAAAGCTTGTTGGTACAGCAGGACCCCAGCTGTTTGCTCAGCTCCAGATGCAGGATATAACATGAAAAGAAACTAGGACAATTTTTTTTTTTTCTGTCCAACCATATGAAGTTTCTGTGTACAGGAATCTGGACCCTTCCCTCATGCCTGTGGCATTTTTACTAGCATATGTTTCACAGCCACGTTAAACTATAGCATTAACAAAAAGCCTCATCAAGCAGCCAGTTCTTGGCCATGGATTTGACTCACTTGTTTGTGGAGGTGGGGAGGGATCCTGGAAACACTTGTAGGCTTTTTATCATCCGCTTTATTGGTCTCAGGTGACATCCTCCTGAATGTGAATGGCATTGATCTGACGGGAGTCAGCCGGAGTGAGGCCGTCGCCCTACTGAAGAACACCAACTCCTCAGTGGTGCTCAAAGCCCTGGAGATGAGAGCATGTGAAGCCCAGGAGGAGCAGGGTCACCTGCCACCCCCTGAGGACACACAGGTGATGTCTGAGAGCAGCGAGTGGTCACCGTCCTGGGTTATGTGGCTGGGGCTGCCACGGTAAGTCCACAGATTGCAACCTCTTGCTGAGGGGGAGTAGGAGGAAAGATTTGTGTTTTCTGGCAATTCTTTCTTTTGGCTTTATTCATTGCACTGACATCTTAATTAAATCCAGGCTCTGTCACTGACTTGACTCTAAATACCTCCCCTTTTTAAATGGGTACATGTACATGGCAAAATAGACATGCAGTTCCCCTTTGAGGGAGGATAGGATACTGATTTTTTTTAATCTTGTAAACACATCTGGCACTTAGAGAGTGAAAGGAAAATCTTGCAGGGATACAGGAGCTTGCTGAACTGGAGTCTAGGCTCAACCACCCTGCAGAAGGCAGAGATACCCCTTCTGCAACACTCAAGCTGCACAGCCCTTCTTAGACAAATCCAGCTGAATTGTTTGACTTTACCCAGATGTTGCAAAGTTCATGCAGTTGGCCAGTATCTCCAAATCACCTCTTTTAACCCCACCCCCGCCTGAAATAAGTCCATTTGTCATGCACAGGAAGCAGCTGTGTTGTAATTTCAGCAAGGATAATAAGAGCACATCGCCTGTCGCTCCCGGTGTGCACGGTGTAATACCTACAGCTTCGCGACATTGCGGAAAGTATGGAATGAGGACACACTGTGAATCTGTGGATATGCAAAGCTGGGATCACACAGCTGAAACTGATACTCAGTTTTAAGGAATGAAGAATTTATCTTATGTGTTCCTCTCGACTGTACTCCTAACTAGGGCAGCAGTTCAGTGTCTCTTTTTTACAGAAGGACAGGAAAAGATGGTCTGCAGAACAGGTGGGGTTTTTTTCTAGGCACAGTTTCAGGACTCCTATTCATTTCCTACTCTTGCGTAACAGGTGTCCCTCTTGCTAGCTGGAGCCATTTTGAGCTCATTCACCTTGCAGCAAGGGCTGCTATAAGGGCCAGATGTTTTCAGGGCTTGGTCTGATGCTAATGACTGTATAAAATGTGCTGAAGCACTGCAAGAGCAGAAGGCAGGCTGTGTGTCTGTCACCCACAGGCACAATGCTCCTTCTGCAGTAGAGAGGACTACATCTTTATACCTGTGAAAGAAAAGCAAATGCAGTAAATGGATGCCCCTTAACTTGTTATCACAGGCAATGGTAAATTTTCCTCACTCAGTCTCTCTGAAGTCAGGCAGGCCCAGGGAGATCCTCATTCCTGCTAACTCCTTCTGTACTCCTGAGCTTGACCAGCACCACGGTGTAGGTACTAGAGCATGGGTAACGCTCTGGGTGAAGAGACAGCAACAGACTAGAGGCCTTATAGATGCTGCAATCTGCAGAGCTGAGTCTTGCCTTCTACCACCATCCATTGCTGTATGGACTGAAACAATCTCACCCAACCTAAGCTACCTGCATTGGGCTGTGTAGAAAACCTGAGCTGCCTGGTCATCATCTTCTACTCACAGCTGCCTGAAGTTCCCACCACCTTAGCCTGGTAGAGGACCTGAAGGACAGAGCTCCACAGTACTGCAGGTTTGCACCCAGAGTTCACATCTCAGAGTTCCTCTTTGCAGTTTGGCAATAAAATGGGTTTTCCCATTTTAGAAACAGTTTCTGAGCTCACTTTAGCCTTCCTGCTCTGAAAGCTGCATGTGTGAAGGCATTCCAACTCTTTCAGTCTGAAGGAAACAGCCCCAGTGTCAGCGAGGCTGAAGACAAGAGCTCATTGTAACTCTATCCCCAGCTGTGAGGCTGTGCTCAGAGCACAGCATGGCCCTTCTCCTTCAAAGAGACATGGGGACATTGGTATGCTGAGTGGGGACACTGCTCTGAACATCAGACTAGAGCCTGGGACAGGGACCAATGTGCATTAGATGTGACAGTAACAAAGGTGCTCTGTTTTCTTATTAGCAGCTGATTGGCTGAGTAGGAGCACAAGAGGATCAGGTTTGGGATTGCTCACTAGGTATTAGCAGACCCTTCCCCAGCATAAGTGTGCTCACCCACTTATTGTTCTGATTCTCCAGGGCCCACATCAGATGTCTGAAAGTCCAAGTTCTCTCACAAGGATGTGTATTGTGTTAACTCATTGTGCTCCAGGTTGAGCATTTAACCTTTCTCTGGTTTTAGTTTGCTTTTGACAAGGATCACATCTCACTAGATCCCAAGATATTGTCTCATGACATTTTCCAGGCTTTTAGAGAAAATTATACTCTGTCTAAATAGATGTCGGACAGGTCCATTCTCGAAAAAGATCCTGAAGTGCAGTTTCGGGGCAAAATGTTGAAGAATCACCTACTTTAATTAAAACTATTTACTAGAAGGACTGCTCCAAGATATGTGAGTCTAAAAGTGTTTAGTACAGCTAACGGAAAAGCAGAAATGTCAAAATCGTGATTATGCAGTATTATGCAAAGTATTTGGGAAGATGGGCAGGAAGGGACATGCCTATGTAAGACAAAGTGAATAAATAGAAAAGGAAGTAAAACTGGTAGGCCAGGAACAGGCATGGTTTTAAAAAAGAAGAGGCTGGATTATTTAAATTTGTTTCAGAAGAGAAAGATGTTGCTCAAGACAAGCCCTGGCAGTGAAGTGTGTGTATTTGTTCACAGCAAGCAAGGTGGGGTGTTCGGAGGCAGCTTGACCTCACAACTCAGAGTGGGATGTTCATGCTCAGGAAACTGAGGAGAGTCTTTCCTTCTTTGTTCCAAATCCATGAAATTTTGAGGAAAATCCTGTGAATGGTAGCATAAAATGTGCTGAGTTGAACTAAACATTAGAGAATGTCTACAGACTTCTGTTAATGATCAATGAAGTAGAAAACAGGCTAACATTAATAAGAGTTACATGATTTAAAGTAGCTTACTGTAAATGCCTGATTTTCCATACTAGAACAGAACTCTCCCTTGCCCAGGGACTGCATGCATATTACAGAGATGGCTACAGACAAGAGACTCAAATATTGAAAGTTAGGGAACTATATCATTTTTCTGGATGAAGCTGGTAGCAGCAGAATCAGACGAATTATTTGATCCTTTGCACCAAAGCTCAAAGACTTGGAAAAGCCATCTTACTAAATTAACATTTGTGGATCCCACTTAAATTTTGTCCTTTTCTTATGAGATCTTAGAATTGTGTTTTGTCAGTTTCGTATGGCTTAATAATACACAAACAGCTCCTCTGTTCTCTCTGTAGTATGATCCAATATGTGGTGGTTATAAAATACGTGCACATGTGCATCTGACATCTGTCAAAACTTGGCCTGCACGCAAGCAGAGGGGCTGTGGGCTGGGCGGCGGGAGGAAACAGTGATGCAGGACCTTAAGCATTCTCAACCAAAGACTTATTTCAGGGTAGCTAATTTAATTGTTTGTTGTTTAGGAAGACAGAACTCCTTTATTGGTAGAGGGACATGTTGTTGTGAAGCATGCACAAAGGAAATAACGGGGAACAGCTGGCGAAAAGCATTTCCCCAGCTCTGTGATGCTGCTTCTACCCTTGCTTGTTTTCCTGCTTTCCTTTCTTTGCTCTCCTCACCTTTTCTTCCCTCAGCTAGTACTCAGAATACTTTTTAGATCACCCTGTCATAACATGTACTAACATTAGTACTTCACACAAGTGCTTTTCTTCATCTGTAAAGTGAGATGAGAAAGAGACAAGGTGGCCAAAGTAATTCTGCAAACCTGGGGTAGAACAAGATGTAAAACATGAAATTAGGAGAGAAACACCTCCAAAGTAACTCCATCGAGGCTGTAGGATGCTGGTGGAAGCAATTCTCAAATATTACTTACTCTACTGCTATTTGTGCACTGTAATGGGGTGGGAGGAGGGAGTTACCCTTTTCATAGCTGTTTTTGCTGAAATCCTGCTGCAGTTGGGCTGGTTTTCATTCCTAGAGCATAAGGCTACTTGTGCTTCATGAAAATCAGCAGGGAATTTGCATTTAACTACTTGCAAGCAGGCGCTTTTAAATTCCTTATGCATCAGTAACTGATGCTTTATTGTAGTATTGTTTAGGATAGGACCCTGTGGGTAGACACTATATATCCCCAAATCTTGTACCTGAGACAGGTTCACACATAAATTATTCCTTATCCTCATCTTCTGGAGTATTTAGTGATAAAGGCAGAAGGCTCTGAGCTGCTCTCTTCCAAGGAGATGGTTCTCCTTAGACCAGTTGTTTAGTGGGTTATGGTAGTTTGACTGGGTCAAAACACCCAGACTGTGGCTTTCATTATCACAGAAATATAAGCTACTCAAACACACTAAGAATCTTCATATGATTTTTTTTTTCTCTACAGTACTTTGTAGCTTGTCTTTATGATTAAAACAGCCCTAACAGAATGGACTCCCTTGGAGTGGGCTGCTCTTTGCTTAGGCAGAGAGCTCTACTTAGGCACTGAACTATTTGGAGCAAGCTGTAACTGCATTACAAACAGCTCAGCTTTTGCCTGTCAGCATCCTTTTCACAATTGTGACAGCGCTGACAAACAGCTGATGGATGATGCACGGCCATGCTTATACCTCTATCCCATAGGATGGAGATAAGAAAAAGTCGAGTTAAAGCCATAAACACATCCTAGACACTCCTTTTAGGTCAGTCTCTAGCTATGGCTGTAGTAATGGGTTGGACCTGCCTGCACCAGCACCCAGAGCGGGGTGAGTGAAAAGGGGAAGGACGAGTAAACTCATTGGTCAAAAGACACAGAAATCCCTCACTCATCATTGTCATGGACAAAACAGACTTGGCTTGCAGAACTGAAAACATTTAATTACCAATTTGCGTATTAGGAGCCAAAGAACACAAGGTTGTAAACACTTCATGAAAAGGGGATTAAAGGGGGCTTCCCAAACTGAGCGTCACACCAGCACCTCCTCTCCTGACTTCCATGCTTCCGCTGCCTTCCCGTCACAGCCGGTCCCTTTGGTAAAGCAGAAGGCAGCACAGGGGCTTGGAGTCACAACAGAATGTTGCTCTCTGCTGTTCCTTGGTTTCCATGTGTTTTCTCTGCTCTGGCAGAGAGAAAAATCCTAAAGCTATTATGCTGTGTCTATTTTATTTAAATTTATCATACGCTTTGACAGCACATAGGTGTTTATGCCTTCTGGACTGATGGAGACCATGCAACTGATAACCTTATAGACTGCATGTATAGAATGCACACAAAGCATATTTGGCTTCACTGCCATTTATCCTCCTGTCTTTACTCCTTTTCTATAGCATTAGGATATAGCTGATCACCTTTGTTTCAGGTGTGTGCTCCTTAAGGCAGTGAGTGTAGCACTGGGCAGCAGACACCTCCACCCCAAAACCAATACTGAATTACAATGCTAATGGCTCAATCCTGGCACTGGTTGGTCATGGCCTTGATAAACACCATTAAACATAGAGGGTTTAAGTGATTTTGCACATTGAAGAAGTCCACAGACGGTAAAGTAATAAAGCCTGGCTGGTGAGGAAGAAGCAAATGTCACCTGTTTCTTACATTAGCAACCACTGAATTCTTGTGTAAATATTACATACCTACTATCCTGGCAGCAGGTGAATATTTGTAGGCCCTGGGGGACTAATCTAGTATTACTGCTGTGAAAGACAGCAAATGCACTATTTAAAACACAATTTTTAAAACACTAGGCATATCAGTCTTTAAGATAAAGGCTATTTATCCCCCTACAGAAGTGTCAGGTGTTTCTTAGAAACCTAAAAATTCTCTCAATACAGCTTGTAACAGTTGCCTGCTGTAGGTCAGCCTATATTTTAAGATTTGGAGTAGCAAATACATTTTTAGTCATTCAGTAATTTCAGTCATTCCTGGGGACACCACTAATGATAATTTGATTAAGTACTGTGGACAGATATTTCTATCACTCAGTCTTTAACAAATAGAATTAATTTGGTTTAATAAAAGAAACAGAAATTAATGTACTCAGAGCATTAGGCAACATTTAAGAGTCTAATAACACTATTCTTGTTTTCCCCTATTACTAGTTTTGGAACTTAAGCTTTGATAAGCATAAGATACAGTATCATAAAATACATTCAAAAGTCAAGGGAGAAGCAGATTTCAGTCCTCTTACTACGAAATCTTGTGGTAATCATTACAGTGAGGACAAGCTCCAAAGCACTGACTCACATGGATAAGTTTCACTCATCTTCCATGCTGTGACTTAACAGGTTACTCAACAAAAAAAGCTCAGGATCCCTAATTCCACCAACACCTGTCTTTGTGTCATCTGCCATTTTTGTAGTTCATTCCATTGCCCTTAAAATTATTCCACTTTGACATGCACCACAGTAGTAAGTGCCTGAGCACTTTGACATAATTTATCTCATACAGGCTCATATCTGGAAGATAAACAAGTCATTGGGACATACAAGGTGGAAAAAATACAGCTTTTTGAATTGCTGATTTATAAACATCAAGTCCAGGCTTAAGTGCTTTTCTTCATCACACCAACTAGATCATTTGCAAAGATTTCTACCCTATTAAAAAAATTATTTAATACTTTAGCCCAACACTATCTACTAATTTTACTTTTGTGATAACTGGTTATCTGGTAATAACAGGAAAGCAGTACTACAGAAACAGAAGAGAAGTGTAGGTGCTTAGTACTGTGGAAAGATGGCACTACTTTAATTATTAAAAACACTATGGGTGCATGAAAAGGCAGATTCATTATTGATGGTTCATCAGAATCTAAAGTTAACTATAAGACATCTAATTAAACTGGTTTATTTCAGGTATTTGTACAGCTGCAAAGAAATCGTATTACGAAGAAATACATCTGGAAGTCTTGGCTTCAGCATCGTAGGAGGTTATGAAGAACACACTGGGAACAAACCATTCTTTATCAAATCCATTGTTGGGGGAACACCAGCATATAATGATGGCAGAATTAGGTAATGTTACTATCTAAAAAAAAGTAACATTTAAGTTAGTTTTTCTTCTGGTTAACTTGTGAGGGTTTATTAAAAACATGTTTTCATTTACGCAGCGGCAGGGATGGGGGAAGGACCTAACTAACTTTGGGAGATCTAGAAGCAGGACACAAGTATCCTGAAGTTTAACAGATCTGCCTTGATAGCAGAATGTTTTCAGACATCTAGCAATCCATTAGTATGTCAGTAAGTTAAAAAAAGAGTCAATTTGATCTCTGGGGTGGTACAAAGCATGCCAGCATAGAGGCTTCCCACATGTCCAGTTCTAAACATCCCAACCAAATTACCTCCTTGCAAACACCAATACACTTGAAGAGAGTAAATGCATAATCATGGCACAAACTTACATTAATTAACAAGGCCTAAAAGGTGCAGTTGTTTAGAACACAGATAATTCTAGTATTTAAAGACAGCTACAAGAAAGCTGGAAAGGGACTTTTTACAAGGGTATGTAGTGCTAGGACAAAGGACAATGGCTTTAAACTGAAAGGCAGTAGGTTTAGACCAGATATTAAAAAGATGGGGGTGAGGCACTGGAACAGGCTGGCCAGAGAAACTGTGGATGCCTTCTCCTTATTCAAGGACAGTTTGGCTGGGGCTTTGAGCAACCTGGTCTAGTATAAGGGGTCCCTTTGAAGGTCCTTCAACCAAAGCCCTTCTATGATTCTGCGATGATGATTCATCAGAATGAACATCAGAACTGTATCATGTTCTCTTTCAAATATATCCAATTAATTATAAATTTGTAAGAAACCCAAACGAGTGAAGTAGTTTCAGCTGCTTTATTCTGTTTTCCATGAACAGTAGTTAGCCAGAGAAGGAACTATAATATTCATTTCTACCCTTTCCCCCAGCTTAAGGATGTGGTTTGGCATTTGAAAACATCCAAGACAAGAAGTCACCTTGTTTAATTGTTGTCTTGCATTTGTTTTTTCAGATGCGGTGACATCCTCCTTGCTGTCAACGGCAGGAACACATCAGGAATGATGCATGCCTGCTTGGCAAGGATGCTCAAAGAACTAAAAGGAAAAATTACTCTCACAATTGTGTCCTGGCCTGGCACATTTTTATAAAACAAGTCTTCATGGAGAGTATGACAAGTATCTTAACATGGGGAAAAAAATTTTAAAAAAGGAACATCAGTCTTTGCTTTTTGGGGGGGGTCAAAAGAAAAGGTTTGTGAAATTTCAACCTGCATGTAAAGAAAAGTCAAGTTTAGGCAAAGCAGTGACACCTGTCAGAAAATCACTTCAGAGTGATCCAAGCTACAGACTTAAGTCCTTCCTTCCCTGTGTTCTTAAGGGTTTTTTGTTGTTTTTTTATACATATCTATATATCTATTTAATGCATTATAATAATAATAATGAAATCTAAGGAGCAACAGCTTCTGCTCACCTACTTTATTTTGATTTACAAAGAGAAAACCTTGAATAACTTATGAAAATATTTCTGGCAATTTTTCTAGTTGCAATAATCAGGTGAAGGTTTTTATCCAACACGTTAATAGCACTTTGATTATGTGTACCTTTTCATGGTCAGCATGAAGCTGGTATTTTCAAGACTTTCAAGTACTGTTTGTTAGTCTGTAAAACTGTGAATGAAATTTCTAAAATAATTAAAAATAATTGTAACTGTGTACTTGTACAGACATTATTTTCATCCAAAACCAAATTACCTCGTTTCTGTGGTTTGTTCTGATCAATACTATTAAATCTGGGATTTTTATATAGAATATTACTTTTAAGGAAGTACACTGCACCCTGCTAACACCATCAAGTAAGTCTTTTGAATAGCAGTAACATTTTCGTGGGGCTGCCTTATCAATCACACTTGATACTGTTCTGCATGAAGTAAATCTGAAAGTGATGATGGTCTTATATGTCTTTTAAAATAGTCCTTTGTCTTTCTCTGCAAATTACTCATGTTCCACGGTCTTGTTTTTATCTCACAAGCTTGCAGTGGGAAGAGGATATGTTTGTTAATCTTTATCATGTTAAGGGCAGCTGTTCCCCTAGAACAAAGACTAAAATGAACTCTCTCTTAAGCCACTGAAAAGCAGCAGGAACGATTATCCAGCTTAATTCATCCTCATGCACCCACACAAACCAGACATAATTACCAAGTGCATCATCACCATGCTCAGTGTTCCATTCAAATAAGAACAATCGGCACCTTTCCCACTTTCCCTATTTTTTTTTTTTTGCTTCACATTATTACAAGGCTTTTGAAGAGCCTGCAGTTTCTGTGTGTCCCTGTAGAAAGGATGACCTTTCCAGACACAACTCCAAAAGCTATGCTAAACCCACACTGTTCCAGATGCTGGGTATATAATAAAATGAATGCACACTGTTTCTAAAGTCAGTAAAATAATGACCTTCCCGTTGGCTTATGAAAAAAGGAGACAATTTAATACAAAGAATTTAAGCCCTACTTACATTCTAAGAGCATAAGCCTCAAGCTGTAAGATGTTTTTTCACTGTTTCTTAAAAGACAAAGTCAGTCCAAGAATCTTAACATGAAAAATTCGTTCTTTTATTTTCAAAAAAAAAAAACCAAAGTAACCTTTGATTTCAAACTAACAGAACAAGATTAAGAGCAAATTATTATAATTCCCAGAAAAATAACAAGATTTATAGTAATCTATTTCTGGCACTAATATATATGCAAGTAGGCAAAAATCACACAAGCCTATTCCACAGGGGCAGCTTCAGTGTTTTCCTGTTCAGGAGCAGGTTCACCACTGGCTTCTTTTCCTTCTTTGCTTCTTTTGGACTTCTTGTGTTTGTGCCTTCTGTGGCTATCCCCTTCTTCACTGTCGTGACGACGTCTGCTGTTACTAAATAGAGAGGAAACATGCCTCAAACACTTGTCACTTCAGGCCCTATTTAATTACGAAGTACCAAAAAAAAAAAAACCACCTTCTGCATTCATATTTGAAAACTGCCATCTGCTCCCAACTCAGAGCTTTTGCATGTCAGTGAACAACTGAATTTTTCCTGGAATGGAACATACATCTATCCATCCTGTACTTTTTGTGGGGAAAATGGAATTTTTCACACTTGTAAACCCATATTCTAATAGCAATACTTTTAACAATGTCAGGTACCTACTGGCATTCCTTAATAATTTCACACTCTTGTTCACCTCATTTTCTGGACTTGACTTTTATTTCTTAAATTGACTTTTTATTTCTTAAAATGGACCATGCAGAACAATTTCTATCAAGTGACTGTGAGGATTATGTTACTTACTGAGAATGACTGTTGAGTTGTTCTGTTCATGCTGCTTAATGTCTGCTTCAGTCCACCTCTTTCTGACTCACCAGTTTTACCCTTTGTTTCCCAGTGTCCTAATTTCTGTTCACATACTGACTGTCACATACGTCACTCAATATGAGGTTACCCAGGGTCAGTATTGCTTTTTGTCTGTCCACATTTTATAAGGCAGACTTGTTCCAAGTAGCACATTCAAGTGTTTACAGTCTTTCCACAAAACTCCTGTCTGTTTGGGTTTTTTTTTAAAGTTTACTTTTTTTTTTTAATTTTTATTTTTTAAGCTGGGCAAGTCTTTCATATCCTATTAAAAAAAAGAGAAATCAAACCTTCGAGATGACTTGTGTCGAGTCTCTTCTTTCTCTCTGTGTCTCCTGTCTCTGTGTCTGTCTTCTTTCTCTCTACTTGTCCTATGGCGGTCGTAGCCCCTCTCTGCATAGTCTCTGTATCTGTAGCGTTCTTCGTCACTGATTCAGAAAGAAGAGATTTTCAGGACGGTGAAACCAAGGAGTATAACAAGCTAAATAATAGGAAAATCTTAATATTTCTTCTGGATGTCTACATGAGTTCCAGTGCTAAAGGACAATAAAGTTTTTCATGTTATACACTAGACTTGTGCAGTTAATGCAATTTTGAAAATAAATTGTTCATTCAAAAATGAAAGAACAAAGAATACAACAGTGCCCCATTAAGTTTATAAAGAAGTTATTAGGCTGTTTGCTTGAACCTGTATCTAACTGTGAAGGAAATACAATCCTACATAAACTTGAATAATGTTTTCAGATCAGTGTTTGAAACTTTCAACACTTATCCGCACACTTTTTGACTACTATACAATTTGGGTAAATTAAAATTAGATTTTGGTACCTCTGCTTCAAAAAAAGGAAAAGCTAAGTACAAAGAGTAAAATATGCTAAATGTTTTGGGTTGCTTTTTAAATTATTTTTTCTCCAGTGCTATTGCTGTCTCTAGCTTCCACATCTCTCTTGAATTGCCCTGCCACAATGTTGGTAAAAACCCTTAAATATCACAGGTTAGACAAGAATTCAAAGGCTTTGCTTAAAAACATATTTTTATATTTTCACTTGATAAAAAGGGCAGTTCTAAGAATTTACTGAAATCCAAAAAAAAACCCAAGAGAACACTGTCCCTTGTAAGCCAGCACGATTCAAATACATTAGCATAGCTTAAAAAGGCATGATCATTTCATCATTTCTCTACTAAGAAAATCCTACCCAGCATCACTTAATAGTGCAACTTCAATACAAATAAACTTTGTGTAATTATTCATGTATTTCATGAAGTCTTCCCTAACCACCTTGGGAGAGCCACACCAAGTCCTAAAAAAAGGCACAATGTAATCAGTCTTTCAAAAGAAGTAAAATCAGTAACAATTTAGATACTGTTGACCTAACCAAAGGCAAGTGTTTCTGTCTCTGCCAACATTTACAATGAAAGACAGTATCTTCCTGAGGTCCCTGCAGCAGCCGAACAGATCACACAGATCACACAGAGAGAACAGCTCAAGCCTAAAGAGGTTTCTCTTGTCCTGAAGCAGTGAGAGCTGAGACCAAACCCATTTTATCTGCCACAGCTTGGATCCTCTGGCCATTTCCCAAGTGAGGATATTACATTAATGATTATTCCAGCTATGCATTAAAACTCAGAGTGAGAAGGGGGAACACCTGAAGCAACAGGCACTAGTCTTTTTATGAAACCCTGTATGATTGCATCATTAAGCAAATGTCAGAAATTAGTAATCGAAGACATTGTAGAGAAGCATTAACCACCCCACAGAAAATTCTGCTTTTCTAAAGGGCACAAAAAATAATCACACATCAAGACCAGGAAAACTACACCTACAACAGCAGAACTCAAAATTATGATTTGTCACTGAGTAATACAATTTCATAGATTTTATAATGCATTTATAACCTCAGGTCTGAGAGTAAGCTGCAAAGCACATTTGTGATCAAAGGGCACAAAAACTGAGGTTGGAAGGCATGAGTGGAGGTCATCAGGACCAAACCCCAGCTAAAGCAGGGCCGTCAGGACCAGCTGACCAGTACCCATGTCCAGACAACTTCAGTATCTCTCCATGGATGGAGACTCCTCAGCCTCTCTGTGCAACTGCAGTATCCTCCCATAGCTGATACTGCTTCCCAAAACTAATATTTTGATGATCAATATCTAATTAAAAAGTTAAAATTTGAATGTCTACCACTAACTTCTGATAAACTTGCCATGAGAAATTAGATGGCTACTTGCAGACTTACAGCTTGGTTTCAAAGATGAGATCCAAAGCCCCTGATGGTAACTCACATTCTGCATTTGTTCTGTTACCCAGTTATTTTAAAGCACTCTAGAAAAGGTTAAAAATATTACTGATACTCCATTTTATACTTTATTTTGGCAAACTACTAAAGAATCATGACAGCTTGTAAGTGTGTCTGATGGAAATAAACAACTTCTCTAAGTAAAGCAAAAAATCAGTTTGCCAAGACCAGCGTGCTGGGAGCTTTCAGGAACACTCTAATGCTGTTCAATGTTTTTGACCTTTATCGCACACTGATCGTGGTGTCTCAGTTTGTTGACCACCAGAACACCAAATCCTGTAAAGCTGCAATCCAGCCAGGCTTTATCTGCTCTTCTGCACAAGATTATTAAGTTCCAGAATCTTAGAAACACAGTTGCTGGGCATGTTTTTTGTTGTTTTTTTTTAAATTTTTTAAATTGCTGAGGAAGAACCACAAAACCGAAACATATCAATCAAATTCCAATGTCTACATTCTTAGTGGTAACTAATTGACTTGAAACTACCAAAATAAAAAAACAAAACAAAACAAAAAATCCCAAACAAACAAAATAAAGTCCCAACCTTTGCAGAAGGGAAACAGTCCAAAAATAATGGCATCTTCTCAAGAGATGCATTGTAAAAATGCACACTTTTCTCTGAGGATAGCAGAGCAAAAGCAGAACAGATTATAAAGACAGCTGAAAGTTCATTTTTAAACCACATTTTGGTTATAATACTATTTTCCTGTAATTTTAAGAAATGCTGTAGCAAAAACACAGACTATTTGTCTGGAAAACAACTGCTAAAAGCATTGAAAGCCATAATTTCTGAGCGGTGAAATGCTAAACCTAATGCTTACTACAACCCCACCAACATACCACTTGATCAAAGTTTAAACAAAGGGAATATAAATAAAAGCTATAAACCTGTGCAGTCTTTAAAATAGCTCATGTTCTCTTTCTCATGGCTCCATTCATTTTATTTTCATAAGTGCATAGAATTGAAAAGAACCCTTCTTAAGAAACGTTATTTCTGCATGTTCTTTCTTAAGCCTCTCCCACCTCTTCTGTGATTCCCAAACCAACTTATCCTAGCTAAGGGCCTCCCATTTTCTTACACAGCCATGTGGCAACAGCTTTGCTACAGATGGTGGATAATTTAGTCACATAAAAAAGTCGAGGCCTGCTCTTCCCCCTCCTTTATAGATAACTCTGGCAGCAGCACAGAGATTTCTTGAGGCCTGGAAGCTATTAAGGTTCATTTCAAGCACCCTTGAATGACCAGGGTTCTTTCTGGCCTTCAATCAAGCTGTCTGAGAAACAGATGTTTAGATAGGTCTTCAGCCCTCAGAAACTGACCCTGGAACAAAACACACCCCCACAGGAGAGGACATCACCACACCAGTGTACATGGAAAATCCCCCAGCCTGCACCCAGTTTGGGTCCTCAGCTAACAATTATCATGAACAATGTCATCTCTCAACCACAGTAATGTTGACTCTCAGTGCTCTCATTCCCTTCAGCTTAAAACCATTAGTAAAAACAATCTGTCTAATAGCTAACATATATATTCTGCAAAAATTTAAATTTAGCAATGAACACGGAGAAAAGCATCAGATATTTACCCCGAAAAGCTCAGCTGATAACAGGCAGAGGAAATTTAGAAAAATCTGGCTAACCAATAAACCTCTGTTCTATGGAGCCATAGTAAGCTCAACATTAAATGTTTTGTACTGTGCACATGAAGCAAATAACAGTTGAAGCTTTTTTTAAAAAGCAATTAGAAGGCTGAATAAAGTTATCTGACATGACTTCCATCGTCTACATAAAATTAAAGAAAAGCTCTTGACCTTGAAATAATAGTTTTAAAAAAAAGAGAGGAGAGATTATTATTCAGCCATTTTTACCAACCACATTAACCATTTTAGCAGGCATTTAGCACCATTAATTAATGTTGCAACACGTTGCTCTTAGTACTGAATTGGCAACTAAAATTCTACAGATTTTTATGTAGATTTTTTCTAGACCTACTGATGTCAAAAAGAGATGGATATTTCAGACATTCTCAAGACTTAAATCACCTTTAACCTGTAAAACACTATTCAGACCAATTCAGATGTATACTGTCTTTTTTTTCTGCTTCTGTTTTACATGCAGAAATTCAGCATTATAGTTTCCAAGAGGAAAGGGTGAAGGTGAGGAATCCAACCCACCCAGCTCTTCGGAATAAGCAGCAGAATACTAAATTTGAATGTTGAAGTACACCGTTTAGCAGACACAGGGTTTTGAGCAGAGTTACAGCACATTTGGGACATTTCACTGACCTGTTGAACGCACTTGAAGACGGACTGTGATCTCGGTCCCTTTCCCTGTCTCTGGTACGGTCTCGATCTCTGTCTCGGTCCCGGTCGCGATCCCGATCTCGGGATCTCTCTCTCTCACGTTCCCTATCCTTCTCTCTTCGTGCATAGTAATCCCACTGTTTGCTGGTGTCCAGAAGACTAGACCATGCGGGTGCAGAACCTGCAGGGTGTGGAAAGGTGACTAAAGAAAGAGATGCAGTTATTAGAAAAAAATCAAATATCATAATGAAAACTTATACATGAAAACACATTTGTCAGTTCCCTCCAATGATGTTTTTTAATCTTTCCCTTTCCCGTTAGGGTTAATTCCAAGCAAATACTGCATTTTTTCCATGATGATTACAACAACTTCTGGCATTCATTCTTATGAGGATGTACAGAACCAGGGTATATATCCCAAAGACAGTCTAAATACTTTTGGTGGGGGGGAATAAAATTGTGCAAATACTTGCTCAAAGAATCTGATTCTATGTGGTCAAATGGCTTTATTTTGGGGGAACAACAAAACACAAACAACCAGAAAACAAAACTGACTTTGAAACTCAGGTGCTCTGAAAATATAGTTCAGAAAAAGGACACTTCCAGTCTTGTATATAAACGCTATTATTTTTATCTCTTGTACTTTAAAATCATTGTATTTAAAATACAATGTTAGCTATGAAGTTGTCATTCACTAATTTATATTCTACACTATGCTTTGTAATACTTTTCTGATTACAGATGTAAAAGGAGCTTTAGAAATAAATTCACTCTGGAGAGAAGAAATAATGCTCCCACTTGTGCTGTGTAAGACAACATTTATGAATACTCAGCACAAACACTAATACCACTAAAATGTAACAGTTTAAGTAAATTAAGCATAGTCTTTATCTAGAAGTGACATGCTAAGATGGTAAGAAGGAAGTCTTAATGCTGTCTCCCAACTTTTTTTACATAGCTAGCATTGGGGAGAAGGAACATGCTTCTCCACTGCTTTTTGCCAACTTCAGTGAAATACAGAACTGCTATTTGTAATGCCCCAGTTGATCTGTCCTGCCCTCCCTCGCCAGAAATCCCGTGAACGCATCCTGTAAAGGAAAAACAAGGACTGAGTATTTAGCTGGAAACAGCACTCTCTAGTGGACTTACAGTACTGAGGACTTCTCCCTTTCTGCTTATCTGCCTTGCTAGCTTTCCTAACTTTCAATAAATCGTTTGTTTTGAGCTCCACTTCATCATCTATAATATGAGAACAACATTTACTTGACTTCATGTTGTCAGAAAGAGATTAACAGTACAATTAACATAAATATCCACTGAACAATGTAAAGTGTGTTACTGGTGCTGTATTTAATACTGTTGTGTTATAAAACCAGTGGCTTCTGCTGACAGCTATGTTCAGACTGCCTTGCCTGTAACGTCTGGGGTATGCCTGCCCCAGAAAGCTTTGGCAGAAGCTTAAGAGAGCAGTTTGCCAAGCATCCAGAGGAGGAATACAAAAGACCTTTAGAGCAGGCAGTGGAGCAGGAAAAAATACTTCATTGTTAAATACATTTGCAATGAAAAGTATTATAAATTCCTTTAAAAAGCATTTATACAAGGTTTTGCCTCTAATAAAATGCTTGACACTGTTTTAACTTCACGTCTACAAGCAAAAGGAAGGGTTAACAGAAAAAAATGTCCTAATACAATATTATGCTGTTCATTATACTGCCAAGATCTGAAATTTGTAGAAGGAAAGCAGCCAGAAATAGCAAAAAAACCAGCTGGACTTAAAAGACTGCTAATTTCCTTGACTTGCCACTATGTCAACAATACACGTATGGTACATGAGACACTGGCTGCCTGCGTATTCGGGTCTAAAATTTAAACTTAACTTTAAATGTATACTACAAACCAATTATTAATGGTAGTACAAACTTTTACAATAAATTTTTGATACTCCATCACATCCTGAATAATTCTCATCAGACAGAAGTATTTCTCCCCAGAAAAATGAGATAAAACAGTAATTTGACACACTGCACATTTTTATGTCTAGATTTTCACCAGGAATTATTCACAACACACAAGCTTGCTTTCTAGTATGAACTGGTGTTCTGCTTTTTCTACATTGAATGAAGTAATTTGTCACTTCTGTTACTTCTACATGGATTATTCCAATAATTGCTACAAGAAGAAAATTCAAAAATTTAACTCTGATTTTATTTTTAAAACAGGAAGAGAGCTTTGAATAATTACTAGTTTTGGAGACATAAGCTCTGTTTTGGAGATGGTTTAAAAACTTAAAAGCTTCATAGAATAAGGCAAACTATTTAATGCTTCTTCCTTATGCCTCAAAAAATACTGAATCTCAAACTGTTTCTGTAATGTTAAATGTCTTGCAAGCTCCTAAGATGTAAAGAACATTTAGAGCACAGACCAGAGAACTGCTTGAGGAAAAAGCAAACCAGTATCCAACAGAAGGAACTTCAGTGGCTGATCAAACACAGCTCAAGCAAAGCCAAAGATAAGATGGCAAAGGTAGCACTGAATTGTGAAAGGATTTCAGTGCAAATTGATGAAACCACATGGGTGTGGTGGAAGAGCACAAAAACAAAACAGACATTCTTGAAGCTGTAAGTTATTATTTTACTACGTAACCTTCCTGAAGGGTTTGCAATAGGAAACCTGACAGACCACGAGGGAAGAGACACCAAAGCATGAGCTGAAGAATTTGAATAGGCAGAAGAAGGGATAGTACCTTAACCAAGACTGGTACTTCTTGCAAAGTGTTCCATTTGCACATCTTCCCCTGCAATTTTAACAAAGCTAGGAAATGCACAAAGGAGACCACAGGTTGGAGATTCATTGCTATCATCCAAAGCAATATATTAAATACACTTAGTGACTGTAAATCACAGTGATATCTGTACCCTGCTGTGCTGGGGAGGTCTCAATGTCCTCAAGCTCTAATCCACAGACAGTACTACTAAACACTGACCAGTGATCACATTGCACAACAGGGACTGTGACAGTATGATGCTGACTAGGAAAACATTTTTCACTAAGATATGAGCAACAGTGATAAAATGCCACAGAGTCTCTACAGATTCAAAAATCCCTGTGACACAGACAGCTTTGAGACAGACAATTGCTTTGTGCAGCAAACATGAAAGCTTTTGTTGCAACAGGGATACCAGATACACTGGAAGCACACTGTGAAGACAGGAGTGGACTGTGCTCCTTGGTCTCCAGAATCATATAAAGGCAAAAAAATTTTTAATCCTGCTCAAGAAGTTCAAATTCAATGTTAGCATGACATGGTAACAGTCATCCTTTAAAACTGGTGCTGCAACAACACAAGTATGCCATCATCTCTAAAGGTCAACATAAAACTAGGAAATATTCTTATGTCCCTGACAGTACCTGACAGAACAAAAAATTCTACAACAAAAGAGATACCAAAGTGTAAAACATTCTACACCAGAGACTATGTAAATAGATTTCACATACATTAGTATGTGTTAGTAAAACTGATTTCTTCATGATACTCTGCATGGCTTTAGCTGTACATCTCAGCTTTTATCTTTTTGTTAAAAAACAATTAAATTACTGCTTGAAAAGAAGTCCGCGTAAAGTTGATGTTTATTAATTCTTTTTCAAGAATTCTTGAAAACATAACAAGCTTACAATGCATGAAAACAAACACTTGATAACTGATGAGGATCCTCACAATGTCAACAAAATACTGCTTGTTACTCCATGAACTGCTACAAGAAATTGCAAGCAATTACAAAATGTCATTTTGTATATCCATGCTTAAGACTTCGGAACATTTGGAAAATAGACTTGCTGAATATTTCACCTGTGCTGAACATCACTCATCCTCAGAAAGAGACAAAACTTTCCCTACAATTTCTCCTCTTACCAGCTAGGGTTCAAAGGAACAAAGAGCAAGGCAACAGGATCTAGCTGAAAGAAAAGACACGAGGCATGGGGCTGAATGGCAGATGACTGAAGGCAGAGGTAGTGACTGGCAACATGCAAGGTCCTGCATTCGGGTGGGGGCAGTCCTCAATGTTGGTACAAACTGGTGATCAACTGATTCAAAGCAACCCTGCAGAGAAGGGCTTGGGGATACTGGTGGGAAAAAACTAAATATGAGCCACCAGTATGAGTTTGCAGCCCAGGAAGCCACTTGTACCCTGGCTGCATCAAAAGAAGAGTGGCCAGCAAGTTGAGGGAGGTGATTCTTTGTATGCCCTTGTAAGACTTCACCTGGATTGTCGCATCCAGCCCTTGGGACCCCAGTATAACAAAGATATGTTAGAGCAGGTCCAGAGGAAGGCCATGAAAAATTATCAGAGAGTTGGAACATCTCTCCTATGTAGTTTAGGTTGTTCATCCTAAGAAGAGAAGGCTCTAGGCACACCGTATTGTGGTTTTTCAATACTGCAAAGGGACTTACAAGAAAGAAAGACGGAGAGGGACCTTTTGCCAAGGTCTGTAGTGACAGGACAAGGGGCTATGGCTCTTACTCTGAGAAATGGTAGGTTTAGATTGAGATAAAGGAGAAATTCTTTATGCTGATGGCAGTGGGGCACAGGTTGCCCAGAGAAGTTGTGGATACCCCACCATTAGAAGTACTCAAGGCCAGGTTGGACATGACTTTGAGCAAACTCATCTAGTGAAAGCTTCTTCTTGCCATGGCAGGGAGGCTTGAAATAGATAATCCTTGATGATTCCTTCCAACCCAAATAATTTTATACTTCTACCTACTTTATCTTCTTATTTTCTGCTTTGGGTCAAGAAGCAGAGCTGTGTTAGGTAACACTTCTAAACTCAGCATACATTCTGCGGATGCCCCTTTGGTGGCACATGATGAAGCTTTTATTTTAGTTAACTCTTATTTCACTTTTACTGAAAAAAAACCAAGTAAAGTTTTCCAGCACCAGATTTTCTCCCATAACAGCATTAAAAAAAAAAAAAAGACAAAGAAAGACTGACTTTGCAATAGGATAGCTGAAGGCTATAGTGTCTTAGACAAATGTTTTTTCAAAGGAGAGGTACATCATCAGGATTTCTGAATGACTGGTCTTTGTAATTAAAATTCTGATGATATCTCAACAGTACTTGTTCTCCCACTTTTAATTGAAAAATTTTCCCTGACTTGCAGTCCATATTACAGTATATAATGCTTCAAAATCAAATGCAAAAGCAGCAGGAAAAGATATTCAGTATATCAATTAATAAGCAAAACAATAGTATTTACCAATAGTGCTCAAATTTGCAACAGCATATATCTCTTTAAAATGGTCAGCAATGAGATTTCATAATGAAATACTGACAGGACCTATTT
The DNA here is from genome assembly GCA_013186435.1 of Turdus rufiventris. Classification (NCBI taxonomy): domain Eukaryota; kingdom Metazoa; phylum Chordata; class Aves; order Passeriformes; family Turdidae; genus Turdus; species Turdus rufiventris. The sequence goes on along the minus strand of PYHW01010620.1, from coordinate 46,475 downwards.
AGTCTTCTAGCTAAAAACCTCCTAAGTGTATCAAGCAACTTGATATCACACAGGTCAAAATTTCCAAAGCCAGCAAGCTTGCTTACTTACCACTGCCATATGAAAATGCACGAACAGGACGACCATCATAGCCAGAAGAATGTCCACTGCAGAAAATACATGCAAAACCAGTTTCAGCATGTTAAAGCTAAAACTCAGCTTAGCAACAAAGCTATCTCCTTCAATATATAGATACATATATATAATATATATATTACCTACAATATACACAATCAGAAGCAGCACTCATAGCAACTGCCAGTACAAAGTAATAAATTTACTTTTTTTCATGCACATATGAAGTACTAAGTTAGGATTTTTTCTCAATTAAATCATATGAAGATTTTCTCAGAGATTTTCCATCATCTTCCTGTATCATGTATTTTAACAGAATTTTCAATTTCAAAGGAACAGATGTGTGCATCTTCCTGCAGTGAGATCCAGAGGACTGACAAGAGGCTTGCACCAGCTTAAGTGAGTTTTGTATATGACCTGGTTTTGGCCTCCAGCAAAATACAAATATTTTTCAAGGACTAGGTGAAAGCTGAAAAAGGTTGGTGCTAGCCAACCTTTTTCCTCCTTTTATATATTTATATCTATATATTCAAATATATGTATGTGTATACAGATAAATGCATATAAAAATGGTTAGGCCCGTCACAGCTGAACACTTAAGAAGAGAAACAGATTTGGATTCTGTGGAACTCTGGCACTTTTTATAGTTTATGAGGACTTGAATCTGTGCTCAAACTTTTGTGTACATCTATAAAAAATGATAAGATACCTGAAAAGTATACAGCTAACATAAATAAGCCTTCAAACTACTAAAGAATACTTTAACAATCATTCCCTTAGGTCTTGGCACTGATTCACCATCAAAACCGTGACTAATTTGGCACTCTGATGCTGTGTCAAAACTAAACTAGTAAGTGGCCAAGTAACCTTCTCAAAGAGTATGTTGAGAGGTGAGACTAGTAACATTTCTGTAAAATTACTGTAAAAATCTGAAGCTGTGTCCTCTTTCCTAGATGCAAATCCATAAAACACTGGGTAATACAAGAGTACTTGTTTATTTATTTCAGTTACAGAATACTGAGATTGCTTAGCAAGATTTCAAACAAATAATCACCTGTCTATTGTGGGTATGAGGGAAGGTGGAGGACCGCCAGGTGGTGGTGGAAAACCTGTAACAATAAAGTAGGTAAAGAGGGGGAAATAAAAATCTACCAGCCATAAACACATAAAAGAGCCAGGCTAAGCACACAACGGCAAACAAATCCCAGAGGGAACAACGAAAAATTGTTTCCATGTAAACGGGTTTTTATTTTGTTAGACTAAAGAACTACTTTTCAGCCTGACAAAGGCAAAACATTAAACATGTATTATCACTGCTTTAAATTAAAAAACTTTATCATTCTTAAAAATATGGTGATGTAGAAGCGTGGGCAAATTCTAACAATACTCAATAAACAACAAATCAAAACTATTTACTGCATTGCTGAGAAAAAAAGATTTTAAAGAAAAGAAGGATATGTACATCAAGAAAACTGGCTGATTAGATCCACTAGTCAACAGCATTTTCATACGAATTCTCTTCTGCCTGGTATCAAAATAACTGATCCTACATATGCACATATAGTTTAGGATAGATAACCCTTTATCTGTATAATTGAAAGGAAGTTGGTGAGTTGCACATCAGTTAAGTTTTCATCTCTTAACCAAATGTGGGGAAAAAATCTAAGCAAATTTACCTGGTGGTGGCACTGTTATTGGTATACCTAAAAAGACAACAAATATCAGTTATACTAATATATGTAATAGTTTCTTATCTGTAGATCTAAAACCAGATTGAGCTTTCACTATATACATGAACAGGAAGAACGACAACATCTTTTCTGTGTCCTCAGGTCAATATGTCACATTAATACCGACTGCTAAAATTTTATACGCGCCTTGTAAAATCTAGCTTTTGATTTAAATTCCTATTCTTTAAGATCTTACTTATTTAGAGGCAAGAATAGTGAAGAATGACTCTAGATCTCAAGCTCAGAATTAAATTAGTAATCCTAAAATGCTTAGTATGCAGAAGGAAAGCAACATCCCAAAGACTACATTTGCTTTATTTTACATTCCATGGCTGGATGGAAGGAAATGCAATTGGCCTCTGACCTTCAATAGCTTGGCACAGGAAACAGTAGGTCCGCATGAACAAAGTGTTCAGGCAGCAGTAAGCAATGTCTGAGTCAATGCTATGACACTGCAGTTCATCATTCTGTTGCTACATGGAGGGAAAAAGGTTGTTTTGTTCTCTATTTTCTTGTAACTATCTGAGAAAGGAGTATCCTTTAAGAGAAACATGTTCAAGAATTACTCTAACCTGATTTTCAGATCAAGCTAAGCTGTTATGAATCTAACTAAAAGCTGAGAAAATTGTTCCCAACTAAATTAGCTGACCTAACAAAATATACTGCCTCAACATATAAACCTGTCTCACTGATTATGAGAGGAATGATTACAAGGTAAAAGTAATTTGTATGCTTCAAAGGTTCTTATCGTCCCATGCCTTGCAAAGAACTAGCTTCGCCTGAACTGAACGCTTAACACTGCTACACAATAAATTGGGCTAAAACAATACTGGCAGAAAATAGACTACTTCACTAGGCATAAAGCACTTTCAGTTATCAGCAATTCTCCTTCCATTAAAAAGTATGTGTGCTCAATCTGACAGCTCACGGCAAAATTTGGGGAAGGAGAGAACAGAAAACTCTGGCAAGTGCTTTCATCAGCATTGATATAACTGCATAAACATTCACACAGAACAGCACTGGCAATGCATGATGAAATTTACAGGTATCTCCCTAGTTCAACATTGAATTAAGAGACTACTGAATGGTAGCAAGATTTTACTAATTCTACATATTTATAATGTCTAGAGATGCCAACTGCTCCCAGACTGCCTTGATAGAAGGACAGAATGGAGGAATATGCAAGCAGAGAAACAGTGATCAATATCAAAGTTCACTAATTGCTGGCAATTTCTCTGACATGAATTCCTAACAGCATTAATCCTATAGGATTAAACACACAATGAAATATAATTGAGGTTTATGTCCAATCCAGAAGGTACAAAATCAAATCTCTTAGCCAAAATGTAAATCAGAAGACAGTGAGCTCCAACAGCCAAACTGCATAAGCCATTTTGTCTTCACCAGCACACACGGTTCCCAATGTGCATTACAGTTGTTAAGAACACTGTATATCACACCATAACATTTTTAACAGTGTAACATTTAAAAGACCAAACACTCCTGATGAAAATACCTAAAAGAAAATCAAGTTTAACTCAAACTGTTGCACAGCCAAAGTGTTTACCATTAATCTTTTTTGGTTAATTGTTCTAATTAATAGATCCTTCATGAGCCTAAAACATAGAAAAAAATATATACTATATAAATGTTAAGCATATATATATTATATAGTACAGCTATGTTAAGAACATAAGCTAGAAAAATACCAGAAGTTCTCTCGAAGTGAAATATTAGCTCCACCTCATACTAAAAAGATTTCAATTGCTCACTAAAACCAGTATATTGTTAGCAATTCACATGGCACTCAGCATTATCCAGAGAACTGCCTGGAAATCCATCAGCTGACTCCTCTTTACATAAAGGAAAAAGATTATAATAAAAAATTAAAATATGCCTCATTTACAAGAATATTATCTTGTGCAGAATTAAAAGTAAAAATATCACCACAAGACTAAAAGCCAAATGAAAAATTTCATTTAACAGCCATTCAAACAAAACTAAGACAGACTGAATACAACTAAAATCCAGAGACCAAATGTCCAAGTAATTTTAATGAATTGGTTAATGTAGGGTATTACACAAAAAAACCACAAAAGCATATTTTCCCCACAAAAACCTTTAAAAATTTTAAAAGAGTCATGGTTAACGCTTATATAATGCTTAGATAAATTAGGAGCTAATTTACTTGATTGTATCACAAAGGACAAAAGATTCTATGTGTCAAATTGACAAAAGATCTAAACAAATGTTTTTCCTCACCTTCCTCACTAATACAGAAATACAACACAAAACAAGACTAAAAATCATAAGCTTCAGTTAATGGAAAATTAATAATTTCTTAACACTTCACTCCTTTGCCTTCTAAGTGTATGAAAATATACCTTTATTGCCACCAGCCTATTACTAGTTATGAGAAAAGACACTGAAATATTTTGTCATTTCTTGCAATGAAGAGACTACACTGTACTAGTGCAAGAAGGTGGCTTAGCATAGGCATTGTCACGTCCCTACAACATTGTTGCGCTGCCATAAAGACACATCCACTCTAAACCTAAATACTCAGACCTGTGTGTCAAAAGCAACCCAAATGTCGTGAGTGCACCATTTCACCTAAGACACTCAAAAGTGCCTTCAGAACACTGCATACCATCCTAATAGCACAAGGCTGGTAAGTATGTACAGAAATTCAAGTATGTTTTACTAAAGGGAAGTAATGCCACGTGTGCTCTGCTTGTGGAGTAAGGCATCAAACATGAACAACAAAAGAATTTAAGAACATACTGTAAATTAGCTGAACTGTGCAACAGCCCTCAAAAATGTAATATAACTCAACTTGGCTCTCCTGCCACAGTCTAAAATAGGTCACATTCTCTGTACCAAAAGATAAAAAGTACACACTAAGGATGCTGAGGCTGAGTAGTCACTTACCAAACCCTGGCATACACTGCAAAGTTATGCAACAGAAGTTCAGTATTTCAGAGAAGTTTTGTTTTTCTTAAATCACAAATACATGTCACATTTTTAACTACAGACTTAAACCAAGGCACATAAACCAACTTTTAAAGCCTAGGTAACAAGCATATATGTTTTGCTTTAGAAGAAAAATACTCCAACATAGCAATAAACCTAGCAAACAGAAACTAGCACATATTTTGCCACAGCCAGTCATCTCCTAGGACTATTTGAGAATTTTCTACATTTGGTGCTTTGAATTTTTCCAGGACTTGTTCCTCAAAAAAGATTTGAATCACAAGAGTGAATGGATACAGAACAAGAGACCTAACTTCAAAGCAAGATCCTTTTTCAAAGACGCTTTTGGAGGATGTTTTATATTTGGAATACTTAACTTTTCTGGCAAGTAATCCCAGTTTAATATTGGATAAGTGTAGTTTTTTAACTCCTCTTCCAGTGAACCTAGGAGGGATGGCAGAACCTATTTTTGGAACAGCTTTGATGATAAAGAGCTGGCAACAGCACAATTAAAACACAGGCCTGAAGAAACTAAATCCACAGCTCTTAATCGTTATTTTCGAATCTACACGAAGCACGGAAGGATGTTCCAGAAGACCTTCTGAACAAGCCTGTGTCATAAATCTGCCTGTAAATCATGAGACTAAAGCCAAACCTGCTGGCTTGATCTGCAACACATGTGGATTTCCTTCACTTTTAAAAACTCAACAGGTGAGGGACTGTTCATAATAACAGTCCAGTACCTGTAGGCGACATCCACACACCTAGTGCATCAGGGGTGTCTGTTGGGGTGGTTCTCATGTTTTTAATAATACACAACTTAGAATACCTTTTCTGAACCCAATTACAATTAAAATAATTACTTTCTAAAAGGTTGCAATGAATTACATATATTGTTTTATCAAAAGGTTTAAACGAAGCTTAAAACCGCAGCAAACATTATTGTCACATCCATCCCCTTTCTGTCCTTCCCCCTCCTAAGGAAACATCACAAAATCACCAGAGCACTACCATAATCTTACTTCAATAATCTCACTTCAGAGACTCTATTTTTATATATATTAAAAAAAAAAATAAAAGGGCAGAGAATTATTTCATTTTTAAATCTCTTCTCCTCAGTTTTCTAGGTGTTACGATTTTTATCTGTGACCATCACTGAGGAAAGCCAGAGCTTGCCAGGCAGAGTGAGTTAAGTTTTAAAATCAGGAGGAGCAATTGAAGCAGCAACTTAACCCTATAAAAGCCCATACTAGTTGCACTCAAATAATGTTACTTCTTTACTTCTACATAAGAATACTAACAGATAAACTTTTGAAAGATTCCCCTCTGCAAGCAGAATAACAAAGAAACTGTTCAGCATGATATTAGTAACTTGTCAAGCAAAAGAATTCAAAGAACAGGAAGAAAAAAGGAAAGAGGCTCCACCTTAAATCAGTCTCTTCTGTAGACAAATGCTTCACTTTCCCACTCAAATACACCGCAAAGATTCTCCATCCATTTTAGTTTCTCACTGACTATTCTTCTTAGTTTCTTAGCAAATCCTTTTGAACTTAATGTCTTAAAATGACAAGATGACAAGTACAGTCACCGTACCACTTGTGCAAATGTCCATGACACTTCTCCCAGTAAATTTTCATATAAGTCAAATTTCAATTAATGCTCAGGAAATATCAGTAAATTTCAAAACAGACTAATAATGGGATGAGTTCTCAAAGAGTTCTGATTCCTCTAAGCTTCACAGACACAGAACACTGGAAAAAAACATCAGGGATTAATAAGACTTCTAACTGAAAGCAAGGATACAGAGTAAATGCAATACTTTTGGGAATTCATACATGCTATGACAGAAAAGGGGAATTAGAACTTCTCTTGCTGCCTTGACCTTAGAGATCAGAGAATCCAACTTATGACACAAATTCATGGCATGCCATACTTCTAGTTCAGAAGTTTGTAGAACGATGTGTTAACATGTACCTCTCAATTGCATTAACTGTTACTGAATTATAGAAAACAGCTTCTCACTTCAAACATTTTCAAGAACACAAGAACCAGCAGTTAGTCTTTAAGTAATTATTTACTACTTGGGACTATGAGAAAATATCCCATTACTGAGAAAGTAAAGATAAAAGTTCCTGGATTTGCCTTACAGATAAATTCAAGAAAAGAGCAGAACTCTAAATTCTAAAATTCGGCACAATGTACTTCAAGAATTTGATGTTAACAAATCTCTAATTATTCACATGTTATGTAGTGCAGGATATTTACCTGGTGGGGGAATCAAAGGTGGAGCAGTACTGACAGTTGGAGGGGGTGGGAGGAAAGGAGGTGGTGGAAGGTGAGTAGGTGGAGCTCCTGGAGGGAAAAATGGAGGTGGCTTGGTAAAACTGTCTACTTCAGGATTAGAGCGTTCTGAAAGAACCTGTAAAATATCAAACTCTAGTTACAATTGCTATGTGAAAAGGGTACAAGACAGGTTTCCTCTCTTTCAGTTACTAAAATAGGAAAGTATCACTTCACACCTAAAGACCCATACCTATTCAGATGCCATAAATTCTATCTGCATACCTACATTCAGCGTCCCATATTAGACCTTTAAAGGTCTAAGAGCACCTTAAATTTGTTTAATGGAAAATATTTAAAAATCAATATGAAAAGCATGAAAACAACCCAAGACTATAAATTACTTAAATGGACGGAAAACACACAGCAGTGTTTTCAATATCAGCACTACAATCCATTGCTATTTTCACACTTCAACCTCAACCTAAGTTGGCAAGGAAATGCCATTAAGAGTACCAAGCAATGCTGATCCTTCTCTCTAATTCTTGAGAAGTGTATTCCATCTGTATAGATTTAGTTGCTTTCTCAGGATAATAAAAGTCTAGACTAAAACCATAAAGACTAATTTTGCAATATATGGTAAAGTACTACAATATAATTTAAAAAAAGCTACTACCAACTATTTATTCCTTCACACCTTATTTTTAAAAGCCTGCAGTTCTCGAACTGCATAAAAGGGGGCTTTTACTTTCAGCATTACCATGTGGCAGGAATAGGGGGACAAATGGGCAGTTTAAATATTTATCTTTTCACTCCACAAAACACAATCCCACACAGATCTAGCAGAGCCAATGCTGTCTCCTGGACTGTAAGCCTGCAACATTGCTCATTTCTTTTCAGTAAGAGATACACCAAAATATTTCTCTTTTGAAATTTATCAACTATTTCACCTTAATATATTTTAGAAATTCCCAAAACTTTATTCCTGGACTTAAAGATATTTATGTATTACTCATTCATATACACTGATACTTTAGTCAGAATCTATGGGAAAAGCAAAAATGTCTTTTAGTCAAAAACAGAATGCAAAACTGCAGTGTAAAACCTGTATGTTGCTGTTTTCATTAGCACGCCGTCGTCCTTCCACCCTGCTGATAGTGATGGTCTGTCCAATGACATCTATTGTGCCAGATATCCGCCTGCAAGACAGGAGAAACCAGAATCAACAAGCAGGATCAGAAAAGGGGGGGAAAAAAAAGAGAGAGAAGAAAGCCTTATGGACTTCTCTCATTCTAAATGGCAAAAGTTTTCTTCTGTAGAAAACACAAAGACTGTTTCTGAAGGGACATTAAAGATGATGAATTTGCTGAACTCTGCAAGAGTATAGAACTTATCAATGCAGCAAAAAAGACTTCTTTGATAAGCAAACACAAAAGCTGACTCTAGAGCAGTCTCCTTCCCTCCCATAAAAGATAGTACTTCTGCTCTTCTGTTACAAAAAAAATCCCCAACCAAACAAAAAGATCACAAAACTTCTGTAAGAAAAGAATATATTAAGCAGAACTTCCACAGAAATCTAATGTAAAATAGCTATAAACTATTAATTAGAAGTAATTTCTAAATTGTATGAAACCACAATGAAGGTTTCCATGGAAGATCAAACAAAGGTGAGACAGAATAAAAAACACTAGCATAAAACATAAACACTAAAATTCAAAATACAATCAATCCCTCAAAATTAACCTTAGGGGAATATACTGACACAAAAGAAGTATCCCAGGCACCAGATCAGAAAATATGACAAGTATCTGGACATCACCTAAAAAAATAAATCCTGATATTTGTGACAACAGGAATCACTATTTTGAAGGGAAGAATAATCTAAAGTATAATGAACTTTCCTGTCTGCAGTCCTTAAATGCCAGAAACCAAGGTTTATAAAAAGGTACAACTCTTACGCAGATGTAACAAAAAGAGATACAAAAACCAGATTGAACTAAAGCCTTGAGCAACCTCGTCCTAGGAGGAGATGCCCCAGCACACGGCAGGGGAGGTTGGGCTACATGATCCTTAAAGTCCATTGCAACCCCTTAACGTTCTATGAGTCCACCTGCTCTGCAGGCCACTGTTGATTTCTAAAAGAGGTTAAAAAGTAGGATTCATGTAGATTAACTTTGTTAGAAAATGAGGTACAAAACTAAAGTTCTAATGGTTAAGAGAAACAAAGGTCTCACATATAAGGGAAATCACAGTACATAAAACTGATAATATTTACCAAGAGCATGATAAATAATAGTAAAAGGCTGGGAAAAAACCTTCCTGAAATTTTCAGAGAAACAAATCCATTGAAAGAAAAAAATATTTCTAGTTTCAGAAGACAAGTTCTAGTGTACTACTAACCACATGAAAACAAATATTAGAGAGAACAACTGTAAACTGGAATTATAGGCTCAGAGTTCTGCCAGACTGATAACCTGGACTACAATTGCTCAGTTACCTAAATTCCAAGGCAACTGAAAAAGACACAGCAGACACTACAGCATGAAGGAACACTTAGATTTCCCAGAGATAATCTGAAGTTCCTTAGCAGACTGCATACTGAGGATAATCCAAATGCCTGTCCTCTGAGATTTGCAGTATCTGGGTTTAGAGCTTCCTTCTGGATGTTAAAGCAAGCTTATTAAGCACATTAATAACACAAGCTTATTAACAGTTTTAGAGTTAAAAAAACCCCAAACTAAACTAGTGCAATGGTACAAGAGTCTGAGAACATACCATAAAATTAATAAGTATGTACTATACAGCAATATATACTACACAATGATAACAGAAATTTAAGAAATTCTCTGGTCTTCTAATACCCCATCCTTGAAGTTAGATAGTTCCAATAATCAACACCTGCTTTTCTAAACTTTCCCAGTGGTCTTCAATGGCCTTCCACCACTGCTACACTGGATTATTATTTTGCTTTAAGTAACTAAATTGAGAACACAGGTATTATAAACAGTTGTTAAAACAACTGTTCTCACCATCCCCATCTTTACTGACAGTGCATTTGGTTTTAGACTTCTAAGACACTTGTTCTTGTCCATCACTGGTATCCTCCCTAAACCATATCCCAGAAAACTCATGTCACATAGTTTTAATCCTTGTGTATAACAAATGACACTTTTCTACGGCAAAAAGTCTGTGCCTGGCTCACTCCACTGATTAACAAGGCTCCCACTTAATTCTTCCACAGCAGAATTAAGACTCTTCCTCTCTTGTACTGTTTGCATACTGCTAGCAACTCTGAGAATCAGCACTGAAAACACACACAATGCAAGGGTACTGGGCATTAAAGCAGTATATGCCTCAATCACATTACAGTAATATTAATGGCTTGGGAAGCAGCCCAAACACACCACTGCAATATCAAACGAAGCAAACCTACACTACCAATTAGTTGGTTCCTAGACATCAATTTTACTGAAATAAACAGTTTCACCTAATTTTTTTAGATTCTTTAGAACATACCTGTGCTCACTCAATCTCACTGAGATTATATTTATTATTTAAATAATGCTTTATAGTGATATGTCCATTGTTCTTCCCAACAACTTCCAAAAAATTATTTTTCATAATGATAGATGAGTTTGGGAATTTGCCATCATACATTGAACTTGACAAATTCTCTATTTCCAAGACTGCAATAAGCAGGTGACGCCTTGAATCACATGCAAAGCCACACACACATTAAGTCACAGCAAGCTGGCATAAGGAGGTAACGTCCCTCGACATTATCTAGAGTCATAATAAGTAGCAGGCAATACTCAGTTTCTGCCTCAGTGCCATAAGCAAAGGAAAGAAAAGGCCTGGTTTGTCCCTTACATAATCAAGGCACCTGGGATACAGATGCATTCCCAATGGATCCTCTGAAACATAAAAAGGCAATCCACACGTGTGGGATGCACATGAACCCACAGCAGAGTTCATACAAAGTGTAGCTTGAAAGGAACATTCCAGCAACTCTTGAGTTATCTCACTCTAATTAGAGAATGTTTTTTTATGAGCTATTTGCACTATGAATACCACTTCCATGGAGATTAATTCAGAAAGATAACTCAATCTCATTTGGCAAACTGAGCTTAGATTCTATAGAGTAGAGACAGAAGAAAAAAGAAGAAAAAAAGAAGGAAAACCCAGTTATTTTCCAGGTTCATAGCTTCAAAAATCCTTATCCTTACCAGAGATAAAATAAATAAGCTGCTTTTTGGAACACTCCCGTATGACTCTTCAGAATCAGACTAACTATGGGATGCCACATTTGTTCAGTAGACTTATAGTATTGTCTAATATGTGTGGAATTATACTATGCTTCAATATTTCTTATCTTCTTTCTTGTTGTGCTTATGTATTTTATATTTTATTTTCTTCCTCCTGAGGACAGCCTCAACTCTGCAGAGCTCACCACTAACTGATATGAATAAGAACCAAATAGATTTAATAAAGAAACCATTCGTATAAAAACCCACTTTTTTTTCAAAATAACATCTGAGTTTCCATCACTTAGTCTTGCAAAGCTGAAACTGGTCTTTTCTCATAGAAATGAAAGATCAGAAATCCATTTTCTATAAAAAAATCTGTTTATAGAATGCCCTATGCACAGATGAAGCTGATAAACAGCCCACTGCACTGATTAAATACGTCAAAGTCCTCTTCATGGTCTAGAAAGCATTGTGAAAAGAGGTTCTTTCAGGTTTTTACCATAATTATGACTATGCACACAATAAGCCTTTAACTCTCTCTGGAAAAACGATTTTATTTTGTACCATACATTTGTATACAACATCCATTTATTAAACTATTTCCATTATGATCTAACTCCTCCTTCAGAATTTTGCAACACTTTATACTGCTCAACAGTCTTACGTATCACAGAATCAAGGTAAGAAATTCAGCTGTCATTTCTAAACAACCAATACCTCAGCTATGATTAAGGCATCCACTGTTCAAGCAAAATTTCCCAGAGATATCCTCTATGAACAAGCACTTGAATTACACATTTAGGATGCAATACTAGTGAATAGTAACATTTATTTGCTGGTGAGCAATAATACTCTTTCATATTGGTAACAAGAATTATTATTGCTAGAACTCAAGAGGATTTTTTCTGGGTTTTTTGAGACAATTTACAATCACATGCACATATATACTGTACTCAAATAAAAAGGATAAAAATATAAGCACAACATTACTTTCATATTTGCTTACAAACAAATGAAAAAAAAAGTAAACACCACTATCTGTCCCCAGAGTGGCAACTGAAGAGCTACATGCAATGCAATGTCCACGTGTAAAACTATCCACAAAGCAGTATTACAGCCCTGACTAGTAAGTGAGGAACTAAAATGTTAAATGAGCATCATGCCCTGAATTGTTTTTCCCTTTTACCTTAATTTTCATGACTGGTCCCTTCTGTATTTTTCCTACTACTTTCTGATTCCTGATCTGGCTTTGCTGGAGGCAGTGTTTGTCTGTGACTGAGAAGAGCTGCTGCTTCTTTTGGTGAGGTAAATTGCCTAGGTCTTTCTGTTTTCTTACAAATCTCTACACAAGTGCTGCTATACCAAATTGTATCAGTTTTCTCTCCCTTTCACAAAATACATCAACTATTGCTAGAAGTTCAGAGTTTTTGGGCTACATGAGAAATGCTTCCAGCATTTTCTCAACAAGGCTATTGCAAATGCCACAGGCATAAAGGCAATTACTTTAAATTACTGAAGAGCTACATTGCTGAAAAATTCCTGCCTACATAAAATAAACTCTTTAACTAAAGAAAGAAATTAGTCCAACCCCATAAAACAATATGGTTATACAGAAATTAGTAAATCACTTATAAACAGAAAATAGTAGATGCATTATGGAAAAGTCATTAAAGTAGAAAGATATAATCCACACAGCTAATATATATTCATTTATTGAGCTACTTTCAGATTTCTGAGCATACCATTTTCTTTCAAAATCCCTTCTGACCACTTGGTAGAAATACCTTTCTTTACTGAAGAATCTAATTTATGCAAGTATATCCACAGAACAGGTAATGAATAAGGGAAGATATCAGTTTTGTCATTGTAGCAACTTATAATTACAGTATTCACAGTAATATATACAAAAAAACCTGTTCTCCCCACTGGAATGCACAAGTGATACAATTGTTAAAGTGATATGTCACAAAGTGATACGTCATAATAAATGCCTCAAAGTACACAATCATCACAACTGCAAATTTCACACAAGCGCAGAATCTACACAATGCATTTTTTCTACAACTTTAAACTTCACCACATTTTAATATCCGGGTAATTACTCCTGAGTGTAGTTTAGAGGTTTTCCGTCCACCACTGAGATGAACAAAGAATTGAAATTTTGTAACAAAACCTATGCTAGATATAGATTTGGAATACTAACCTTGTGAACACTACATTCCAGTTTGAAAACTCTGTTACAAGAACATCATACATTAAAAGCAATTCAGAGAATAACATTTTAAAAATAGTTAGAGGGTTAGCCCAAAGTTTTTAAGACTCTTCTCGTTTCTTTGACAAAGAAAAATAGGAAAAAACTAAAATCTACTAAATACAGAGCAGTATAATCTGGCAACTTGGAGAAAAATTCAAGCTACCAGGAGGAATATTCTAGAAGTGGAAGAAAAGTGCAGGCAAGGGTATGATTGACTTCCCCCTGTTCCCGTTCCCCTCCTCCCCCAAGGAAAGTACATTTGGGTATTGAACAGACTTTCACACAAGTGCCTCTAAATTAGTCAAGGCACTTGTGGATGAAGTGCTAAAGACCAGTCATAGGTCCTAATCTTTAATGGTTGACAATGAAAGTGTACAATGAACAACCTGCTCTACCTTTCTTACCATAGTTTGTAGTATGATGGTGATATAAGTGATATAAGGTGATATAAGGGCTTTTAATTTGCATAGAACCAAAACTTCTAAACAGGATCGCTAAATAACTAGAATAAAGCAGAAGCATGGATTTATCCCAAGCCAAGTGCCAGACATTAAACAGCAGTGGCTTAGATATAAAAGAGAACTTATTAAAGCCTGGGGCTAGGAGAAGGACCCCAGTAAGGAAATAATTCCTCTCATTTTGAAGAAAATATAATAAAACATTCAAATAAGGAGAAAGCAAAGCTGCCTTGCAGGAAAGAAACTATGTTTCAGGAATTCTTCCACTTCTTAAAGTCACAGTTGTCAGATTCCATCCTGTTTAACTGAAAAAATGAGTTAGCTAATACCCTAACCAGAAATATTATGATGGCAAATTTAACTATACACAGAAAACACAGTGCCATAAATCAACAATTGGATTTTTGTAACGGTCTTGTTACTTTGATCCTGCTGGTTTTTCTCCCCTTTTCTTCTACATTTTCCCAAATAGTCAAGAAGTTATAGTATATATGTGTGATTATGCTAAATGTGATTAGGATACCTCTACCCTTCTTTTTTACCTGTTACAGAATCATATTTTCCTTTTTTTCCTACAAAAATTGTAAACTTCAGAGACATAAAGGTAGCAGTAGAAAGAGTTTTTTGGTCATGAGTTACAGCTAACTGACCTGTTTGTTGGAATTCCTGATTTGAATAAGGCAGGAGGAGATGTGAAATCAGGTTTGGTCGACTGCACTGCCAACTCTTTCTCCAAATTTCCAGTTCTGCCCTGCTGTACCTTCAAAATAATGTTTCATCATTAGTTTACCCTCACAAGTGTAGTGGCTCCAACACACAACAAACATGTAGCCAACACAAAAAGAAAGTCCAACTTTATTCAGAATTTCAAAAATTGTCACCACTGCACAGCTACCAAATTTATGTATTTTGTATTGATGTATTACTTAAGTACTGTTTCATACATGTAACAAACAATATGCCAGAAAATGAACTGTTACAGAAGATTAGACAGCTTAAATATTTATTTTCTAAGCATTTTATTTGTATGTGAACAGACCAAACCGATTTTCTTGAAGAATTCCCTATATGAGCAAAATTACATCTTAAGATTATGAAAAAAAAATTAAAATAAGTTCCCTTCTTTCAAAAATTAACAGAGATAGCTAACAAGCCTTCTATCTACTAACAAACCATGAGACAAGAAACTTGAATAGATTCTCCACCTGCCTCACTGACTGTGAGATCTACTAACCACCTAATTTCTGAGTCATACCAGGAAGTCGTTTCATACTCTGGGTTATGTAAATTGTAAAAGACTTTTCATTAGTTCAGACTGAATACTTCAGAAACACCCTGGTGTTGCTGAAGTACTGTAAAATTCCAGACATTTCTTTTATTAAAGCAATGCAAAACCTTTGGTGCAAGTACATCAAGTATTGTTTTACTTCAGCAGCAGCTACATGTGGCAGAAAAACCCACATGGGTTAGCATTAAAGACAAATATACAGTGATTTCATTTTAAAGTCCCTCCCACTGTACCAGCTACACAGTTACATCACTCTATGTAGCTAGTTCACTTATGTATAACATTATATGAGCTGTGATCTCACTTGTAAGCAAGTGAACTATGCTTCTGCAGAATCTCACAAGGGCACATATTTCCCAAACCCACCAAAATGCATATAAATAGTTAAAATTCATTAAAAATTGAAGGAATGTTTCCTATCCAGAAATATGAGGGGGAAGAGGTCTAAGAATTTATCCGAAAAAAACTTCTACAAATTAATGAGCAATTGGAAAATGCAGAAGACCTTCTTGCCTGTTACAGGAGATAAATATAAATTACACGTAAATATAATGCAAATTACATTAGACTGTTTCAGAAGAGAAGGAAAAAAGTTAATGAAATTAGTAATTATATATAAACTACTTTTAAAACATGACAAACGCTTACAACACAATTATTACCTGTACTGTTTGATCACCAGAGTTAGTACTGAGCTGGAAATAGGGTAAATTTTGGGTTGGACTACTTATTCTTTTCCCTTCAGAACTTTTCAGAGAAGTTTGAGATTACCATCAGTTGCAAACTGTAACTCCTACTGCCCACTACTACTACAGTCCCACAGCATTATTATAATGATAACTAAGAAAGGTGTAAACCCCCAGAAGCCTTCTGATCCATTCTTGGTAGAATAAAATTAAAATAACTGAATATTCTCAAGTAGCGTATAAGAGAAAACAAAACACCCATTGGCAATCGACAGTTCTGTATCTGCAATTGCAAAGTACACAGAAGAAAGAAACTGTTCCAAGTCACTTCAAAGACAGTTCAAGAACAATAGTGATTACATATTAAGAATAGGTAAAAAAAATAACCTTTGTGTTATAATTTTAAGTTTAGTATAAAACAAGTAAATGAGAAATTGAGAAGATTAAAAAAAAATGTTCACTCCTTAAGACAATGCTGTCATGTAGGTCTTCCTATTCTCCAAAAACCAGCATTTCTGAATGGAAAAATTATTATACATGATTTATTGTCAGCTAACCCCAGAAGAACAACACATAAATATGGAAGACTGATTTTCAGATCAAGAGTTGTCAAGGATAACTGTTACAAAACATTGTAGTAAAGAGCTACAATTGCCAATGCCAAGGAAAAACAAACATGCCATAATCTACAAAAGCTTCCCCACCACATCTGCCCAAATTCTTTAATCTGCACAAACGAATGCACTACAACTACAAATAAACCACCACATAAAAAAAATTAATTTCACTGGGAAATTTGTTAGTTCACCAAGCCACTAACTCACATGCTTGCAGAAGAGTGATGAACAAAGCAACACTTTTTAATCCACATTTTGTGACATATACAGAAAGTCACTGATGTAAGATGAGAGAATGAAATAATGGCTGTGTCCATATCGTTGTTCTTCTATCAGTCTGTGCTGGCATGGGAAGCAATACTCAAGAAAAATGAGAACAACCAACAAAATTTTACTAAAATTCACCTTAAAAAGATGGTATCTGCCATCGAGAATCTCTGCACTTGGTCTTACTTCCATAGCTTTGTCTTCAGCCTAAGTTAAATAACACATTGCCCATTAAGATACCACACAACTCTTAAATGATGGGCCACAGTCTCAATAAAGGTACAGATGCAATCTAGCTGTAGCTGTCTGTCACGCTATCCACACAATTGCCAGTGAAGCAACACAGTAACACTCGAGATTCAGGGAAGGGAGCCGGGTGCAAACTCTAACAAATGTACTGAACTGGGTAGAACAAGCTTACAACACACAAGCAGCTTTAGAGGGGAAAAACATTTAAAATACAAAAAAGCACTATTTACCGTAATTTTATTTGTGGTTGAGGTAACTGGCAAAATTTCAAGACCCATTCGTATTCTCTTTTGTTTTTCACAGTAAGCTTTCCAAGTATCTTCATTGAAGCCATAGTTAAAATAATCAGAGAGATCAGCCCCTTGAAGTAGAGAAGCATAGTTTTTTTAGGACATTACAAATTTCATTTTTTCTCCACTAAACATATATGCACCTCTAGTTAGAAGCATCAAAACTGATTAGATATTGATCTAAATAAGCACAACTGAAGTGTACAATTCATTAATAGACATAGAGTACTCCTGGCTAAAATCGTAAAACAATTAAAATTTAGTCACAAAGAGTAACTTGCCTAGCATCATGAAGTGGGGATCAAGGGTAGAGAATGTAATGGGATATTATAATCCCCCCATATCGTTACAACAAGATAAATATAAGATCTATAGATTTGCTTTATGTTCAGTGAAGACTTGCTGCCTTTTGTTTTGCTTGCCCTATATTTGACTTTTCACTTTGTTTTGGCTCCTAGTTTCATTTGATACCATGAAGTATTTTTAGTGTGAGAGAGAACAGCTTTAACTCAAAATGCACAAAATATATTTAATATAGCTAACATTTCAAACACCAGATAATCAACAAAGGCTTCTTTTTTCCTGTTTTGTAGACACTATTTGTATTACCAAAGCAATATGAAACACCAGAAAAAGCCTATATGCAACAGCAAGATGTACTGATACTAAAAAACCGAATCAACGCTGGTATAATTAGAAAGGTCTGGACAAATCACTTGAGCCAATGAGACAACACAGAGGAGACTCGTGGAAAGTCTGTGCAGCAAGTCCCAGTTTCTTATTCCAAGCTCATGGATGGATATGCATGAACACAACCTAGCACAGGCAGCTACATTTCACCATTCTTCATGCTAAAGAACCTGTCAGAACTATTTACCATTTTGCTTTATCTTGTGTTCCATGGCACAGAGCAATGGCAGTAATCTCCACAGAAACACAGATTTCCAAGGAGCATTCAGGATACACATGTATCAGAAAAACAGCCCATCTCTCCTGACATGTGATGAGGATGTATACTAACAAACAGGGCACACCTAAGCACTCCGTAGTACAGCAGGAAGGCAACAAGTAACAGTTGTTTTTTCCAAATTATGCTGTACAGTACTTCTGAAGGATAGGTCAGATGACATCCACATGCACTCAACAGGAATCACTATGAAAATAACCTACTGAACACCTGTGTATCAGTTAACATAAACCAGACATTACCTGGCTTTCTCCAAGGTTTATCTTCAAAAGAATCTAAATCCACTTCCAGAAGTGGCACACCATTAATACTCCCTGGTGCATCTAGATCCAGTCCTTTCACCTTTGCACCTGTAAAGAAAAGTTAAAGTTAGAGCCTTCTGTCTCTACCAAATGGAATTTTATCAGAAGCATTACACTTAGAATAATAAAAAATAAATTAAAAGCCAGACAAATTTATCAAGACATTTCAAAAGTAACAATTATTTCCTTAATCCAAAACAATCTAATTTTTTTTTATTTTTTACTAATATTACTGTGCAAATTTTCTTACCAGAAGATCCATAAGCTCGTCCTCCTGCCTTAATATTGAGATTCACAGGTGCTGCTCCATAACTTCCAAGAAATTAACAAAAAAATGAATTAGACAAAGAAAACTTTCAAACCAGAAGAAAACATAAAACAAGACATAGCTAGATCCAGAAACATATTGGACCTAGGCTCAATCACCATCCTGAATCTCTAGCTTTCCAAGCTGGTAACTGTAAAAGTAAAGAGATCAGCCTAGGAGGAAGAGAGAGTACCTTTCTATGCTCAGTAGCAACTTCTCCAACTAATAAACAGTAGTGAAGCAAGTCCCAGTCTCTCTTCCTGAGTTGAAAGGATAAAGACCTTGATAGAAACAAGAATGGACAGAACCAGAAGAAGAGAGAGAAAGGAAAAATGCAGTTCATTTAGGGATACAGATGACAGTCTGGGGAATAGAGTAAAAACAAAATAAATTTTAAAAAAAGGAAGGATTTGAATGGATCATTTTCTCTTTTCATAATAATTCAATTTAAGTGGAAAATACAAGCATTCCTCTAAAATTACTGAAGTGCTGTTTCAATTTACTTCTACTAATCGTCCATCCTTGTGACCAACAGAAAAGTATGCAATTTTTTCACTTGCTAAAATACTTGAGATCTTTCCTCATAAAAATGCACTCAGAAACCTAACTGCTGGATAGATTTAACTACCTTAGGAATTACAGTATTGTTCATTTGTAACATTAAGAGCTAGCTCTCCCTACCGTTAGTGTGTAATGTAACTTATCCTCACAGGTGACCTATATACATGCACATCATGAGATTAGTATATAATCAGAAGGCCAGGGTATAGTTTACAGTATCCACTTCCATGCAGTTCTTGCTCACTTTCAAGTGCTACAGTAGCATAAATCTGACAAAAAACATTTAACGTTCTGATCTGCCATGCTGTATTTGTGCACGATTCTGAGAAACAAATCTCTTGGGGTTTTTTTAAACCGCAGTTGACTACTACATGAAAAATTGTTTAATCTCATAAAACAGACTTGTTCTACTGCAGTTAAAACATAGAGCAACATTCAGTTTGTTTTAGATTTCTGTCCTTCCATGAACTTTCTGTCCAATTTGCCCATGAAAGATTTTTCAAGAGACAGGCATTTCTATATAAAACTTTCAACTCTAATTAGATTTAGGATCATCTGCTCATTGTTTCCTGCATACATAGAAAGAGCATCAGCAAATCCACTGAGAATATAAATCTAGTTTTGCTTTAGTATTACAAAATTTGAAGCCACTGCCTAGACCACAAGAATACTGCAAGTTATTGAAAGCAGAAAAATATAGAACTGAAAGAATTGCTGCTTTTCTAGTACGTTGATTTGCATGGTATTTTAGAATATGCAATACTGAAAGTTTAAAAATACTGTTTCAAACAGGAGTAAATCACCTGCACTCTAAAGATAAAAACACAATGCTATACATGAGTCAGACCTACCTGCAGACCTGTCATAATTCGATTAAGAAACCGCACCCTAGTAACTCTGGTTTTAATAAGCATAAAAATATTAGGATTGCCAAGAAAAACAAGCAAACCATGTCCCTCAGAATAATTCCATGCAATGAAAAATATTATTTCATAATTTTGGGTAAAATTAGCACTATACAAATGTGTTCAGGGAAAAACAAGCCCTTTTTCAAGACTAGGAGGGGCAATAAAAGTAGCAAGACCAGTACAAACGCCTAAACCATTATTTTGAGAAATAAGTTCCAGAGACTCACAGCACCATCCTCAAGTACATTAAAATCTTACATGAGAATATCAATAGGGATTGAAACTACACAGGTCTAATTACAACTGTATCCACTAAAAAAAGGAGGAGGAACAAACACTTCTCATGTTCTTGCCATTCTATCCTTTGTAACCAAAATGACACTGTCACAGTAACAACCCTCAAAAAAGCTATACAACATAGCCATTCCATAACAAAAAACAACTCACTCCTTTACAAACTTCATCCAATTATTTCTCAAGATCTGAAAACACACTTTAAACTCATACAAAAGTCTTCCTTATACTCCACTGATTTAATTTCACTTGTTTTGAAGCCACTGTATCTTATTTAAAACATTGTTAAAGAGCTGAAAAATTTTTGAATTGACAGTAATTGTGCACACAATCTGATATTTTTGGTAAGTATTAAATTGCAAATATGTGGCAAATATAAAGATAAAAAACATATAAAAATATTAAAAAGGTAAATAAATGGCAAGTACTAAAGAGACTGCATTAATAATTAAATATAATCACAAAAGTTTCCCCAGTTAATGTTTGCAAATAACTTACCTAAACTGTGGAGCTCCTGTCTTAATATCCCCTATGGTGACTTGAACATCATCTTCATCGTCATCACTATCACTATCACTGTCATCCTCAGCCTCTGCCACCTTCTATAAAAGAAAAGTCATTGCTTAGACAAAATGCAGTCACTGACCTACACAATGGAAACACAATCCAGACAAAACTATCCATTCTAGAAATCTTTGAAAGAAGAAAATTCTCAATTTCCTAGACATTAGAATTTAATAGCATTAACAGTAAATTTAGGAGGTTACAAGTATTTGAAACAACTGACTCAAAATGGAGAAGTGTCTTTAACACTAGGTTCAGTTTCTCAAGCATAAAAGAGTTTCCACAATCTAATATCCTTCTTCCCTCTATCAACCTTGTACACACTGATTCTATTCTTACCTTGTCATTCAGGAAAGAACTAAGAGATATGCAAGACTAGCTTCTTGCCATCATCAATTATATATTTAATGTAACTCAAGTAAGTGTTTTTCCAGTTGATGATGAACACTGGAGAAATCTATTTAGTTCCTAAATAAAATACTTGAGACATTTCAGCAAACAGACTGAAAAATCAAATACAGGAGCATGCTGTATGATATACTAAGCTTTTTAGATTCCAGACTAGCACTAAACATGTCCTTCCTAAGTGGTAATGATCAATTCAGGCCATTTCATTTGTACATCTGGCTTTTTTTCCTCCCAATAAACATCACTCTCCTTTTTTCTATGCAGAATTCAATAACCATGTATTAACCAGTCAGTTCTTCACAGTTAGTCCTTGATCTATTTTGATTAACTTTGTATCATCAGCAAACTTGTAATTACAAAACGTGGCTCTTTTCCAAGTCAATACATTAAACAGCATAGGTTAAGCATAAAATTGCAGAGGATCCTCCCTGAAGGTGACTTTACTGTGAGAACAGAACTTTGACTTCTACCCAGTGTTTTCACACATATCTATTACAAATCAGATAAAATCAGTTATCCACATAGGACTCATTTTGTAACTACATAGTTTTTTAAACCTTTTGGTGAGGAACTTCTTCAAAAACTGTGGAATCCAAGTGAACTTTTCCAACCAAATTACCCTTATTCACATACTGGAATCCTTCAGCAAGAGGCTGAACACATCGAAGCCAAACTGATTCTGCCCTGGCAGCCTGCAGTTACCCATGCACAGCTGAGTTCTAGCCCATGTCTACTATACCATCTATTAAGTTGCCTGGTACAAAAAAAAAAAAAAAAAAAAACCAACAGCTCCTTAGAAGATAAGATGTTGGAGTGCAGTTCATCCTCACCACACAACATTAATATAATTTCATAACGATGAAATTCTTGGGGTAGGGAAGATGGGGCAAGTCTAGGTCAGTACAGATATTCTGTAAATGACAGCTGAAGACAATTTCAATTTCAATTGCCATCATTCACCAGGCAACCCACACAGATGCCATTAAAAAGGCAACAAACAGGAAAAAAAATTAGTCTGGACAATGTACCTTTTCTACCAAAACCCACTTCACTTATAATCAATGATTTCTTAGTTCCCTCCTCACAGAAATATTCACCTGGTCCTATTCAAGCAACTTGATCAACACCTATTTTTCTAAGCTGCTGCTGAATGCTCGTGGACACCATTTACCATTAAGTTCTCAATTTTATGGAGATGTTCTAATGATAATAAAACAATGCCAGGCTTTATATAGATTAAAAAAATTAAAAAAACAGGCAAGTACCAGAAAACTGAGCCTATAAGGATTTCTAGAAATACAAAGTGCACCTTTGATGCACTTTAAGTAGCTTTACAGTTTAAATAACTGAAATAAGTTTTAAAGTTTTAATAACTTTTCCCCCAATTTTAAATACACTGTAATGCTTTCCATTAAAAAAGTGTTGAGAGTTACTGTAAAAAAGTACTTCACTAAGAGGCCAGTCCTTGAGACTTGCACAAGTGTCTCAATAATGGTTTCTGCATCACTTAAAATTATTTCTTGGAAGATACAAGTTAAAAAGTACCACTGAAGCAAAACTACAATTTTCTCATAGAACTTCTCATACTTAATTTTTCCCATTCACAGCAACCTGAATTCTTTAACCAACACAGCAACTGTAAATTTGATTTCTTGATCCTTTCTTTCATCATGCTAACACTGATGTTATCAGACATACTAATATATTGAAGACTACTACAAAACAAGTGTTACGTTGCCTCTGAAAGGCATGTGTAATTGGTTCACACTTTCACATAGTTCTGCAAATGCTGGTTGTCGATCACATTCAAAAAAAGAAAAATGATCAGAGGACTTTACTTTCTTATCACTGAGAAAAAATAGATCATCATTTTGAAAAGGATGTCTCTGAAAAAAGAGTGGTGTCTTCAAGCCCCATCTTTCTGCCCCCCAAAGAAACCTGGAGTACCATTCATTTATATTCTGTAAATTAGATTTAAGAAGTGGACTGGAGTGGAAATTTGATTTCCTAATTTAGTAATTTCTACAGTTTCTGCAGATCACAAACACATTTTAGAAAAAGAGGGCACACACACTTAGGCATTCATTCATTTAAATATAACTCCTAGTCAAATTATGAATTCCCAGTAAATCATAGAATCAAAATATATTAAAACGGTATTTCAAAAACACATTTAAAACTACCGTTTTCACAACGCCATTTTCTGCAGCTTCCTCTTCACTTCCAGGTGGGGGTGGAGCACTTAAACAAAAACAAACAGGAAAAGATGAAACTAGGTATTTATGCACATGTTATTTCACAAGTATCAGCTAATGATGAAAAAAAAGCTTTGCCACATCATTCCAGATGAAGAGCCAAAGCTCCAGCTGTCTTCTGCATTAATTAAAAAACAAAGTAAATTTATTAAAAAAACCCCAAAATGAATATAACTTTATATTAGCAATATTTAGTTATCATTAATATGCTTGTAGAATAGTTGGAAGTAATGGGGCATTACACTTGGATCTTCTTTTGAAATCAAACTGAAACACTTTGCAACATATGAAGAGAGAGTAAGTTGTTTGGGGATTTTTTTCCCCTGCAGATTCGATACTTTTCAAAGACATAATGGAAAAAAACTTTTAAACACCCATAGGTAATGCTTCACTGAAACAGAATTCCCACATCAGCATTGTGAAATTGTCTTCTACCATATGGAATAGTTACAATTCAATGACTAATTCAATTACATTTTAATTGTAGACTGAGAACTGTAAAAATTTTAAAACTACTGGTCCATCAAAAAGGACGAGTACTGTGACATCCATGCAAATGAGCTGTCTCACTGGGCCAAACTTCTGCTGTTTCCTACACAGGAATATTTCAATTTCCACAGACCCATTAGCTGCAAGGATGCTGCAACACAAATAACAGAGTAAGCAGGGAGCCATCTAAAAACAATATTCTTTCACTGAAAAGGTATTTCTGAAACAGGCTGAGCAATTATCAATTTTTATTGAATAGAATGATTCTAACCCCATACTCTGTTGGCAACACACCCATGAATGTTGCACCCAATATTGCCTCGGTATTCAAGCTTGATCATTTCACTTCATCACCTGGTAAAATGACAGACCAAGTACAGAACCTGAGTAACACCTCACAATTTCTGTATATATAAACATGGCCAAAACTGAGAGGCCAGAGACCAAAACTTTTAACAGCTGAACTGTCCCCATACTTCCACAGTTCAAAACACAATTCCCAAGACACGTAAGTTAATATTTGTTATGCTTTTTGTCCAAATTATGCATTGAGACAACCAAATGCCAAGCTAGACACTACTGACCAAAAACTGGAGTACACTGTTCCTAAAGATCATTTTAGCCTCCATGCAAGTAATTTTCCTAAATAACAGTAATAATGACAAAGATGCCAGTTCAAGAAAAGGTAACTGAACAAAAGGAATCAACTCATATGGAATAGCTTCTAAAAAAAAGCAAATTAATAACTAGAATTCTTTGTCCTGGAAGAGATGGGATTCAAGACAAATGCAACAGAGGTCTAAAAACCTGTTATGTGACATGGAAAAAGTGAAGGAAAAAACTCTGTTTCTTATACTACAGAAATAATGGGAATCAAATAATTATAGCTAGTAGCTGCTTCACAATGATATCATATGTAGCCATGTGGTGGAGGTCATTCCTGCTTTATCATTCTATGCTTGTCAAAAGGTGACATGAGTACAAAAGAGCAACTGAGGAAGCTTATGAACAAGCAGTCCACCAAGGCTAACTAAATGCAAGAGTTCTCACTGAAAAAATGGAAACATCTATAGAAAATAATAACGTATGTTTTCATATACTGATTTTCCCTTTATTTGTTTAATGTATCTTGACAATCAATAATTTCCATATTTTACCAATTATGAGAATTTCCTTCTCTCAGCACAAGTGACTGATTCCCTTTTCCAGTCAGTCCTCATTACTAATTTCCATTAACTTTGTTAGATTTTCAAGGGAGCATCTTTGTGCTGTCATACATTCTTTGTAACTCAAGCAGGCTCCCCTCAAATTACTCCCAAGCTTTCCTAAGTTTCTCTAAGTTTCTTTCAAATACTGTCTTACTGGTAAAACCCTGAAAGCCTAAACAGATGTGATCTGTACATCAAACTACCCGGTAATCTTCCACAGCTTACTTGTATTTCTGTTTTTGTAACTACACTGCAAACTCTTGGGAGATAGGATGGTTTTTAATTGCTAAATTATCTCAAGTCCTGATCCATCACTGAGACTAAAAAGCACAATGATTACAAAAATAAAAAATCAGTTGGCATCTTGTGAGGGGTTATTGCTGTCCATACAATTAAAGTAACTTTCATACTTAAGTGACCCAATTTCACAGGTACAGCCACTTCACAGAAAAGCAAAGTCCAAACATACTATCTACCGGACATTTTCAAAGACACCAGAGTGTGTTCAGGTGCTAACAGCTTTCAAGAGGCTGGGAAGAAGAATGCAGTGAACACAGGTTTTGTGCAGCCACACTACAGGGCTTCCAGCTGTCAGGACACTCACCTAGATTTTTCTTCCTCTGGTCTCTCTGCTTCATTTTCATCTACCATAAGAGAAAAGAAACACAATATTTAAGAATAAAATCCCTAGCATATCAACTGTGACAGATTGTCTTGGCATGTAGAATATTAGGCAGGTCTTCAGATGACTATTAAGACACGTTCTTAACATTTCAGTTGTGAAATCAGTCGACCAGACCCTTGAGCGCTCACAGTGCTCTATACTGACAGGTCCACCACATGGGCAAGGTTTAGTTTGTATGTTTCATTAATATCTGAACGCAAAGATAGTCCCTAAAGTTGTGTTTTTTTAAGTTAATACATAAAAGGTTAAGCCTGTTTCAGTACTTCAAAGCCGGGAGCTCGGGCAGGAGAGCACCAGGGAGAGCTCGGTCCCCCAGGGATGCCTGTGGGGCAGGGACACCACGCGGGGCTCTCGCTGCTGAGGCCCAGCACGCCTCGGCCTGCGCGGCCCGGGCCGAGGGCCCGCGGCACCGGCAGCGCAGACCGGGGAGGGGAAGGGGCCGGGAGCCGCCGCCACCGGGGGCCGGCCGGGAGCACAGAGGGGGCTGCGCAGCCCCGGGGGCGGCGGGACCGGGGGACCTCGTTCAGCGGCCCGGCGAGGCGGCGCACGCCGCGGCCTGCGCACCCCCGCACGGCCCCCCCGCCGCGGCGGCGCCGGGCCGGCCCGCTGGGGAGGCGGGCTGGGCACGGGGGTCGGGGAAGGTCCGTACCGCCATAGAGCCACTCCTCCTCCTCGTCCCCGGCGGCCCCATCGGCGTCCGCCGACAGCCGCTCCGCCTCGCCGGTAGACATGGCCGCCTCCCGCGGGACG
>PYHW01010620.1:3796-16866 GCA_013186435.1 Turdus rufiventris | reverse complement strand
ATCAAAATAGTCAAGAAGGGTATTAACTTGCATATTTTTCTAGCATCATGAAGCTATATGCCTTAAGGTTAAATTAACAGATTGGTGCTAGAACAGCACAAAGATAGGGAAGAATGCATCTGAGTAGGAATGTCAGTGGATAACACTGAAAGGATCTGATTTAATTACTGGAAATCTGAATTTGGCGTTACTCATGTTTTTCAGTGTTCTGAAACTAGTTGAATCTGTAAGACAGCTAAGAACACTAGTTAAGATGGAGGTTGAATCATTAAGTATTTTATCTCTTCGTTAATGCTGATAATACTGCTATGTCAGAAAAGGTACCTTCCTCATGTACCAAGGAGGCTGCCCAAGTGAATACAGCATAGAACACAGATTTGCAAGCGAGCCAACCATTCTCTGGGGAAAAGAAACTGTAGATGCTTGTTATGGCGTTTTTTTCCTCGTTAGCTTTGAAACTTATTTCGAGATCATGGGCTTTTAAAGGGGGAAATGGAATTAAACTATTGAGTAGGAGTACTCGGTGTTGCCAGCTCATTCACCAAAGCATTTGTGAACACTAACACACGAAATACACAATCCTAGGGCAGAGAGCAGTGACCAAAGTTTCGCCTCTCGGGTGCTGTACGTTTGAAGTGCCGGGGAAGCAGCTGATCCCGCGGTGTCACCCGGCAGCGCCGCGGCACAGCCGGGGCGGTCACACACACAGGGCGGTCACACAGCCGGGACAGTCACACACACAGGGCGGTCACACAGCCGGGACAGTCACACACACAGGACAGTCACACAGCCGGGGCCCGGGCAGGCCAGCGCCCTGCCCCGCCCCGCCCGCCCGCAGCCAACCCGCTCCCGACACGTCATCGCGCGGCGCCGGCGGCGCGCCCGGCACGTGCGGCGTGTTGTGGCTGTCACCGCCATGGCGGTGCCGGAGCTNCTGCGGCAGCTGAGCCGCCGAGCCTGGGAGCCCGCGCTGGCCCGGGCCCACCGCGCCGCCGTCCTCATGGACGCGCCCTCCGCCGAGGCGCTGCACTGGGCCGGCGGGGCGGGCGAGCTGGTGGCGGCCGGGGCGCTGGCTGTCAGCGCACTGTCCGCCGAGGCGGCGGTGCCGGCGGGGGCGGCCTGCGTCGTGTTCGTGGTGAGCGGGACGCTGCGGGGCGGCGCGGCGGCCGCGGTGCGCGCCGTGCTGGAGCAGAGCGCCGTGCGGCACTGCGTGCTCGTGTGCGGCGACGAGGCGGAGGGCGGCGGGGCGGCCGAGCTGGAGGAGACCTTGCGGCGGTGGATGGGTGAGGGCGGCTGCGCCGAGGTGGTGCTGCGGGGCCCGCCGCTCCTGGCGCCCGTCTCGCCGGAGCTCTGCCTGCTGCCCGCCCTGGCTGCGCTCCTCCCGCCGCTGACCGGCCCCGGCGGCCCCGGCCCCGCAGAGGTCGGGCTGAGCGCGTTGCCCGCCGAGCTGCGGGCGGCGGTGCGGGCCCTGGTGGGTGACCTCGACTCTCTCTTCACCGCCCTGGGCCTGCGGGAGGAGAGCTTCGCTGTAGGGACCCTCAGCAGAGTCGTCGCCGCTGAACTGGCAAGCTACGCTCCAGCCAAAAACAGGAGGAGGACAGCTACCAACAAGGCTTCTGTCATCTTTGTGGACAGGACGTTGGACCTCGCTGGTAAGCAGTCCTCAGCTGGTATGGGCTGTCATTCTAGGGGCCCTATACTCACCCCACCGGGAGGGTGTCAGATGTTGGGAACCCTGGTGACCTGGTGTTACCAGAAACCCATATTCCACTTTGTACTGTGCTCCTCCCATCGGTATATAGCTCCAGTTCCGGCTCCTGGGTGGGATTGCTCTTGAGATTTGGTCTGCTAGAATACACTTGTTCAGTGCTTACCAGGCAGTCATGGTAGAACTCTGGGCTTCTCCTGAAGCATGGAGAAATATGGCTGGGTTCAAAGCAGTAGCTACTCTAAGTTCCTCATTATCCTGCTCCAAGGAAAACTTGGTGTTCCAGAATTCTGCTGGTGATACCCAATGTCCTTCTTTCTGTTCTAAAACAGCTATTGCCATGTGGGATATGTATACTGTGGTCTTGTGTCCCAGTTTCATGCTTCCTGGATTAAAAGCCACTGCTCTCAAGCATGCAGATCATCCATTACTCACATTAATTGGAAAAGTACCTTACAGGCTGCTTCCATGACCTCAAACGCTGTGCCAATACCCCTAGTGCCAAGTGCATCCTTTCATACCAAAATAGCTCAAATGGTTTGGTTAAATGATGGTCCCTGGTGGTCAGTGACCCCAAAGTCATACTTAACCGCGCAATGAACTGGTGCTGCTTTCCAGATTAGGAGAGAAGTTGGCTTAACTGAGGTGGTTACTCTCCTGTTCTTGGTTTGTGTTTAATGTGATCTTACAGAATAAGCAGTGTGCGGTTCCATTCCACAGGCTAGTGGTTTGAAGAGTAATCATTGTATTAAGCCACCAGGTGTGCAAACAGTTCTTCATCTGGCAACACTGGGAGCATGATTAACCCCATGGCCATGATGGTTGCTTGCACACCCTTGTATCCCAGTGGATCATAGAAATGAAGAGTAAAGCAGAAGGCTCTGCTGGAAATCCAAAGGTTTGTTTCTAGCATTTCCATTTTGCTGCAAACTAGAAACCTTAACTGTGCCTGTGTGCCGCCTTGAGGTGTGAAGGGGAGGGTCTGCATGTTTCAGACTCAGCCTTATGGATTGCTGTGAAGTATCCAGTGTATCTACTTATCTTTCTATCTGTCTAAGCAGACACACATCTCTATGTGACCTATGTATTTATGCCTGAAAATGTTTCTGTACATACGTGTATTGATACAGGAATGACTGCATTTGCTATCCCCACCATACATACCTCCTGCTGGCATGCACAGAGTGTGGACCTGGTTCTGTTTGTAGTCAATAATTCAGTTCATAATTTTTTGCCACCACATGTCACATAGCAAGAACTTGGCACAGTGTTGCATCCTGCATCTCGTCAGTTTCTGAATTTTCTGCTGCATTTTTTTTCTTCCCATAATTTGCCCATTGTGTATCCTTGAATTGCTGTAGGTTTCATAGCTGTCAACACTGTGCTAAAGAGCAGCTATGGATCCAGGCAGTTAATGCTGTGCTGAGGTTGGGAAGGTTGATCAGAAGACTGCAGGAAAGTGGACCTGGATAAGGAACCTTAAAATGAAATTGTGAGAAGAGCGTTGGTTTGGGATGGGAAAGGGGAAAGGATTTATTTATGCACTCAGATAGTGAGAAGGAATAAAAACAGGAAAAAGAACCAGATGTGGGATGATAGGGAGCTGCCTGACAAGGAGACTCTTGAGGAGGTATGAAGAGCTTAAACCTGGGAAGGGAAGTGTGGAATCTTGTACTTCAGTAGGAGAAGGTTTTCTGGAGATAAGATCAGGGCTGTAGTGAGCAGCATTGGAAGGAAACATCAAAACTGACTGAGAAAGGACGAGACATTGCAAGATTTGTTTTTTTTAGGATTCTATTCTCAGTATCCATAAATGAAATTAAGATCCCTGCATGCAACCATTATTTTGTTACCAACAAATGCCTCCAGAATTCATTGGTAATTTCACTGAATTATTGCTACGCTTTGGATGTGATACTCGTGCTATCAAATGCAATGCAAACTGAAGGAAGAAAAATCTAGTGCATTTCAGAGGTAAAGCTGTATATGAACCTGAAATTAGTGCCACACAATGATATTTGTTTCATTGCTTTTCTAAAAACTGTACAGTAAAAAATACCCGGGGAAGCAGGGTGTATGATTAGTGAGTTCCTGGCTGCTGTTAAAGAATTGGTTGATTGACTTCGCAAATTGTGTCAGCTATAACTTGTATCAAAGGTCACCTATTTCAGTTTGTAAGTTATAATGCAAAGAAAAAGTGAAATTAGAACAGCATGATGCATAAGAGTTCTTGTATCCTGAAAGCTAGATGTTAGCCTGGCATGAAAACTCAGATTTTGCAGTGATCAGATAACTTCTTGTCACATGAACACTCAGTCTGTACTAGGGCAGCATTCAAAATCATCACCTGTGCTTTGAACACTGTTGTCATGAGAAGCTACTGAGCAGTCGTTGGCTGTCTTCAGAAGTGGTGAGTAGAGAGGATCAAAACTAGTCCCATGCACCTTTCTGAAGTCAGTGCAGTTTGAAAGTGACTTCCTATGATTTACTGTCCTAGTCTTGTGAAGTTTAACGATCTTTTCAGGCTTGGTTGATTTATGCAGTTCATTGGGGTGACAGTGACTTTTTAAACCTCCAGTAAATGTTTTGTGATTGATTTGATGAGGCATGGCAAAAGCCAGTAGCACTGGTGGACCAGTGGAAAGAGACAGAGATGACTGTTCATGGAAGCAGCTCGAGTACTCTGAGTCTTCCCCCTCTACCAAGAAGAAAAAAGGGATGTTAATAATTAATGTGGGTTTATTTGCATTTGAGGTGTTTCTAGTTTAGCCAAGTATCTTGTCTAGCTAAGTGTTGCTTGCATGCAGCATGTGTGGAGAGACAGATGTTTCTTTCGGTACACAGGGTGGAGGTTCAGAAGATTACCATAGGTTTTCCCTGTGCAAGTTCGCAAGTGTTGCAGTGTGCCTCGGAGGTGCCTGATCCAGTAAGAAGAATGTAGGGACTTTGGAGAACAAGATAGCTTAGGGAGTTGCAAAGATAACCTAGCTCATTCCATCTGTACTTCACTGGTCTAACTCTGGCTGGGAATGGTAGAAAAGAAAGCTGCTGTCATTCTGCAGTCTTTGGTGAAACAGATGGGTAATAACCCAGCTGGAGTGGTCAGATGTCCACACTACAGTACAACCCCATGCTGGACACCTGTGCCTTGTTTGCTTTCTATGGATAAAAGCATAAAAGTACAGAGTTTGACTTAACTTTTCCTTTTTCATCCATGTTCCTCTTTTGAACTTCTTTTACAATACAGAATAGTGGATGGGAAACCATGGCTTACTGCCTGGATATCTGGCTGCTGTAGAATTGCTGGAGACAGTCTTCTGCTTCTGCTATCCAGGAGCACTTAATAAGCTGACTTCAGCAATGTACTTGATGTAAGGGCCATGTTTGGATTTGTAGAACATGTGAAGCTAATTCAGCTGTTGAAACAGATATTCTCTGTCTTTGGAAATGATGAACACATAAGAGCAGATAGCTGCCACACAGGCAGACTTACATGGAGTGAGACCATAATCTAAGAGAACATTTTCCTGCCTCTCAGTGGTGCTTCAAAAGTTCCCATTTTCTATGATTAAAGCTAGGACCACACAGCTAAGCTCAGCACTGCTGCACAGCTCTGTGTTGATGGCCAAGCTGTAGCTTGAGTGGCAGACTACAGATACCTTCAACTTGTTCCTGACCTGAAGACAGTGAGGTTTCTGGTCCCTTTCTCTTGACTTTATCTGTAGTGTGTGTCATATTTTTCTGCTTTGACTTGGCTCACAGCTCCAATATTTTTAAAGTTGGTTGTAGAGCCTGTGTTGAGAGTTCATGAATGGAAAGAAAAGCATGTGTGTTTGAAATCAGGAAAATTGAAGAAAACATGCCAGCTGGAGTTCAAAGTTTCTCTTGGAATATGGTCAAATTGGCATTTCATACTTTATAACTTGGGTTGGTTTAGTTATTTCATGTTTATTTCACCTGAGCTGCCCTCAGTTCATATAAAATGATGATTTTGATTATGGCATGCCATTGGTAATCGTTTATTTTAATATTAGGTTGGCCTGTCTGGGTGGCTATGCAACTTTATATATAGTCCTTTTAAGCACAGTCCTATTAGTTTATGTAGCAAAGTATGGGATGCATGTGAATGTATATATAAATATTTGCTTGCTTTTTTAATAACCATTGCAAATATTATTTAACAACTTCCTTAGGCAAAGAAAAATGTTTTCATGTCTAAGTGTAAAATCAGTGAATATCTAACAACTATAAAACTGGAGTCTAATTTGTGCTTTTTAAATTAATCTTTCTGAAATGTTGTAAGTGCTTTTAAGTTTACACATTCTAGAAATTAATTTTACTTTTGTAGAAAAATAATTTTGAAAAGCTAAATGTGGTCTTGGTGTTAGGAGTACCAGTGTCCTTCTCCCCAGAACATGGTTGTTTTCTTTTCAATTCCTTGTGTTTGTTTGTTTTTCTAGTTATGCACCTGATAGTTTTTGGGTCTTTTTTTTCTTTTTTTTCCTCAGGAGCAGTTGGTCATCATGGTGACAATCTTGCAGAGAAGATTCTTTCTGTGCTTCCTAAACTTCCTGGCCACAAGACCGACGTAATGGTTAACATGGTGGAACTTACAGCACTGCAGACTACAGATGAAACTTGCAGTATTATAGCACCTGGCTGCTTAGCACAACCAAAGTAAACATTCTTTTCTTCTTTCTCTTTTTTTTTTTTTTATGTTGGTTATGTTTGTTATCTCTCTAAAAATATGAACCAGGAACAAGTCTGTAAAAAAAGCAAAACAAAAGAAGATAGTCAATCTTACAACAAAACCCCATCTGGTCCTAATTCTGCTAGAATGTAATAGTCTATTTGTGTACATTTAAGTGAGTAGGCCAGATAAGACTTCCAAAAGCAGGAGAGTATCAAGACCTTTTAGATTTGGGTTGTTTAAATTGCTATAGATTACTGTAGCAGAAATCAGTACAGATTTACACCAAGAATTCTTCTTTTGACATTTCTTTTTCTGCCTAAGTAATAGGTCATACAAACAGGTAGGTCTCAATGGCGACTTCTTTTTCCCATAAGCCTCTTTATAAAGTTAGCTGGATGCTGAATTTTTGTTAGAGTACCTGTTAATGTAAGGTTTTATCCCTGTGTTCAAATACAGTACCTGTAGAGAAGGATAATAAGGCAGAAATTCAGGTATCCAGATAACTTCACAGTGGCCTGATCTTTGCTTAAACAAGAACAATCTAAAAGCAGTAACTTCAAACAATTGTATTTCACTATGTATAATGTATAGCTAAGACATTATAAGCAACGTGCATCAGATTTGGTGTTTCACTTTCTAAATTTAGTTGTCCAAACCAAAACTTTCTGCAGCTTCTGTTACTATGCAAAAACAAGGAAAC
The DNA here is from genome assembly GCA_013186435.1 of Turdus rufiventris. Classification (NCBI taxonomy): domain Eukaryota; kingdom Metazoa; phylum Chordata; class Aves; order Passeriformes; family Turdidae; genus Turdus; species Turdus rufiventris. Next base: position 9,765 of record PYHW01010620.1, on the reverse strand, counting down.
ATACCAGGTGCTGATTTCACTCCACATGAAAAATTTTTCTCAACAGTGCTCTAGAAATTAAAACAGTGCAAAGGAGATTAAAAGTTCTTTCTCTTTTACTATAATGCTCTCCTCATATATTAGAAAATTATTTCCAAGATGGGCTATTTAATATAGTTTCTGTTCTTCTCTTTTGACTTGTTTTGTGACTTTACACCTGCACTGTATCCCTTTTTGCCCCTTCCCCCAACAAAGATTTCACAGATTTCCACCATTAGCAACATATGGTCTTTATTTTCCTACGAGCCTTCAGATCCTTTGTCACCTTCCATCTCTCACACGTGCTGTAACTGGGTCTAGTTTCTAGGTTTTGTATTGCATACCTCTCTTCTTCCATAGAAGTTGGAGAGGAAATGTTTCCTCATGGAGATGGACTCAGTTGTAACTTGCTGCCAAGGTGATTAGCTTAAATAAAATTTGTTCTCGTTTGCTTCTCGCTGTCTGCTTTCCCACTGATTCTTGAAGTAGAAGCGAGATATCCTAAAAGATCTGTCTACAAAGCAAAATGAAGAGTTCATTTTCCATAGTAGAACTTAATGGTAGCTTTTTGTACTATCTTTGAGTAGCTACCAGAAATAAAGAAAATTCTGTCAGTGTGGACTAGGGAAAAAAAAGATATTTACTGCCCTGAGATTGTTGACCTGTGTTACCACTCTAATGTTTGTCACATTATTGACATTGAGGAGACTAAAGGTAGTGCTGGTGTGCCTTCCTATGGCTAAATTATGACTTCAGTCGTATATTCATGTTTTTAGTAACACCTGACAAGAATTTTACTATGTTCTACGGTGGCTAATGGTATATATATATATATATATACATCAAGGTTTGTTTGCCTATTTGCTGACTAATGGGAAGGTGCCCTGTCTTAACAGTAGTTATTCTTAATATTGCAAGGTCTTTTGCAAAGTCTGGTATGGACATAGCTGGTTAAGGAACAGCAGGATTTGGCTGTAAGATGTGGCAAAGTTGGATGACAGCAGCTGATACCTGGTACCAAAGCAGTGGTGCCATTAACACACTGGTTTATAGCAGCTTCTCCAGAATACCTTCCATCTGTAAACTCATGGTACAGAATCTGTTACACTGGAAATTTTTAGGAACAGATCAGGCAAATATTTTAAACAGTCCTAATTTTGCCTTGTAGCACAGCAAAGGGAGAAGATGACCTCTGGAAAATCTCTCAGAAAATCTGTGATGTTCAACCTGTTTTTCACTTCTTCACCAACTGTATAATCAGGAATAGTTCTTAGTTTAAAATAGGCAGTTTCAAACTAGTGTAAGACAGTTGATGAAGAGTGCATGAAACCATAACAGTGGCTGAAGGTGGTAATTTCCATTCCATTTCCAACAGGACTATTTTCAGCGTTGGCTTATACATTGTAACATTAATCATCTTTGCTTGTGTAAAATGGTTGTTTTTCTGAAGCACTGGAATGGATTAAAGATTCCCACCAGTAGGTTTCTGTGTTAATTCCATAAGAAATGTCTTAGGACGCTCACAATTCCTCATCAGCATGGTCGTTGCCCTTGGTAGCTGGCTCTGAAGTGTTTCTTATAATTGAAAACTTAAGTCTTCATTTGTATTTGTAAATGATGCATGGCAAGAAGTTCCTCTGCTTGTAAATTTTCTGTTTACTCTGGTGAGTGAAAGTGCCAGCCCTTTCCCCAGAGTGAGGACCAGCAACTTAAAAAGTTACACCCAAATGAAATGTGTGGGGGCCTCTTTCACATGAAATTTTGTGATCAGACTGTGGCATTTCAGACTCACATATTCAGAATACTTTAAAAATGTTTTCATTGTTTTCTCTCAAGTAATATTTGAGCATACTGCAGTGAGGGGAGAGAGAGAGTCTAGTCTTTGCATACAGCTTCCTATATTTAGCTTCGCTTATGGCATGCCACTCCAGCAGAAACATCTGGGCTCAGTTACAGAGTTAGCAAACAGAATTAATGAATAATTTATGGTTGGTGTGGTGAAATAAAGCAGGGTTCTTTTCTCAAATCTAAGGAAATAATGGGCTTCTTTAAAGATTTAGATGAAAATGTAAATGCCATATGCTGCTTGAGTTACTGTACTTTGAAGGTGCTCTCTTAGTGAGGAAGGGAATTTCTTAAAAAAACCCTGAACTGTTCTACACTTCTTGATTTTTTTTTGGTCTTATTAGCCTCAAAAATCTCACAGAGTAATTGTTTGTCCTGCTGTGGTCACTGACATGTTGCTGTTCCACTGTGAATGATAGCAGTTATGCTCTTTCAGAATTGTGTCAAAATATTTTATTCATTTTTATATACAGATGGATGTACCTAACAGAAGGGAAATAGTTCATAAGTATTTAGCTAAAGACATCCACTCTTTGATCAGAACTACTGGTGTCTGATTCAGAAAGTAGTAACCACCCTGTCCTTTCAAACAAATGATGCATCATAGAAGTGAAATTGTAGTGAAAGCTTAGTGATAGGGTGATTCGAAAAAATTGATTACAGTTCTCTTGCTGGTCTTTATATTTTGATAACCCATAGAGTGTTTTTGGAGGAATTCTTCCAAATTTCAACTTCTGATTTTAAGCATGCAGGTAGTGGCTTCTAGGTGTTATCTGGATTATTTGGATTAATGTCAAACTTGGTGTGTTTGAGAGAAATCCGTCCTGTACATTTGATAACATTTTGGCCACATTGTTTCTGAAAGCACTCATCTTGTGTTTTTAACATCTTTTTTTACCTTGTTGAAGTATCTTGCTGTCAGTAATTAGTTAATGTTGTTGGAGGTTTTTCTGTCTCTTGTGAGCTGGGAGCTGAGGTGCATGAAGCCTCCATGGCTCCCTAAAACCCCAAATGAGGGTTCAGGTGCCTGAACCCCAGTCACAGGCCTGTGGTGTGTGAGAAGTACAGTAATTTCACAACAATAAGGCGCACCCTTTTGACTCAAATTTTGGCCCAAACCCGGAAGTGCACCTTATAGTCCAGTGCTCCTTATATAATGTACAAAGTTCAGAAATTTGGCAACCTGGAAGTGTGAGCCGCGAGCTGCAGTGATAGCCAGCAGAGCCGCAGCTGCCAGGTGGAGGCGGGGCCGTGGGGCCGCAGCTGCTGGGTGCAGGCGAGCCCGGGGGCCCGCGGTGCTGCGGCTGCCAGGTGGAGGCAGGGCCTCAGCCAGCAACTGCATGGGGGGAGCCAGCAGTGGATCCTCGCTGCAAAAAAAAAGTGCGCCTTATAGTCTGGTGCGCCTTATGTATCAGCAAAAGTTCAGAAATTTGCTGACACCCAGAAGTGCGCCTTATAATCCAGTGCGCCTTATAGTCATGAAATTACTATGGGCAACCAAAGGAATATCTGTGTTTACTCTTTTCCAATTTTCTTCTTTATTAGCCAGGAACACTTTTGATATGCTCTCCTATTTTGCTGAATAGACTGAATATTTAATTTGCTTATGCACATTTCAAGAACTCACTGAATAGAGGTTTCTTGCCTGTTTTTCCACTCTTGCTTCCTTTCTCCAGTGTTTGAAGTTTGCAGGCTTTTTAGAATTCCATATGGTGTTAAAATCTGTTTAAAAATCTAGATTTTTATTTAAAATATATATGTATTTACTGCACTCTACAAAGAACCATTGGACTCTTACAACAAGCGTTTTTCCATAAAGATGAAATACCTCAGTGTAACACAGTTCATATTTGAGCTGCCTAAAGCAATTCAATAAGCAATATAGCTGAGCTGTCTGAGCACTTTGAACAGAACAGGTGGACCCTCTAAATCATCTGCATTTGCATTTGGGAGGAGAAATAACAAGTTGAGAAAGAAGTGATTGTGTTGATGGGTATGATGCAGAAAGCATTTTTATGTAGGCCAGATGTTTGCATCACAGCACCCACAAGCATCTTTCTTCAGGTCTTGTATAAGGAGTGGAAAGGTGTGTGCTGGGGGAGTGGGTTAGAAATTAGATATTCCTGGAGATGGAATGATAAAATTTCAATGTCTCATGTTAGTGGCAGTTGAAAATACGTACTTCTCCCAATCATTCTTAGTTCTGAACTTGTTATTCACATTTTGGGCTGATCAGTACTTTTTACAAATGCCACAATTTGAATGGACCAGAAAACCCTGCTGCAGCTGCATCTTTGTATTTGGTTGGGATGTGATGATTCAATGCTCCTCTGGTATTGGTGGGACTTGGACAACCCCAAACATGAAAGAAGACCATGAGGTGAAGGGACTTGTATTCCAGTCCTGGTTCTGTTTTCAGCTTGCAGCATGATCTCAGACAGGTCACTTAAATCCTTTCTGCCCCTGATTCCTCTTGTAGTCCTTGTCCAAGGAACTTGTTTTCTAAACCAGTAAAACAGGGAGTTTCTTAGGATACAAGTTTGCATACTGAAGGGAGAAAAATCCTAGGGGTTCTGATGTTTGGGGGTGCAAGTAACTGCAGATGAGTATAAGCGGAGTTAAGGTGTCAGGGCTATTGAACGCAGGATCTCCATTTGTGCTTGCTTTGGTACTGTGTCCTTTCCACTCCTACTCCACTCATGTGTTTTATTGCCCTGGGGAGGGGAGACAGTTTTGAGTTCACCTGGCCCCCTTTCCTGGGAACTGATGGAACAGCAGTTCCAGTGATCTCTGTATAACACGCACTGCAGTATTCTTTGAACTGTCACATGTATGATGTCATTTTCAAATGGAAGTTTTTTGGGGTGTGTATGGCAAAGAAACGGGCAACAAGAAGTAAAACTGAAGAGGAGATTAAAGTCTCCTTTTAATCTGGAAATAGACTTTTTTTGAATAATTGATTTTATTCTCTTGGAGTTTTTTTTATTTTTTAATCAGGGAACAAGCGTCTGAAGGATATTGGTGTTTTGGTTTTTTTAAAAAACACTATAGTTCTTGGATCTTTTCGGTATTTTCAATATTTTAAAAAATATTTCCTTTATGTCAGCTGTAGTTATTAATTAGGAAAAAAACACCCTTTTTTTTTCTTTTTTTTTTTTTTGCATGCATATATTTTTAGAAGCTCATAATGAGAAGGTAGTTTGGGACAGTGTTATTCATGAATGAGCTGGAAATTTATGGCATAAATTAGAGTAATTTTCCTTTCTGGAATGTTAATATTAAAGAGGAAACATTACTATTGCAGTAAGAAAATCCAGATGTCATGACTATATTGCTTCATATCTACTCCGAGTCTTGCAGAGGAGGAAGGGTAACCCAAAACAAAGGATGGCAAGGCTCTTTTTGACGGGGAGAGAGACAGCTTCATGCTAAAAGCTGCTTTTGTGTGTGTCCCGGTATGTTGGTGGTGGCTCAGCAACAGAGGGGTGCTCCCTGGCCATCCCTGCTGCTGGGATTTTCCTCCTGCTTTTCTGCTGCTAGACACTTCCCCCTGGTGGAAGCTGCATGCTCCTGCTCTCCCGAGATCTAGCCTCCTGTCTCTGTTGCAGTGCTGTGCTGAACTCTGCTCCTAAAGATTGTTTGAAACCCTAACTCAATGCCCTCAAGAAAAATAAAACCTCCAACTCATAGGAAGTCACCACACATGATACAGCTGTTTCCTATCTGTCCTTCTGAACAAGGTGAGCAGCACTTTGGGGAGAGAAGTTTTAACTGCAGAATTTATGAAAAGCATCCATCCCATTGCATTAAATAAAACTCTGAAACTTTCTTTCACCAATGACAGGTGAAATTACAGCCTGGCCCTGGTGCTTCCAGGACTCCTTTTGTGCCACTAAGGTTCATTCTTGGGAGATAAATTGTGCTTTAGAGAGTTTTTATATTGATACCTTTTGCCTTTTCAGCAGTCCAGCCAGGAGATGCTTCAGAATGGTGGATTGGAGAGTAGGAATGGCCCAAACACAGTATTCCTTCCTCTCCTGCCCTGTGCTCCCGGACTGGCAGGCTTCCTGATCACCACGTTATTGTACTCATACAGGCTTAGAGCA
>PYHW01010619.1:440604-470088 GCA_013186435.1 Turdus rufiventris | reverse complement strand
AGGGAAGGGAAGGGAAGGGAAGGGAAGGGAAGGGAAGGGAAGGGAAGGGAAGGTTCCGGGAAGGGAAGGGAAGGGAAGGGAAGGGAAGTTTCCGGGAAGGGAAGGGAAGTTTCTTGGAAGGGTAGTTTCCGGGAAGGGAAGTACATCTTCAGTCTACATTCCAGGTGTGATACAGGTTATGATGAAGAATGGAGAGGCTGGAGAAGTGGGAAAACATGTCTACATCAATATTGTTGGTACACTTAGAGTATAGTGGCAATTATAACCAAGTTGCCTTTCAGCCACAAGATAAAAATAGTGAGTATGTCTGATTTTTGCTTGAGTGGAATCATTGGTTGAATCGTTTAGAATGAGAAGAGCATCACATGCTTAGTGCCTCAGAAAATAACATTGTAGATGTTTGTAGGAAGATATTATGCCAGACCTGGAAACTATTGGCCTAGGTAAATAATTTTACCTGCTGCATTGCTCAGCATGAGCTGGCGATATGCACTTGCAGCACAAAAAGCCAACTTTATCTTGGGCTGCATCAAAACCAGCCATACGGCCAACAGGGCAAGAGAAGGGATTCTGCCCCTCTACTCTTCTCTGGTGAGACCTCCACCTGGAGTGCTGTATCCAGCTCTGGGACTCCCAAAATACGAAAGTCATGGACCTATGTGAAGGGAGCAGAAACCTGAACTAGGCCTCCTTGGAGAGAAATTCCTTAGACATGAATTGCTGAGCTAGATTGAACTAATCAAAGAATATTGTCTTGTTGCTAAGCCCCCCCACCCCCCTTTATCTCCCTTGTGGATTTAATTGGTTATAATTTCCTAAAACCCCCTAGTAATTGGTTCATTTTCCAAGCTACTCAAAGCCTATAAAACCCCTGTTTAAACCCAGCCCTCCGGACTGAGCTGTACTTGGACCCTTCGCAGGACAATAAACACCTGTGGAACCCCACACAGCTTGTCTTGGTCTCTTCTTTCTGCAGCAGCTAGGCTAGGTCTGCCCGAGACGCCACGAAGACCCTACCTCACGGCAGCCAGGGGTCTGGATCCCCAGACTCCAACAGCTAGAGACCTGTTGGAGCAAGTCCAGAGGAAGCCACAAAGATAATGAGAGGGCTGGAGCGCCTCTCCTGTGAAGACAGGCTGAGAGAGTTGGTTTATTCATCCTGGAGAAGAAAAGGCTTCACAGAGATCTTAGAGCACTTTCATTACCTAAACGGGGCTACAACAGTGATGGAGAAGCACATTCGACAAGGGCATACAGTGACAGTACAAGGGGTAATGGCTTTAAACTGATAGAGAGTAGGTTTAGATTAAATACTAGGAAAAAATTCTTCACTCCATGGATTGTGAGACATTATAGCAGGTTGCCCAGAGAAGCTGTGGATGTCCCATCTCTGGCAGTGCTCAAGGTCAGGTCGAAAAGAGCTTTGAGCAGCCTGGTCTTGTGAAACGTGTCCTGGCCCATGACAGGGAGGTCAGTTTTAAGGTCCCTTCCAACCCAAATTGTTCTATGATTCCATGATGATTGTAGATGAAGTAGAGACAAGCAAACAGGGAATCCAACCAGCATTAGTGCAATATTTTCCATAAATGCTTACAAGAATATTAGCTATTACAGCACAGCCTAGAATTCTCCTCAAGTATCAGCAGGCTTTAGAAATATGCCATATTACTGATCACATAAGGATAGGACCTGTGCTTGTTAATCATATACCACAGAAACATGAAGGAATAGCTTTTCTCTGTCTCACATCATCATTTGTAGTAGTGGATCTTTATATTAAGCACTGCGGCATTACTAGAGTATTTCCATATATCCTATTAAAAATTTTACTATTTTTACTACTTAGACTATTCATATCACTCTAGTTCTAGAAGATTTATGAAGTGGAAGAGCTTGTGAAAGACAGAGCAGCTTCTAGTTCAGTAGGAAATAGTTGAGACAGTATTAAAACATGTTTCCCAAATGCTGAAGATCAGAATTAGTTCTAGATGTGTGAATACAAATATGAAATGGTTTTTCACAATTACATAAAATTGCTTTTAATTAGCTATATTACCATAGTACTGTATGTTAGGGTGCAGTCATGCTCTACCTCCACATACACAAGAGAAAATGATTACAGGTAATTGTCCTGAAAGAAAGCAAACCCATAAATGTGCAGTGCTATAGATTTACTGATACAAGTCAGGTGAGTAGAAGGCCCCAAAATTCTACTCTGAATGAGAGCATTTGTGAGGATATAAGTTTACACTCTGTTTCCCCTTTATTGGTAATGGGGTAACTATGCATAAGAAGAGGATATAATGCAGCATATAATTGTAATACAATCCTGGGTAGATTATACCTATTACAGCTATTTGCTGAACCCAGCGTTGCATATAAGTTTCTGAAAAATCCAAAGTCATGCTTGGGTGTTTGACTTAGATTATGGCATGAAAAATCTGTAATCAACAGATTTAATTGCAAGGTTTATGGTGGGCTGTTAAAAGAAGGTTTAGAGCCTTTCAAACTGGATGGGGCTTTCAACAACCAGTTCTAATGGAAGGTGTCCTTGCCCGTGGCAGGAGGGTTGGAACAAGATGATGTTTAAGGTCCCTTCCCACCCAAACCATTCTAGGATTCTATAATTCTGAGTTTTTTGAAATGAAGTAAAGGTCTGCTCTAATTTCATTCAATGTTCAACCACTGATACTACTTACTAAATCATTAATTCTACTTTACATATATGAATTAGGGAGTTTTAAAAAATTTTGACCCTTAGGAATGCAAAACAAAGGACCTGCCATATTGCATTAAAACCAGATGAAAAATCAAACGTCTGCTTTTTGTGATAATAGACTAAATTTTCCCTTACTTTGCACTTACTCTTGCTATGAACATTTATTTGAAGTGTCATATGATTTCAGAAGTCCCAATTGGAGATGGGTGATGTTCTAATGTTATCGCATCTTTAATTAAATGTTTAAAGAAGAAAGAATTCATGACCTTGAAACAGAAGAGTTTTGCAGTATCACCTTCCCCTAACTATGCTGTGTTTTTATTTCTTATAGTTTTTAAATAATGAACAACTGGACCTAAGTATGTGATTCTTTATTCATTCTGGAAGAGAGAATTTTTTTCTTTTACTAATTGTTCTTACAAGCTTTGATTAAGCTAACCCTTAAGATCTGAAAGTCACAACATTTTCACTTAAATTCTGTATTAGTAAATAATACAAACATCAATAGTGGAAAATAACAAAATAGATGAAAGATACTTGAGTAACTTTGAATCTCTTAATTATCGCATATTAGGATATACCTAAAACAACAGCTTCAGTTTATTCCCTTTAAAACATTGGTTGCTTTAAATAAAGCATTTTATTCCATATTTTATAAAGAATTTTGTTCAACTATGTCATCAATTCAATTCAAATACTTTTTGAACCAAAAGACAGAGTAGCCTTCAAAGACATAGAAATTATTATTTCTCCTATTATTTATGTAATTGAATTTTTTATTAGTTTTGTCTGTATAATCAATGCAAGAAAACAACTTTTTCTGTTTATTACACTACAATTACAAGGCTTGGCTTGAAAACTGATTGTATAATTTGAAGACTGCTAGGTATATTACATTGAAGATATGGAAGAAATTAAATTTGGTTTAATTTTGGAAGATTCTTTCTAAGTCATCTTTGACATAGCAGGTACTTAAACTGTATTATTTATTCTGAAATCACTTATAAAATATTCAAATGGAAACAATTTTACATAGTTTGCAATACATCTGGATAGAGGTAGGGAATTAGGTAGTCAGTCATTACGCAGAATAATTCTTACTAGTACATAGACATCACTTCTTGCTACATGGAACAACAGGAAAATAAAAAAGATCCCAAGAGAAGTACCTCCACTTGGTAAATTTCCCTAAAAAACACTGCTGAAATTCAGTTCTGTCATTTCACTGATGCTTTATATAGCAGGTGAGAGGTTCACACCACTAAGTAATCCTCTATTGGCAGTGAAGCTTTTATTTTCAACATTTCAGATAGGGAAGAGCCTGTAAGTTTCTGTTCAATAATCTAGAACTTCTTTACTGTACAAAAGAGCATTTTTTGGAGAAGACAGTAAAATAAACTTTGTCCCTCTTGTGAGCTGCGTGCCCTGACAGAGACAAGCATGTTGCTCTTCTGTGGGGTGGAAAGCATCTATGCTTTGGCTGGAGGCATGTTCCTCTACTCCTGTGCCTGTAGCAGTGGCTGCCAAAGAGGCAGCTCAGCTATTTGTTCGCTGACAGTTACAGTAATTTCACGACTATAAGGCGCACCCTTTTGACTAAATTTTTCCCCTGAACACGGAAGTGTGCCTTATAGTCTGGTGCGCCTTATCTGATAGACAAATTGCTAAATTTGCCAAACCAGAAGTGTGAGCCGCAACGGGGGGGCAGTGCCGCGGGAATGCCGAGTCGCAAGGGGAAGGAGGGAGCTGCCGCCAGCCCTGGTTCAGGCACGGGCAGAACGAGAAGCCAGGCAGTGCCACCCCGGGTGTGGAGAAATGAGAGGTGCAAGCCCGCAACAGCCCTGAGCATAGCCCGCCCAGTGGCGGCATCAGAGCAGCGGCGGCACAGCCTGGGCAGCCATGGGAAAGTGGCGGCGGTGGCGAAGCCCCTGCGGCCGCCAAAAAGCGGCGCCAGCCAAGCCCCTGGGGCTACCAAAAATCAGCGGTAGCCAAGCCCCTGCAGCCGCCGAAAAGCAGCGGCGGCGAAGCCCCTGCGGCCACCGAAAAGCAGTGGTATCCAAGGCCCTGCAGCCACACAGAAGTGGCGGTATCCAAGTCCCTGCGGCCGCACAGAAGCGGCGGTATCCAAGCCCCTGTGGCAGCCGAAAAGCGGTGGTAGCCAAGCCCCTGTGTCCGCCGAAAAGCGGTGGTATCCAAGCCCCTGCATCCGCCGAAAAGCGATGGTAGCTAAGCCCCTGTGGCCACCGAAAAGAGGCGGTAGCCAAGCCCCTGCAGCTGCCGAAAAGCGGCAACAAGCGGCCCAGCTGCCGGGAAGCGGGGAGAAGCGGTATGGCCGCTGCCGCGGGAAAGCGCCGAGAAGCGGTGGTGGCATCAGCCACGGTGAAGCCGGGATGCAGCGCGACCATGCAGTGGGAGCCAGGAGCCATGCCAGACGGCGCCAGGGCGGGTGGGAGTGCCGGGGCACGCTGTACAGGGCTGTGTTTAAAGGCTACACTGATCTTTGAAAAATGTTTGCAAATTGAGCACCTGCCAGTAATTCATTACTTTGTTGCACGCCGCTCGGCTCCTCGCTACAAAAAAATGTGCTCCTTACAGTCTGGTGCGCCTTATGTGATCTACAGTGTTGCAAAAGTTGCCGACTCCCAGGAGGTGCGCCTTATAGTCTGGTGCGCCTTATGGTCATGAAATTACTGTATTTGCCACCTACTCACTTATCCAGATACGGAATGTGCTATTCCCACTCAGTAAAGGATGTGAATGAATTTTGAACTAAGGTGTATGGAAAACCAGACACACTTTTGAGTATGCTCATGTGGGCCAATCCTCTGTAGAGCCGCATCTTTGCATATTGCAGCTGTCACTGCACACATGAAATTTATTCTGTGAAAGCACCTTGTAGTCAGGAGAAGGAATTTTCCATTCTGTTCTGAACAGAGCAGAATCACTCTGCTGGAAGATACTAGGAGATGACAACAGGGGCCAATGCCTTATTTTAGGTTCAAGAGGGATGGTAAGCATGTAAGGAGGAAAGTAAGAATGTGATTTAAAAGCTGTCAATTTAAAGTTCCTTCTTCTTGTCAGGAAAATTAATCCACAAACACTAGAGGTTTATGTCCAAAAAGGAGACAGAGAAGTTCCTTTTGCTTTATTCAAATAAAGGGAGAAACCATGGGGCATTCCCCTGTCCCCTGGGATCTCTCAAATTTTTGGAGGAGGCAGCCTCCTTTTTATCCTATTTTCCCAGCCGCATTTCCCTCTCTCTTTCCCCATTGGCTGAGGTACTTGAGAGGAACAGACTTCACAGAACGCCTGATGCCTGAGATTCCCCTCTAACGTATAACCCTCCTTTCTAATTTTTAATTCTTATAGAATTCATAGTTTTCTCCCATTGTTTCTTTCATCTTTCAATACCCAGTTTCATTTATCAGCAAACCTACAGTTTTTTTGTAAAGGCAAATGTCTTTTCCTATTAATCAATCAGTGGAATCAATCCTATTGTTTCTTCTATCTTTCAGTGCTAGTCTTATTTACCAGCAGACCCACAGCTTGTTTGTAAAGACAGATCCAACATTCCTCTCAGTCTAATGTGAGAATTGAATTAATCGTTCCCCAGGAGCATGGTCCATGAAGCACAGATGTGGTCCTTATTCTCTGGAAACAACACACTCCAGTGCAAAACACTCTGAGACCTTAAAAAAAATGGGAAGATAAACAAAAAATGGGAAAATAAACAAAAGATGGAAGATGCTGAGCTCAATGTTGTTCTGTAGTCCATATAGTGAGGAGTTTATGACTTTTCCCAATTTACAACATCCTCCTTAACACACATGCTGATGGGTTTACAAAGAGCTACCTCTAATAACTTCTCAAAGCTGAGAAGGTCCTCATGTCCTGCTGTTAAACCTGTCTATAATATGAGGTTTTTATCTTACACATTCCTATAATGAATAAGAACAAGGTTTCTCTGTTAAATAGTGTAACAAATGCCAGTACAGGCAGCTCTCTTGAAAAGTTTGATTTGACCACAAAAATCTGGGGATAAAGAAATGGCAACAGGATTTCCTGACTACACTGCCTCCTAAAGATGTTTGCATGGCAATGTTCAAAGGAGAAAGTATAGACAAACTTCTGCTAATGCAATCTGCAAAAAAATAAGATGCAAAAAACGTTTAGTCTTCTATTTCATTGTTCTCCTGGCTGTATAAAAATGTATGTGGTACAAGCAGGCAACAAAATGCAGATTAGTAGAGTGGTTTTGAACAAAAAACGGAAGGAAAGAATGACTTGATGAAGAACATTTTTACAATACTTGCCTTTTTCTATTTTATTTTTCCATCAGGGGAGATAACTGTGGCTTACATTGTTTCTCATTGTAGGACATTCACAGGACCTCCCATTGTCTGATTCAGACATTAAAGAGGAGAGTTTGAGAGACTGGATGAGCCAGTTTGTGGTATGACACTGCACTTCAGTCAACACCTTTGCAAAAGTTACATAAATTAGGGCAGATTTCAGTGCACCATTTGTCATATATGATTCATCCTGGCATAAAGTAGCTGGACAGGGCTTGACTTATGCTACTATGTAAACCTTACAGTAAGGAATATATCATGCAAATTATATTCTCAAACTCATGAGTTTATCCCTAATACTTACTTCATGGATTCCCTCTGCAGGTCCAGAAAGTTATTGGTGTCATATACACAGACTGAAATTTTTTTGTAGTGAGTTTCTTAAGTAGTATTTCCTTCTGTAAAATCCAGCATTCAGCTGACTTGTACATGCAATTTCCATTCAGGCTGATGTGTAAACTACAGTGTTGTGTAAACTACACTAGTTCATTTCAAACTAGTGTGTGTTGATAGACCTAGGTACTTAACACTGTTTCCTTTCCTTTCAGATACAGAGGTGGTGACATATACAAAAAAGGTATTTCAAGGAATACGAGATAGGTTACTCCTACTTCCAATATTATGTTTAAATGAATGCTTAATTTCAATCCACTCTCTTGCAAGCATTGACAGGCTTATCAGCAATCAGCTGGCATTACCTCAAACCTACTTAGCCAGGAATTTGACTATGACTAGGCAGAAGTGACATTAAATTGCCCTTGGAATCACTCTAGGATAGCAAGTGAATTTCACAAAGTTAAAATCAAAGGCTAACCACTTCTCTACTGGTAAAATCCCTCATACTTCTGTAACTCTGATAAGACCAGATGTACATGTATTTGTCTACTTTCAGGCTTCTGGTCTTGTATCCTTTTTGTTCCCTTGTGACTATATGCACTTACAGCATCTGCTTCCTCCACTTTTTACAGTCTTCAGAGAATGTTCTTTGGATTGGTTAGCTAGATGCGAGTCATCAGAGCAGGTCAATTAATCTTCCCACGGTGTGTTTTGTTCCACCCTATGCATGTCACTTTTTCCACTTTGGTCTTACCAGTATTACCTGCTTGGCATATTAATATTTTATCAGTGCCTGTTTGCAGGGATAAAGCAGCTAAAGATATTTTTCTCTACTATGCAGACTTTTCATTCAATGTACCTAGTGTTTGTATGCTAATTCTTTAAATGCTATATTTTATTGTCCAGAAATGTATGCAGTGATTCAATGTTAACTCTCTCTTGTGTTTAAAATTAATATGTAAGGTAAAAATACATGCACATCAAAGTAAATGCCAAAAAAACCAGCTCAGTAAGAGATTAGAAATTTTATTAAGATGCATTATTTGTTAAGAGCAAAGGCAAAAATTAAAGGTGAAAACTTAAGCGTCACCAGAATTATTTTTTCAGGAGTGCTATAGTTACACCCAATCATCTCCATTCTTGGGCTGTGACAGTTTGCTACCAGCATATCTCATCATTGACAAACAAAAAGGTTGCTTCAGCTCATTTCCTCTCCTGTGTTCTCCCTTGCTCACATGAAATAATAAACCATATTTGAGAATGGCATGCTAACCAGATTATATGCAGGCAAATGGAGGAATTAAGAATGGTGATTCTATAGGAAACAGAAAAGGGAATACTGTAAAGAATGGAGGACTGTAGGCAATTATTGGAAGCTGGGGTAATGACACAATACTTGTGAGAGTTCTTCCCAAAAAAAAAAAAAAAATTGCTACACTGGTCCTTGTGTGAGTGTGTGAGCCAGCATGAGAGCAGTCTGGGGTGTGGCCAGGATGTTCTTCAGTACCTGTCATGGAGAGAGCTGAAAAGTCCTATGGAAAACACAGCAATTATGGTACAAGCTAGGGAAACTCTCAGGGTAGCAGGAATTTTTCCAGGAACCAAACTGGCCTGTGGCAACTTTGGAATGGAGATAAATACCTATTCCTTCAATTTGCTTTCTGCTCTATACTGCACCTGAAGGGAACTAAGCTGTCTGACTCTGCCTCTATTGTTGAGTGTTCTCAATATTAGTATGCTGCAGAGGAAGAAAACAATTGCATGAAATAGTGCACATACAAAANAAAAAAAAAAAAAAAAAGAAATTCTGTCTGAAGCATCATATAACTGTAAAGAGCTAACATATGAAAATAGATGAAAATGTATGAGGTTACTTTTTTAATGTGCAGTGCAGAGATTCCTGAGGTAGCCCCAGCAGAAGTCACAGAGGCTTTTTTTCTCAGAGCAAAAGCCTCTAGAAGGACTGCTGCAAGCCAGTTAGCTCTGCATTACAACACAGAGGCAGCTGTCAACACCACCACTGTTGGGTGTGCAACACACAACATGGTCATTGT
Organism: Turdus rufiventris; assembly: GCA_013186435.1. Classification (NCBI taxonomy): domain Eukaryota; kingdom Metazoa; phylum Chordata; class Aves; order Passeriformes; family Turdidae; genus Turdus; species Turdus rufiventris. Next base: position 460,627 of record PYHW01010619.1, on the reverse strand, counting down.
GCACTTTTACTCCTTCTAACTTAAAAACTCACTTATAGAAAGGAATGAAAAAAGTTTTAAAAACAATTACCATGTTAATCACATTTCCACCATTACCCTCAGCTTTGCCTAAATAAATAGGGGATACTGATAAAAATGATAGTGAGCTCATTTTTTTTCTAGCCACAAGATAAAGTTAAAAGTAATAGTATTCATGCCATGGTTTTTACTCATTTCCCAAAAGTAGTAGTGTATCTCTTGAATCTACTACCAGCTGCAAATGCAGTGTTGATCAAATTAATCTCTCAGAATGAAAAGATTACATTGTAAAAAGTGGCTATGTAATTTAATATTGGATTTTCTCCTTGTTGCAAGATTAGCTCTCTTTTTATGATAACTGACACATTAAATGAAGAACAGTGACCAGAACACTTTTAAAATTGAGTCAGATTTTATTGTACAATGGACATTTATCAGAGTAGGAGAAAAACAGGGTTCTTAAAACCAACAGCTAGTTAGTGGTTATGGAAAGAAAGTGAATCTAAAATTAAACTATAGTGGTGGTACATTAAATAGGAGTGAGTAATAGTAGCTGAACTTAGTTAATTACAGAAGGAAATCATTAAAATAGCTGGAACAGTTTTATACTGAAATTATATGATGTGTTTTGGCTTGATTGCTCTCAGATGACCCACTCCTGTACAACCCTTCAACACCTGCTGGATCTATATGCTTATAAGGAGAGATTACAGACACACTTTAAAGCTGGTAAAGATTGGGATCAAGCAATGATTACATAACTATTGCCCAGTTCTGTGAAATATAATTTGCATTATCTTTCCTTTTTGTGGAAAAATATTGTGCGGATTGGTCATTCATATGGACTACTGGACACAGTTATGACTCAGGAAAACTTTTTGTGGCAATTGTGTTCTTGGGTCTTCATGTAATGGCCATGTCTCAGCAAGGAAGGTAAGGTATATTTAAAACAAAGGTTTCTGATGAAGGTTTTGTAGTCTAAGCTGTATTTCTATTCTAGACTGTACACTTCCTGAGGCCAGAACCTCTGACTGTACATCATCATTTATTTATGCACACCTTGAGGCAGAGAGGGCAACCTTAGTAAAGCAGCAGATGATTCTCCTCACATGTCCACCAGTGCGTACAAGAGGGAGGTCTGGGCCCTGCTGCAAGGACAGCAACAGGGCCACACCACACACAGCCTGCACCACCAGTGCCCACCTTCACCTGCCGTGCGCTTCTTTGGGTATCCTTGCAGCACAGGTGATCTATTCAGCTGTCCTGTTTCCTAGGCTGACTACACAGTGAAAAGGCAGAGGAGAGGAGGTCACACTCCAGCTCCAGAAAGGCCAAGTGCTTGGTGGCTCTTGGAGCCGGAGTCTGCCCTGCACTTACAATGACAAGCACAAACCAGTGGTGGTAGTACACAAACACAACCACAGCAGCTATACCTGTTTTCACTTTGGCTTTCATCTGCAACTGCAGACCTTTCTCCAGCAAGGCCAGCTGAACACTGGACCCTGGGACAACAACCATTGCCAAGCAAGACTCTCTGGAGCTGACTGTGACAGGTTCTGACTACAATTTATGCTAATGAGAACAAGAAAAGTGTTTTGTATTGAATAACACTCCTTGAATAAAGCTCCTGGCCTGGCTAGGAATATGGTCACATAACCACACAAATATTGTTCTTCCTGCAACACTGCCTTGAAGGCAACTTTTGGTCCACACAAACATGGATCTTGAAACACATCAGGCTGTACAAATATGTTCAAAAATATTTTCAAAGCCAAAAGGTCTGCTTTTTCTTTCTGGTATAACTATAGCATATCCCTTTGTATGGACATCTCTGGAAGCACGCTGCAGTCAGCAGTGTGAACATTGATAGAGTAACCTCAAATGCAGTACAGACATAGCCAGTGTGTATCTACTTCATTCTCTAGGCTCAAATTAGCAATTCTTGAATCAGCATCAAGATATCGATTACACTGCATCAGAGAAGGAGCACACTGCTGGTCTAGTCTGTCCCTATGAAACCCAGAGAGCACAGTCATTGTGGAACTTCCAGGATCCCAGGGAAAAGAAGGTAGTGCTACAAAATGTGACAAATGTCACAAGTTTTCCAGAAGTCTTTCAGTTAGCAAAATCTGATTGATTAAAGTGTTTTCTTGAAGAACTAAGGTGGATTATTGGAAAGCACCTTACACACTTCAGAAAAATAAGGTTGGGAGAATAAAGCATTTTCTGTTGGCATATGCCTGGTTTTTTTTTCCAAATATACATATAACTGGATGCTAGCTTTGAAAATGTCAACATTCCCCAGGATTGCTTTCATAAGTATAAGGAATTATAGCCATTTCCAAGATGTGCTTCATTCCTATTTTTTGGCATACTTCAGAAGTTCATGCTTCAGCAACGCACTGCACTCAAGGGAAGTTGTGCTTAGGTAAGAATTGACACTAAGCCTCATCAAAACAGGATTTTCTGGATTTCTGAATCTCAATGCAAGTCTGCACCTAAAGTTTTGTAACTAGTCCTTAGACTTCCAGTGGTCCTACAGTAATGCCACAGAGATGAATAAAAGTGAACTGTGGGTGGAAAATCAGATTCTGTGTTGAAATTTTAGATATTGTCATTTAGGTCCATCTCAAATCCATAGTTTGGATGGACTGGTTCTATTGCTCTTCCTCCTTTGCCATGTAGTGGGATAGGAGTTCTACATTCAAATGTTGAAAGTATTTCAGGGCAAAAGAACACTTGCATTTTCATACACATAAAGAAACATGTATTTTTACAATTCAGAAAACAAGAGAGTATGTATAGACGTAAGAAACTAGTTTATTTTAATTGCAAGCAAGAAGTCAGACACCACAAAAATACCATTAAATCCACAGTATGAGGATCCTTGAGTGCATTCCCCCAGCAGAGGCCTGACTGCCTGTGCTGAAAGCCAGCACTAATGTGATATAGCTGTACTAGTTTGGATCATATGGCTGTGAAAAGCTGGTGGGTGAGGAAGAGCTGTGAGAAACCTCCTTGGAGGCCTCCTTGCTTCACTTGCAAGCAGTGTTTAGGCTCCATCTGTTGCTGTCAGCAGCGGTACATGGTATGCCCAAGTCAGACACTTGGTCTGACCTGAAATCTGCCTTATGACTGCTGTGGCAGCCCCGCCAGCTGCTGGCTGACCCTGGCACTGCCAGGAAACAGCTCTACTCACCTTGCTCCAGCACAGGTCTCAGTGGGATCCCTACTCCAGCTTGCCCAGCTGGTGGCTTTCCTTCCCTTACAGCAGCCTGCTCCAGCTGCAGTCCTTGCTGCAGTGATCCCTGTACCGTTCATAGGATTTGACATGAACCTATTAGAGAATTCATTTGTCTGATACCATGATCCTTGAATAAAAATTACATTGTCAAATCCTAAGAATAAAGAACATTGTTTTATTTAAAAAACACAAGCTACTAAATTGGTCACTAAATTGATATTATTTTAGCAGAGGTTGCAAATTCTTTTCCTTCCAAAAGGATCAGGCTGTAGATTGACATTAAAACTAGTTTAAAATGAGCTAAAATGTTTAATGTAAGCAGGTATCTAAACTGAACAAACTAGAAGTCTGGTTGTAAACTGTGTTTTTTGTCTCTGGTAGGTGTTTTACCAGGACTTGAGGGTGCTGATATCGATCAGCAACCCCTCAATGGTTCACATTAGCCAGCAGAGAAAGACCAGAGGCCTTTGCGAGACGTGTTCCACAAGAATCTTTATTTCATGCAAAGGGTGGTCTAGCAGTAATCCCTGAGACAAAGGGGAGACAGTCATATTTATTGGTTCAAGAAGGATTGAGACTACAACCAATAGAAAGTTATACAAAGGACAGCATCCAATCTAAGTCAAAAGGTCTAAAGGTGAACTGACAAATTACACAAACTAATATCTAGCCAATTATCTTCTAAAGTGATAGGAGAGTGACCAAATTCTTAAGGAATTCAGCTCAGCCTTGGTGTCTAGGAGATCTTATCTATTAAACTACATGCTAGGGGCCAGGGACAGACAATTTGGGGGGAACTGTATCATCCATATCCGGTTATAGATGACTTTTTTTAGTTAGTCACCCTCACTTCTATACATTCTTGATTCGCTATGAGTGTCTGGCATGGTAACTATTAGAGTCAACACACAGGATGGTTCAGACATTCACTGCAAGATAGGTGTGTACCATGTTGGGGGTGGTAGGGTTTTCCCTCTGCTGTCACTCAGAGCACTGACATGCTTACCCACTTACGCATCGGGTGTATGTTCTGGAAAATCCATAGCACACAGTACGTCTGTGTGCAGAAACGCTCATAGGCTGAAATTTTGATTTCAATAGGAATTTACTACTAAATAGGATGATTATTGTCTTTAAATCCTGGCAATGAATACAAGAAGATACAATGCTGTGACTCATGCAATATTGAAAAAAAAAGGAATTCATAGTTGAGACATTGCAGACATCATCATTACTCAGTCAGAAGCAGATTAAAAAGAGTCTGCAGTTGCTGCCACAAATTTGCATGATATTACTTGTGATTTTCTATTTTTAAAAAGTTACAGTGTTTCCTATATTATGGCATAACTTTTCTTGATTCATCTTTAGTGAAATAGTTCCCCAGGCCTACAGTGTGGATAACTGAGTTCTCTCAGTGGAAAAATAGAGCCTCTAAAAGGGGAACAAAATCCCTATTCATAATCTGACTCTAAGAAATTTTGTCTCTTCAAAGTGTCTGTGTTTCCAATCTGTACATTCACCATTTCTCTTACAGAATGTGGAAATGGTAAAGTAGCTAATTTTTAAAATAAAATATTAATAAATTGGCAACTAAGCATTGGCTTATGGAAATTCTAACTGCAACTTTATGGATTATGGCAAATGAATATTAAATTCCTTATATGGGTGTGTAGAAAGGTATCTGCTAGCAGCAAATAATTTAAAATCATGGCATCATTTAGGATGGAAAAGGATTTTAAGATCAAGTCCCATCATTAACCCAGCATTGTCAAGTTCACTACTAAAATTAGTGGCTAGAGCATTTATTTGGAACTAAACTGAAAATCTACATAAGTTCAATAAACACCAAAGAAAAGCTGGAGGTTGTTCTGAATAATTATTTGAAACATGGTGGGCTTATAATTAAATTTGTGCATATATGTTTATATAACAATTTCTCTTTTAAGTTCTAACAATTATATTCTATTTTAACCATTACATTACATTTTCATTTTAACAAAATTTTATATTACTCTAAGTAATTATTACTTATTTCCACAAACTTTCTTTAAGAGATCACATCACCAACACATCGCATCACTACCTCATCCTCTTTCTGCAAATAAACAAAAAAAAAGCCAAAATAACAAGCCCAATCCCTGATACTGGTCAGAGTCATAGGATCTGAATCAAGTCTTAGTTTTCAAAAATTGTGTGATTTTGAGTTGCTTGGATTCATGTGGTTTTGTTACTTGTTTTCCAGTTAAATTACCTTCAGATGAGACTAAAAGCTGTATTTTCTTGACAGGGCAGTCTTTTTCTTGATCATTAAAATATCATGAATTCAGCTCCTTGTAATTTAAACAGTCCAATTCAGAACCCACATACACGAAAACAATCTTCCGGTCTTCCCCCTTAATCTGCCTTACTTTCCCCACTATTTTACTAGATTTACTATTTTCAGAGCTAATATTTCTGAGCTGCATTTACAGCTATTTTTCCCATTTAAATATTCGTTCTAAAATGTATAATTCCACCTAGTTTGGGAGATTTGTACAGGTTATCACTTTAGCCATAGGAAAACAGGGAGAACTGGTGCACTCTGTGCATTCTAAGAAGCAGCGCTCACATCGCCATGTCGGTTGATGTAGGTACTGAAAAGCCGTGACTCAGCATCTCTCACAGGAGACACAAAGAGCCAGCTGCAATGGCCCCGCCACGGTGTGTGAGGTTTGCAGGGTTTATGCCTACTGCTTTAGCCCATCATGCTGCAGGTGCACAACTTTTCCCAGATGAGGCACAGGTCAGGATCTGGGGTGAGGGAGGAAGGGAAGGAGAGAGGAGAACGCCTGAACCTTTCTTTCTGAAACTTTTAGTACTTCTACACAGAATGGGTGACAGTTCTGAACTGAAAATAAATTTAATAAAAATGCACCCTTGTACAGCACAGACCCATAACAGCGGGTATTTGGTCAAAGCTGCTGATGGCCATAGTAATCACAGTCTGCTTTAAGCAGCAGGTTCAGCAGCACCAGATACAACAGACCCTAAGCTATTGTAGAGAAGGACAGCAAGTTACTCTTTTAGGGCAAAAAAATTTAGAATAATTAATGACAGGTTTTTTTTCCTAGAACACAGATGAATATTTGCATTTCTTTCATATGTATACTCATTTACAGAAATTCCACCCTAAAATACCAGTTGATATTTGCATCCATACGAACCAGTAGGTTTCTACGTGAAAAGCGCGGACAGCCAAGCAAAAAAAAAAAAAAAAAAAATTCTGCAACAACTGCAAACTTGGCTACTTTCGTTTTCTGCGCAGCCTGCACAGGGTTATCAGCAATAGCTATGGTACGTAAAGTTCACCACGAGAGGGAGCCCTCAAGCAGGCAGACAAACACGTCAGAATCAGGCAACAGCCAAAAAAAATCAGTCAGCTTAATCCCAACACGTAAATGCGTACAACTCTTTATGAAAGAAAAATAAATTAATTTTAAACTATATGTATGTAAATGCGTCTGTATGCATTAAACCACACGTATGTTTGGAAAATGTTCTGCCCATTTGAGGAAGAACCCTGCAATTTCTTACCTGAGAAAACCTTCCTTGGATCAATACTGCTGACGTAGGAATTCCATGACTAGTAAACAACTGCTTAGTCTGTCCTATTTATAGAAGGACTTGCATTACAGAAACAAAAGCAAGCCCAACCAGAGGCCAACAAATCAGATAATTTTTCTCTTCCCCTTCTCATTCCCATGCAGTGAGAAGTGGGTTGCTTTGTGTGAATGGGGGCAGCCTGGTTTGGAAAGTTGTGTATTTGTAATAAGAAAGATTTTTTGTATGTTTTTTCATATCCTTCAGTGTCTTCAGTGTCTTGCAGTCTTCCTGCAGATAATGAAAATGCCATGATTTCTTTTGCAAGAACAGAGATTTTGCCATTCCAAGACCAAAATGCACCCAGCTACGTGTCCCTTGATACTGCTCTGCAGCTACATGTCCTCACCAGCTTTTATTTTTCAGGTCAGATGATACAAGTAGTTTGGATCCTTTTCTAGTTCTTTGATGCTGTTGTTATAAAGAGTAGTATTACAATACAAATTGCATCTATATTGAAATAATTCTCACAGGTATTTTAACTAAAAGTTTTATTTATTAAGTTTAAAAATTCAGAAAATTTTATATCAATGGACTATTGCATCCCAAATTTTTTTAACATGACATGAAATCATTATACAGCAATTAAGGTTTTACACAGAACACTGGCATACTATATTCCTCCATAGAAATTTAAAGATAGAAAATCATAATTGATAAAAGTCTAGCAAATAACCTGCTGCACAAAACAGAAACAAACCTTTGCTTGACAAACCACAGTCAAATACTTCTGTCACTAGAGACAAATATCTCTGTTGCTGTGCAAGAAGGGCTTAAAAGATTCTAAGTTATGCATCAGTGCTTTGAGTAATTATATAAGGCATGGTAGACTAACATGATGAAAGAGAAGTGGTCACATGTTAATTCTGACACTATTTTTCATTGTTGTAGTTTTAAATTTTTTCTTCCTTGTCTATATCATATGAATCAAGAATATTAGCAAATTACAGTAATTTCACAATTACAAGCCGCACCTTATTATAAGCCGCACCTCCAGGTGTCGGCAACCTTTAGGTCTTTGCCCATATATAAGCTGCACTGTCATTTGCAGCAAGTCTGTGGAAGTAGCTTTTCTGCTACAGTGACTGTCAGGTCTGCTACAGAGGATTGATTGATAACCAGGTTGCCTGAGTTCTGAGCCTGTTAAGGCTTACTGCTAGCAAAGGAAGGAGGGTAGAACAGAGCCAAAAGCACTCTGCATGCTTTCTTATCAGCCAAAGGAACAAAGAGCACAGCATCCTCCCTCTCCAGTCCGTTGGTATGATTCTTGCCTTTTTTAGAACAGGATAATACACAGGGGAATTGTGCAGAACACTCAGATAGGATGGGGGTGTAGCAACAGGTTTGGTGTACAATTCAAGTTGGAAATGTGCCTCACTGTATTAACGTCATTTACCTCAGCTCCTGCAGTAATTGCTCTCATTGCTAGCAAGTCACATTGAGAAGACTGAAGGAAGTATTGACTCTGCATTCAATTACGGGGTTTAATTGCTCTACAAAATATTATGCATTGTACAAATACAGAAGAGCAGTGGATTTATGCTCACATGCTTGGATATCAAAAAGAAGATTGCATTCTGAAGGAAGCAATCTCCTTAACTGAGAATAAGAAGCTTTAAAAGATCTTTGGCTTGAATGAAAATGCCTTCTTTTTGGAGCCTAGCCCACATTCCTAGGTATAAAGTCCACTAGGACTCTGTGAGAACATCTACAACAAAACCATGTCCTTTGTCCAAGCTGAGGGACTGCTCTAGATTCAGTGCTGGAGTGCTACTCCTGCCTTGCTAAAATAGGAAATGAGTATCCAGAAGCTATTTGTTTTGCAGAGGAAAAAGTCAACCAACACTTATTGTATTGATCATGCACACACACACAAAAAAAAAAAAAAAAAAAAAAAATCCTCTCAGTGCAAGGTTTCAAATGAAATTGCCTAAATCTCCTTAATCTTAGCAAAACACCTCAGGACTAAAAAGGCTACCCGTTTTTGGCGGCTATATCAATAATAGTACATCAGAATAGTATATCCATAATCAGTACCGTATAAATGTATAAATGCACTAGTCATGGCAGGTAGTCACAGAATTACAGTATGAAATACAGTGCTCTAATCCTCTGATTTTACAGCAAGGCAATTATTTTATACTGTGTTTTTTAGGAAAACACTTATTACACAAAATGAAAAAAAAAGGCCACATAGCCCAGCATGACTTTTTGCCCTTAGCATAGCTTTGCAATGTCGTCTTTGAGTTGACAAAATAGTTTTGATATTTCAAGTGCGTATCTTATTATACTTTACCCTCCCTCTCAGTTTCAGTGCAAGTCACAGCAACTGGATTACCTAATAAGTGTATTTTCTTTGAATCGAGAGAAATTTAAAAAAAGTGGTGCCACAACCTTTACTCCCTCTTTTTGCTTAGGATTTTCTCTCTGAAGAGATTGACCTTAACTTGGACAGTAATGAAAAATTAATTTTATATCACTTGGTTGTTTTTGGTTTTGTTTTTTTTTTTTTCCAGACAGTTTGGACAAGGACAGAAATTGTTTACAGTTGTTAATACTCCAAGAGGGCAGTATCATCTACACAGTTCTTTTCTATATAGCCAATATTATTAGGTCAACAATTACTTTTAAAACTTTCATAGCAAGATTCTTACTTTTTAAACATACAACACCAGTGAATCAAATCCTATCAAATAGAACCAGATTAATCAGATAGAATCAGATTAATCAGTGTCTTGAGTTACAATACAGAATGTGATCAAAAGTATCTATTCTATCACCATCTGATGAGACCAGGTGGAGCAGCGATCCTTATCTCCATGGGAGATGTTCTGCTAATGGGCCATCCATTGAAACCAGGTGGGACATTGTTCTTTATCTTTTCACAACCCATCCTTCCTCCAGGAGTTCTCTTCTGTCCAACTGTGTGACTGATAAGATTACTTCATCCCATTGGGAGATGCTCCAGCTAGCGGGGAAGAGCCAAGCCTTTCTTACCAAGATAAAAACAGAGGTTTTGGGACACTAAGGTAGCCCTTTTTCCATCTGGACTCCAGAGGAAAACCAGACTTCTCCACATCATCACTGGACCTTTGGAAGGAAACTGCAGCCCTCTACAGGAGCACTGCTTCAACTGAACCACATCTGTCACTGCAAGGGGACTGTAGCCACCACTTAATGGGACTGCTACCAACACCCTGACTGACAGTGTCAGGTTGTATTCTGACTTTGTCAGTGTTTGGGGTTTGTGCTTTGTATTTCTATTTTAATTTTCTCAGTAAAGAACTGTTATTCCTAATTACTATATCTTTGCCTGAGAGCCCCTTGATTTCAAAATTCTAATAATTTGGAGGGAGGGGGTTTATATTCTCCATTCTAAAGAGAGGTTCCTGCCTTTCTTAGCAGACACCTGTCCTCCAAGCTAGGACATTCAGATATAGGAATCCAGTTTTATTTTTCTAAAATTTATTTTTTGACTACCACAAGTTTCTTGGGTCCCATTTTCCTAGAAAAGCAACATGTAATTCCATATCTTCATAAATGGCAGTGCATGCACAAGACAAGAACTCTTCAGCTCCAAAATTCCTTTTTTTTGTAAGCGCACAGGCAAATCCATTGTGAAAACATGATGAGCAGTTCATAATATTTTTGTAAATTATAATAAGCTCAAAGTGAATACATACATTTCTGTTTTAAAGACATCTTGAATCTTTTTAACCATCTTCATTATAATGCCTGGGGATTGATGAAGCATGGGATCCTCAATTTGCTCCATCTCACTGAAATCAACAAAAGACTGCTTGTTGTTTTGCCTCTTGCCAAGTAGGAACACTGTAGTACCAATTTAGTTTGGTTTACACTGCTGTGAAGCAGCAATTTGCATGTGTGGTTCCTCAGTCTAAATCCAGCAACCAAATGAAGGGAGTACCTTGCTTTCCTGCTGGTTCACTCTTCCCCGGTGTAAGGACTAACAACGAAAGTGAGACCACTAGACTCTGCTGTCTTAAAACTAAGTTGAGTTTTCATAACACAAAGGTTGTCATTGAATGATAGCTCTCATCCTCCCCATTTATTTTCCAGCTGTCTGCTTCTACTTTACCTGCTCCAACTCTGGTACTTGCTTAATCCCAGAGTGAGGAAATTTTGGAATCTGAATCAGCAAAAAACTATGCAATTTTAAAAAAGGGAGAAAAATGAATAAAAACATTACAGTAATTTCACAAGTATAAGGCACACTGGAGTATAAGACGCACTTCTGGGTGTTGGCAAATTTCCGAACTTTGTCCATATATAAGGCACACTGGTGTATAAGGCGCTTTTTTTCTTTTTCTTTTTTTTTTTTTTTTTTTNGTGAGGATCCACATGCAACAAAGTAACAAATTAGTAATGGAATTTCACTATTCTGGGGTTTACTGGCTCAGCTTGGGGCTGGGCGGACTCGGCTCAGCTCGGGGCTGCTGCGGTCTAGCACTTCCAGGTTGGCAAATTTCCGAACTTTGTCCATATATAAGGCGCTCCAGGGTAAAAGGCGCACTCCTGGGTTCGGACCAAAATTTTAGTCAAAAGGGTGAGCCTTATACACATGAAATTCTGTATCTTTTTGAACTATTTAAGTGAAAATAAATAAAAAACAGCTCTGGTGTAAGGAAGAGAATAATTGTATACATGACAGTGGGGAAGAAAAAAGACTGCCCTTTGGCATAAGGTGAACCCTACCAATATCAGAGGGGCAGGAGGCCAACATTGCTGTCTACTGTCACTGATGGAGGTTGTTACACTTCCCATCTTCTGAGTACCATGCTTCTGCCCACAGGACTCATGAGCCAGCCCAGCTCACTGACCCCAGCTTTGTCATTTAGCCCATTAAATCAACCCAAATGGTCAGTGTGTGCAGGGTCTGGCACATGGGAAAAGACGGGGGCCAAGTAGAGCTGCTTGAGTGGGAGAAGAGAAAGAGGACCTACTCTGCTTTCCTTTCCCTACATGTGAAAGCCATAATTGTACCTTCAGAGGCCTCAGAGCCCAATGCCAAACAGGAACAGAGAGGATAGAGCTGCCTTTCCCCACCATCAAGGGATACTTGGACCAGTTTAAATTGGCCCTGAAACAGCACCTAAAGTCACAGTCCCCCACTTAATGGTCTCTGTTTTAATTCAAGTGGATTCCTGGCAGTCTGCACGTGGGTCAGCCATGCTGAGAATTTACTTGGGAAACTGCCATCTGTGAACTTCTGGGCTTTTCAGCCCAAAAAAGACAAGGGACTACTGGAGACAGTCCAGCAGAGGGCCACAAAGATGATTAGGGGTCTGGAGCATCTCTTGTTTGAGGAGAGACTGCAGGTGCTGGACCTCTTTAGTCTCTCTTTAGAGAAGACTGAATAAGGATCTCATTAATGCAGATAACTATCTCTAAGCAGATGTCAAGAGGATCGTGCTGGACTCTTTTTCGGTGGTGCCCAGCAACAGGAGTAGTAAGGGCCATAAATTAAAACGATAGCCATAAAATAAAATAAAGTTTCACCTCAGCATGAGGAAGAACTTGTTTATGTTGAAGGTGGTGGAGCCCTGTATCAGGGAGTTCATGAAGTCTCCCTCTCTGGCAACATTCAAAACTCATCTGGACACATGCCTGTGTTACCTGCTTAACTTGGCATGGGGTTGGACTAGAGGATCTCCAGAGGTCTCATTCAACTCTGTGATTCAGTGATTCTGTGTGTTGTGGGCTGGGGGAGTTTTAAGAAATTTTTCCCATTATTATGTTAAGCTGGCCGGGCGGCTCCCCTTTTAGCCGTTAAGTGCTCAAGACAAAAGGATAGTTGGGCTGGCCCCCAATAGCTCAATTACGGAAGGTGGAGTGCTGCTTTGTCCTTCGGCGGGTGGGGGGACACTGGTAGTTCGCCGGCCCGAACTCGGGGAGAGAGGTTGTTTTTTCTCCGTGGTGGAATCAGGCCCCTGGACTCCAATTGCTAAAGTTTTCCTGCTTCTGAGAACAACGCTGAGAACCAGGACACCCACGGTGAGCGGAGCTCTTCCCTGCACCTTTCCTCCCACCTGGGACGGCCGCTGCCGCCCGCTCCCCTGCTCCTGCAGCAGCCGCGACTGTAAAGCTGCCTGCCCTGCTCCATCGGGATTGTGCGGAGGAGGAGGGCATCTGTGACTGGAGAAAGGGACTGACACTGAGTTTTTGTTCTGTTCTGTCACTGTTTGCTTTCCTCATAGTTGATGCTGTTTTTGGGTTTTTTTTCTTGCAGATATATCAGTAAAGAACTGTTATTCAAAAAAACCATACCTTTTTTGCCTGAGAGTTCCTGAATTTCCAAATTATAGTAAACTGGGAGGGAGGGGATTTTCACTATCCATTTCTTGAAAGAAAAAACTCTCGCCTTTTCCTTTTTCTTGAAATACTGTCCCTTTAAACCAGGACACTGTGTAAATAGAAAGTCCGGTGGGTTATGCTGGATTTATGGAATAGCACTAAGTACCCAGGCTTGTGCAACTCTGAATTTAATAATCCATGTCTCTCTGGACTGTTGTTTCACATTCCAGATATGGAACCCGATTTTGCGGGCAGCAACGCTGCAGAGTCAACCACACCGCGAGTACCGGGATGTCTCCACGGTGATCTCCCCACCTTACACCTGGGTTCTGAGCAAGGCAGGAGGGCTTGCAGGGCATCGCTGGGCAAAGCCAGGACCGCGCTCGGAAGGGGGAGAGAGGAAGGGAGGAGAGCACCCAAGGATCCCAGCACCTTTCACATCTTTTCGCCTGTTCTTCTAACACTTCCCCTTTCTCCCCATGGGCGCCGGACTGGTCCCGAGGCGATCAGAGGGGCAGAGAGCGCATGCACCTCCCACTGCCGCCGGACTCGACCCGCAGGGGTCCCGGGGGAGCGCCCGGCAGGAGCCCGTCCGTCCCTCCCCCCGCACCGTGGGGCGGGAGGCACCGCGCGGGCGCGTGCTCTCCTAGGGGAAGCGAGAGCCGCGGTGGGAGGCGGAGCCGCGTGGGCCACGCCCGATGTGTCCGTCTGGCGCCGGCCGGGGCGGCAGCAGACGCAACTTTCACGGGACGGAGGTGGCGTTGTCGCCGCAGAGCCCGGCGCGGGAAGGCGCGGCGAAGTGTGAGCGGTTCTCTGGGGGACTCTCCCGGTCCGGTCCGTCTCGTAGAGGGAGTAGAGGACGGCCCTGACACCCGTCGGGACGAAAGTTTGGGAGCCGCCCCGCGGGCGGGCAGGAGGGGCCGGAGGCCGCGGCGTCAGGAGCATGAGGGGTCCGCCCCGGCTTTGCCTCTGGCTGTGAGAGGCGACCCGCAGATCTCTCCTTGGGCAAGAGGAGAGAAGGCAGGACGAGCGGGGGCTGGAGCACCTACCGCGGGGACCCCCCGAACTCGCGGCCGGGGTGCCTGCGAGCCTCTCCAGCCGCAGCGCCTCTTCTCGAGCTCTACTTCCCGTTCCCTGGCGGGGGAAGAGGACGGGTGGCGGCGGGGAGCCCTGTCTGGATCCCTCGGGACGGCGCGGAGGCGGCTGGGAAGCCCTGAGCAGAAGTAAGCAGCTCCCACCGAGTCCTGCGCAGCGCCGCGTTCCTTTCTCGCCGGAGGCTTCCCCCTGCGGGGGTGCGAGTGCGCATGGGGGTGGCGGGCGCGGAGCCGGGGCGAGGAGGGCCGGGAGCGACTCCATGAGGAAGGCAGGCCTGTCCGCGACCCCGCCGCCCGCCCTGCCCTGCCCACCCTACCCGCGCTTCCGACCCTGAGGGCCTCGGTTTGTCTACGAAGAAACTTTTCCGCAGCGTCCGAAGATGGAGCCGGCCGGCATGGATTATTTCTGCGAGCAGGTACAGCAGAAGGACGTAGGCCGTAGGATGCAGGTCGGCCAAGAGCTGCTGGAGTACCTGGGCGACCCGGCGAGGTCCCCGGATCTGGAGCAGGACCAGCAGCGCCTTGACAAAGTGATCGATGAATTAACAGCGTGGGTCAGCTCCAGTAGTTTTAAGGTAAGGGTGCTCGGCGGGGCTTGGTAAGGGAAGACGATGATTCATCATGGTAAGGAGGTGCAGATCTCCGGGTTACTTCTTAATCAGGTAAGAGAAGAAGTAAAACTACATTTCTGCCAGTTTTACCCCTCCCCGCGCAAAGGGGAATTCCGAAATTTTGGAAGAGTGGTTAATGTTTTATTGTTTCTATCTGTCTGTCCTTAAAGCAGCAGTAATAGGGGTTTTGGTTTTGCCTTTATCGTTGGCTAGGTGGTGGTTTGGTTTTGTTTTGGATTTGAGGAGTTTTTTACAACATAATGTTCAACACAACATGCCCCCTCCTACTCTAATACACACTCAGAAACAAGACAGGTCATGAATTTATTTTCTCGCTACCACTCCCATTCCATGGTCTCTATACTTGGGTGTAACGTTTAATGGGATTGCCATCGTTTTCTGCAGGCCGTAAAGAGTGCTGTTCCACCGGATTTGTATCACGCTGTGTTTATACAATTTAAGGAATAATAGGCTTTTTGGGGTTCCCACTGTAAGTTTAAAATTGTTTATATCGTCGTTAGGTGACTTTCCCATACCTGGGAAGTTATACAGTATCCTCTCAGCGGCCCAATGATGACTCACGTTTCGCTTTTTCCTTCGTGCGTCTTTTAGACGGAGCCACCGGAGAAGAGCGATCATTCCCTCACACAGTGTTAACACTTGCGAGTTGTTCTTACGTCGGTCAGCCGATACGGCGGTTGACAGCACAGTATTAGTGCCAAAGACAATCGCGTTCGCATTAGCGATTTTTAATTTTTTTTTTTTTTTTAAATTTTCCCCTCCCGTGGTCCGTGTTCTCGTCGCGGCCGGGTATGCCCGCGTGCCGCCGCCGGGAGGCGCTGGCGGGCCGCGCTGCGTGCCCGGCGTTCCCGGCCGGGCCAGCTCCGCCCTGCCCTCCGAACGTGATCAAGTCTCACTTTGGGCCTTTGAACTCACAGCAGTGAGCTTGCTCTCGCTTTTATTTCTATTTTCTGAGACACAGGAGGAGGCCGCAGAGTAGCCTCGAATGTTTCTGAAATGGAAATTTCTTTTTTCCCCACCATTGACTTTAATCTGCCAGCCTTTGCACGCAGCAACTTCTGAGTTTGAGGCCTGAAAATAACAAAGGCTTAACTCCATCTGCACATGTGATTTCTTTATTTTGGAAGCATGTTTGTTGGTAAAAGTCGGGTTAGCTTGAGGAAGTAGCGTATGCTGGACAAATATAATTTATTTGCCTTTAAATTCATCATCTGAAGGCAGCTGTTGGTGATAAAATTGATTACTGTGAAACCTAGACAGATCTTTAAAAATACTCTTTTTCGTGAAGACGGCTAGCTACTTAACAGGGTAATGAAGAAGTTTTTTCCTGCTCTTGTAAATTAAGAAAATTAGGCATTAAGACTAGAAATTCAAATTTCAAGATGTATTTTTCATAGTGAAAGACATTTTGCTTGCCGTTGATATAAATGTAGAACTCCTTACTTGTTTTGACTGTAGGATGAATGAGAGCTATGCAGTGCTCCACAAGCATCAGTCACAGGAGGGAGATCCCCTAGTTCAACCTCCCTGCTAAATCAGGTTCACCTACTAGAGCAGGTTGCAGAGAATCACAGCCAGGCGGGTGTTGAATATCTGCAGTGGAGACTCCACAACCTTTCTGGGCAGCTTGTTCGAGTCCTCTGTCACCCTCTAAAGGAAATTTTTTCTCTCGTATTCAGATAGAACTTCTGTGTTTCAGTGTGAGCCTGTTGCCCTTATGTTGCTGGATACCTCTAAAAGGAATCATGCAGAATGAGAGAATTTTGAAGATAGCTTGAAAAATCATTAAAGTATTTTTGTTGCATCTTCTCTGTGTCCACTTACTGGTGGCTGTGTTGTGTTTCCTAGCACGTCACGATCATAGTATTAGTCACGGGTTTGATTGCTGTAGGGGCCATCAGTTAAGAGCTGGGCTTGATGATTCTTGTGGGTCCCTTCCAGCTTGGAAGAGTCTGTGATTGTATCAGTGACAACAGCACAAGATCTTGGATGTTTTGCTCACGATCAGTTGCAGTGACTGCTGGCATATGGTACTTAAAAATGAAGATTTTTCTAGAAAAATTACTTGTGTTTTGTATTTTGTCTCATGCAAGCATAGATGTTGAACGTTACATGTTAAACGTTGCATCCTATTTTGTTATTACACTCAGGCCTTGAACAATAGAAAGTAGTGAATGCCACCGACTTACGTGTCTTCTCAAAAAAAACCCTAGTGATTTTTGATTGCTGTATTATTTGACATATTGTTGGTCACCCTTTACTGAGAAATGGATACATAGAGCACTTAATTGTGCTTATCATTTTTCTTTTGTGTTTTGCTAAAGGTCTTGAAGGTCTCCAGAGTCCCAAAGTAATGAATCCCTTCCAACTGACATGACTGGTGGTATCACAAGCAGTGATAATGGCTGGAGACTCAGAATTGCTGAGCTAGATGAATTGGAGATGCGAGTGGGGAATGCTGGAGGAAGTTTTGAGAGGCAGCATTATTTGTGCTCTTGGTGATGAGTATGGATAATAAGGGGATAACTAATGTGACTTGCCCTGAATGTGCAATATGTTTTATTTCCACTGAAAGCTCAGTTCTTGCATATAGTGCACTGTGCTGGTCATACTGGAAGACGAGATGCATCATCTGGGAGCTCTGGTCTCAGCTCTTAAGCTGTGCTGTGAGGAGAAAAGTTTCTATGATACACCAGCCTAGAAAATTTTTGGCTCATGTAACCGGAAGGGAAATACTCTGGAGGTAGTTGGAGGGTTAGTTTAGTTGACTTGATAAGGAGAGAGGGGAAAAGAGAACAAGCATTCAGTAAATAAGCTGAACTCAGTGATCTTAAAGGCTTTTTCTGAAACAATTCTATAATTCTAAATGTGGGCTAGTTATCAGCAAGGTTAAATTAACTAATCTCCAAAGGATTTTGGCCATGAAACAGACAGTGCTTTTGCTGTTCTGAAGTTTGCAGCTCTTTATAGTTATTTAATAAACAACCTGGCAATTACAAACTGAGAGAGCAGATAGGAACATTTCTGAGTTCATCTAGCTCATTGAAAGAAAACACAATTACTAGCTCGAGTTACTGGTAAAACATAAAGGTGGCATTAAGAATGTGTTTGCTTATCTGCATGTGGTTCAGAGTTGTAGTGAAAATTGGTTGCAGAATCATAGGGAATGATCTAGAGAGAGATGAGTCTATGTTGAATTATGAGGACTTCAGTTAGGATGTCTATACAGTGATAAATTGGCTTACAAAGACTCTAGAAAGCTTTACCACGTCAAGGAGTACCAAAAATATGTGCATAATTCCAACTTTCATTTTCTATCTTAATAGAATTAAAGAATTCCTTGCTGAACTAAAAGTTATTTGCTTGGTGATCTGATTTATTTTGTATTGGTTGGGTCTAATCTCTCTTCCTCTACAGTGCAGAGATTTGGATATATATCAATCCCTATCCCCCTCCCTCAACTGTTTTCCAAAGACTGTGAGGAATAGGAGTAGTTAAGTTAAATGCCAAGTATTAAGAGTTAAGTGATAGAGTTATTCTGCTGGTATTTGTTCTCAAACTGAAATATTTAGTAATCTCAGGAAATAGGGACAGTGCTGTTGTTTGTGTTTAGACTCTCAAGTGAACTTCAAACAGTAAATTAGTTACCCATTCTGAGAGTGGTAGTTCTGATGGATATTTTCTGGTGTTAGCTTAAATCTTCATCTATGTATACGTGAGTTTTTAGGTCTCTCTCATACTCAGTAGTCACTTGAAATAATTATAAGATTACCTAAGTGTGCAGTCTGGTGAATCAAACGACTCTATATCTGACTCAAGTAATGTGGAAATCTGCTTTGAATTTCTGCTGAAGAGATGTGGGATGTGGAAACACTGCTTTTCATGTAGAGCTTTGCAAATCTACTCTTGTCTGTTACCATGCTGTGGAGTCTTTTAAGAACACCAAAATTGAACAGTTATCCTCATTAAATTTTTTTCTTGAGGAATATGGCCACCTTTTAGTTCTTTAAACAAATCACATCTGATCAGAACTAACAAAACCTTATGACTAAAATGGTGATAGTTTCTCAAGGTAATTTTGTATGAGAAGAGTAATCAGGAATGTTTGTGACTGTGAGATACCTTTGGATTTCTTACTTTTGTGGTCAATATCATAGCTTGGTTTACACCTCAGCTGCAGTAGAAAAGTAATTAATAATCATTAGTGTTACGCCAGAGAAGTAGATTGTTTGCCATGGGGAGAAGAAAATTTTATTTCACTTTATCTCTTTCTGATAGTGTGGATAGGCAAATCTTTGGAATTATCTCTTACTCTATGCATCTTGAAGAGTGAGATTTTTCTGAAGTTTGTTTGTCTCAATACCAAATACTAAAAATACTAAAGTACCAGTAATGTTGGTGTTGCATTTCTGTATTTCCTTGGTTTGGCAAGTACAGTAATTTCACGATTATAAGCCGCACCTGATTATAAGCCGCACGTCCGGGTGTTGGCAACTGTCTTGGGTTACCTTTTATCACACTCTGTATTGTATCTGTTCTATCACCATCTGTTGCGGGTGGAGGCAGGGATCCTTATCTCCACAGGAGATACTCTGCTAATGGGCCATCCATTGAAACCAGGACGGGCGTTGTTCTTTATCTTTTCACAATGTACCCTTCCTCCAGCCAGTCATTTTCTGCTAGTGGCCCATTGAGTCCCACTGTGTGACTGATAAAATTACTTCATCCCATTGGAAGTTGCTCCAGCCAGGGGGAAGAGCCCAACATTTCTTACCAAGATAAAAACAGAGGTTTTGGGACACTAAGATAGCCCTTTCTCCACTGCACTCCAGAGGAAAACCAGATTTCTCCACATCACCTTTAGAGGACCTTTAGAGGGAAAGTGCACCTTGTACAGGAGCGCACTGCTCCAAATGAATTACATCTGTCACTGCAAGGGGACTGCAACCACCATTTAATTGGACTGCTACCAACACCCTGCCTGATGGGGCGTCAGGTTGTACTCTGACTTTGTCAGGGTTTGGAGTTTGTTTCTTTGTAGTACTGTATTTCTATTTTAATTTCCCTAGTAAAGAACTGTT
>PYHW01010619.1:430018-440573 GCA_013186435.1 Turdus rufiventris | reverse complement strand
CAGGTTGTACTCTGACTTTGTCAGGGTTTGGAGTTTGTTTCTTTGTAGTACTGTATTTCTATTTTAATTTCCCTAGTAAAGAACTGTTATTCCGAATTCCAATATCTTTGCCTGAGAACCCCTTGATTTCAAAATTCTAATAATTTGGAGGGAGGGGGTTTACATTCTCCATTTCAAAGAGTAGGTCCTGCCTTTCTCAGCAGACACCTGTCCTGCAAACTAAAAGAGCACCTTTTTGTTCTTTGTCCATATATAAGCCGCACCTGATTATAAGCCGCACTTCCGGCTTTGGGCCAAAATTTTAGTCAAAATGGTGTGGCTTATAATGGTGTAATTACTGTATTTGTTTTGTCTTTAGTTCGACAAAAGACCAGTAGGAGGAGCTTTCAATTTCCGGAACGGAAGGGATGATTTGAACTGTAATTTTGAAAATAGTTAAAGAAGTGGTTAGGATGCTAGTCTGAAGTACTTGCAAAGAGATGGCAGCAGTTAAAACCTGGCTGACTTCACATATGTGTGTGAGGTGGAAGCTACAATTTAAAATTATCTGAACAAAATGGAGACACTGAGATCTGAGAAAAGAGAGTTCAGAGATCAAAAATGTGAGGTCGCACATTTGATTGCAACTAACTGAACGCACAAATGCAGGATGTGGGGCATGTGATTGAGTAGCAGATTTTAGGAAGAAAATATATGGGGTGTCTTGGATCTGAAGTTGAACACAAGCCAACATGCGCTATACAAAAGTAAAAGCCATGGTCAATTGTAGGACAGAGAAAGGGAGTGAATGAAGACTCAGCTAAACCTTTGTTTTTCAGTTATTATGTAAATGTCAGTGTTTCCTTAGTCTTTTGTTAGCAAACAGAGGTAATTTAAATGTCTTTGTTGAAAAAGAAATTAGCCCTTTGATGAATTTCATTCTTTCTTCGAGTTATGTTTAATCTTGCCTGTGTGGGAGCTACTTTCTTTTTTTCTGTGTAATGAAAATGTGGTTTGACCTGTCTGCAGTATGAAGCCAGTTTTAGTTTTTAAATTTGATTACAGTAATTCCACGACTATAAACTGCACATCCGGGAGACGGCAAATTTTGCAACTTTGTACATTATATAAGGCACACTGGACTATAAGGAGCGCTTTTTTTTTTTTTTTTCTTCATCAAGGAGCTGCGCTGCATGCAACAAAGTAATGAAGTAGTAATGGAATCGCGCGATCAGGCGGTTTACTGGCAGGTGCTCAATTTGCAAACATTTTTCACAGATTGGCGAAGCCTTTAAACGCAGCCCCAGGTGCTCCCCCCGTGCCGCGGGCTCCGGCACTCCCACCCGCCCCCAGCGCTGGTTGGTGCGGCCCGGGGCTGCCTGCGGTCTGGAGCGGTTTAGGGCTGCCTGCGGTCCAGGGCAGCTCGAGACTTGCACTTCTGCATTGGCTCGGGGTGACCGCAGCTCGTGGTTCAGGGCTTCTGTGGCCACTAGCTCCCTCTCTCCTGGTGTGGCGGCTGGGGCCTCCTGCCTCGCATGGCTCCTGCTGGTTGTGGCCGCCTGCTCCTACCCCCGTCGTGACTCGATGCTCCCGCAGCCCTGCCCCCCCATTGCGGCTCGCACTTCTGGGTTGGCAAATTTCGCAACTTTGTCCATTATATGAGGCACACCAGACTATAAGACGCACTTCCAGGTTTGGGCAAAAGTTTTAGTCAAAAGGGTGCGCCTTATAGTCATGAAATTACTGTATTTGATGCTTTCTTGAGTAATAATTTCTATTTATTATTATTATTATTTATGTTCTGTTAATGATACTTTAAGTTAGCAGTGGAATATTAGCCAAATAATTAAGCAGATCGCCTACAGACATAGGACGCTTCCAAGAAGTTTGAATTATTTTAATTAAAACTAATTTTGTCTGGTTTTTAGTTGGGAATGGGGAATATATAAATATATATATAGTTATATAGATAGTCTCAGAGTTGTCTCAGGTGTCTTCTCCAGGGGTGGAATTGACAGTTCTCAGTTATTTTGCAGCTTCCGTTTGTGTTATTCAGACCAACAGTACTCGTTGCAAAAGCAGTCTGCTACTCGTGTTGTCAGGTGTTCTGTTCTCATTGTTCTTTAGGCAATTACAGTAATTTCATGCGTATAAGGCACACCCTTCTGACTAAAATTTTGGTCTGAACCCAGAAGTATGCCTTATTCCCCGAAGCACCTTATATATGGACAAAGTTTGGAAATTTGCCAACCCGGAAGTGTGAGCCGAGCTGCGGAGTCCCAGCAGCTGCGGAGCCCTGCCTACCCCACCATCCCTTGAACCACCCGCCGCGTCCCTGCCCAGCCTGCGCCCGGAACCGTGCGACGCTGCGGGCACGCCGAGGCCCCGTGGCCCTGCCCGCTGCAGCTCCGCCGGGCTCGCAGCCCCGAGCACGGCACCGCGCTCACCCCACGCACATGGCATGACCGTGTACACTAGTGGACCCAGACTCCGTGCTCCCGCCCGCTGCCATGCAGTACCTGGGGCAGGGGCTGGGAGTTGGCACCTCTGCCCACAGGGCCCGTCTGGGCGACTCCGCTGGGCTCACAACCCCTGACACCGGCGGCCTGGTCTCCACCCTCCCACCCACTGCTGTGCAGCGCCCAAGCCAGGGGCCAGGAGGTGGAACGTCCACCCATAGGGCCCCTCCGGGCAGCTCCACCGGGCTTGCAGCTCCCAACCGGCCGCAGACACCGGCGAGCCTGGGCCCCGCCAGGTGTGCCTGCCCTACCCCGGGGTCTCCATAGTGGCGGCCTCGCAGCCCACTTAGCTTGGCTCTGTGGCTGCCAAAAAAGTTTGAGTATTGAAGGGCTCTCAAAACAATTTCTGTTTCACATTGCGCAGGAACAAACATGAAGCTCACAATTAAATGACCGCGAGAAGGCACATGCACGTGTTGGGGGGTTTTTACTTTTTCCCTCTGTGAAGAAATTTTTCCCATTATCATGCTAACAAAAGCTGGCAGGGCGACTTCCTTAGCTTTTAATTGCTCAAGACAAACAAGATATGTGTGTGCTCAATGGCTCAAGTCGTTTGAGGGGTTTGAGCGGTCGGGGTGGATGGTCTGTGCTTTCCTTTTTTCTCCCAGCCCGAACACGGTTTTCTTCCTGCGGTTGGATCCGCCCTGCAGAAGGGCACTGCTGCCTCAGGGTCCCGGGGCGCAGGGGCCAAATGCGGGCAAGCTGATTTGATTCATGTTACAGGAGATTTAAGTGCACCAGTTCAAATGTGTCTGCAGGTCAAGGGGGATAGCAGGAGCATCACTTTTAGCTTTCAGATTGACTTGGGTGTGGGAAGAGAGCATTTCCAAGCACTATGCAGTGTGTAAGAGAAGTGCATCCTTCAGAGCGGGGCTCACAGCAGTCAGCACATGTAAGCCAAGTAATTTTAGCAGCACTGCTGATTCAAGCAGTTTCTGTCCCTGGCTGAAGAGTGGTGCTGGTGCGTCATGCCTGCATTGCTCTGATGGGAATTCTTGTGAGGCTGCACAGGTAACAGGCTTGGGGAAGGAGGTAGGGCTGAGAAGAGGCCTTCTCTTGTTCATTTGTTGGGCTGGTTTCCTAAAGTGGGCTGCTGTTTAGCTGCATGGATGCTTCTCTTTCCACAGTGGAGGAGCTAGTGCAGAGGTCAGAGTAAGTAGCAGAGAATGGGGGTCACTGTATGTTTGATGTAATTTAAATAAGAGGAAATGGGAAAGGAAATAAGAGACCTTGGGCATAGAAAGAATTAAATTATTTTGAAACAGCTGAGTCCTAAAATAAAGCATTTCTTTGTTTTGAATCATTAATGTGTTTAGAAAGGCTTTTGACTGCAATTTTCTTTGGGGGAAAATAAAGTTGATTAAAAAAATTAATTATTTGTTTGAAAGTGAAATACTGTACATCTCATTGTCTTCTCACTGAACTCTGCTTTTAAAGAGGCTCTGTTTTAAACCTTTTTCCAATGTAGTACATAAAGTTTTAGCTAGACAATCTAAAAAAAAAAAACGACTTACATTGTCAGGTGTTGCTGCATCATATACAGTAATTTCATGACTATAAGGCGCGCCCTTTTGACTAGAATTTTGGCTTGAACCCGGAAGTGCACCTTGTAGTCCGGGGCGCCTCATATAATGTACAAAGTCACGAAATTTGCTAACGCGGAAGTGTGAGCTGAGCCGCGAGGGGGGGCGGAAGGGGGTGGCCGTGGCTGGCAGGAGCCACATGGGGTGGGTGGGGCTGGGCAGCCCCCAGCCAACAGGAGTTGCGCAGGGTGGGTGGGACCGGGCAGCCCCTGGCCAGCAGCAGCCACATGAGCAGAGAGGGAGGGGGTGGTCCCAAGCTGCNCGCTGGTCCAAGCCTGCACAGCCCGAGCGGAGGGGGCAGGGAGGCCGATCCGAGCCTGCGTGGCACTGGCAGGGGGGCGGTGGGGCCAATCCGAGCCTGCATGGCCCTGGCAGGGGAAAAGCAGGGCCAATCCGAGCCTGCACGGCCCCAGCAGGGTAAGAGTGAGGCTGATCCAAGTCTGCACGGCCCCGGCGGGGGGGGCTGATCCGAGCCCGCACGGCCCCAGAGGAGGGGGTGGGGGGGCCGATCTGAACCTGCACAGGCCCAGCAGGGGAAAAGCAGGGCCAATCCGAGCCTGCACGGCCCCAGCGGAGGGCGTGGTAGGGCCAATCTGAGCTCCCCTGGCCCCGGCAGGGGAAAAGCGGGACCGATCCAAGCCTGCCTGGTCCTGGCAGGGGGGTGGCGGGGCCGATCTGAGCCTGCATGGCCCCAGCAGTGGAAAAGTGGGGCTTATCTGAGCCTGCACGGCCCTGAGACGTCCCGAGCCACCCGCGGTCCCGAGCTACCCTGAGCCGCAGGCGGTCCTGAGCTGCCCTGAGCCCCACCTCACCAGCCAGGGCGGGCAGGAGTTCCGGGCCCCACACATGGGGAGGGTGCTTGGGACTGCGTTTAAAGGCTATGCCAATCTGTGAAAAATGTTTGCAAATTGAGTACCTGCCAGTAATTCGTTACTTTGTTGCACGCGACGTAGCTTCTTGCTGCAAAGAAAAAGTGCAAGCCGTGAGCCGTGCCACGAGGGGGGGCGGTGCCATGGGAGCACCAAGCTGCAAGCAGGGGCAGGAGCGGCCAGCCCCCAGCCATCAGCAGCCACGCGGGCTGGGCAGCACTGGCCAGCCTCCGGCCAGCAGCAGCCGCACAGGGAGAGAGGGAGCAGGCAGCGCCACGCTGCCCCGAGCCACGGACAGTCCTGAGCCACCCTGAACCGCAGCAACTCCAAGGTGTGAGCCGTGGCCACCCTGAACTGCGGCCGTGGCCCCGAGCCACCCCAAGCTCCGCCTCGCCAGCCGGGGGTGGGCGGGAGTGCCGGGCCCTGTGCAAGGGGAGGGTGCTGGTGGCTGCATTTAAAGGCTACACCAATCTGTGAAAAATGTTTCCAAATTGAGCACCTGCATGATTGCAGGATTCAGTTACAATTACAGTAATTTCACGACTGTACGGCACAGCCTTTTGACTAAAATTTTCTCTCAAAACCGGAAGTGCGCCTTATAGTCTGGTGCGCCTTATATGATGGACAAAGTTCAGAAAATTGCCAACCCGGAAGTGCAGTCTGCAAACTGATCCAGGACCCGTGGGAGCTGTGGCCGTGCGGGGGGAGTCGGGAACCGCTGGAGCCGCGGCCGCTGGACGGGGGAAACTGGGAACCGGCACAGCCGCTGGCCAGGGAGAAGTGGGGGGAAGCAGCATGGCCGCAGGGAAGCACCAAGAAGCGCTGTGGGAAAGCGCCGAGAAGTGGCGAGAAAGTGCCGCGAAAACGCGTCGAAAAAGCGCTGCGAAGAAGTGGCAAAAAATCACCACGAAAAGCGGTCAAAAAGTGGCGAAAAATTGCTGCAAAAAAGCTTCAAAAAAATCGCTGCGAAAAGCCGCTGAAAAGTGGCAAAAAATCAGTGTGAAAAAGCGTCAAAAAAGCGCTGCAAAAAACCACTGAAAAACGGCAAAAAATCGCCGCGAAAAAGCGTCAAAAATTTGCGGTGAAAAGCTGTCAAAAAACGGCAAAAAATCGCAGCAAAAAAGTGTCAAAAAGCATCGAAAAATCATGGCGAAAAGTGGCGAAAAATCGCGGTGAAAAGGCAGTGAAAAGTGGCGAAAAATAGCGGCAAAACGCAACAATTTTTTGCCGTGAAAAAGTGGCAAAAAAGCAGCGAAAAACTTTGCAAATTGAGAACCTGCCAGTAATTCGCTACTTTGTTGCGTGCCGTGCGGCTCCTCGCTACAAAAAAATAGTGCGCCTTATAGTCCTGTGCACCTTATCTGAGCTACAAAGTTGCGACTCTCAGGGGGCGCGCCTTATAGTCCGGTGCGCCTTATGGTCATGAAATTACTGTAGTTACGTTGTAGTGCACAGCACAGTCTTTTGCAGCAAAAAAAGGTGCGCCTTATAGGCCCGTGCACCTTCTATAATGTACAAAGTTGTGAAATTTGCCGACTCCTGGAGGTGCACCTTATAGTCCAGTGCGCCTTATGGTCGTGAAATTACTGTACTTATGAATTTTGCTCACAGTCCTTGGAACAATGTTTATGAAAAAAATATTTCAAAAAGTAAGGAAATAGTGATGTACATGGGAAGCAAACTAGAGATGCTTCTGTAATGGATCAACCTGGAGGAAGTACACAAATTTTAGAATACTGTACTGTCCACATAGTACAGAACAGTTTGGAGATCACACTTGCAATCTGAATTCACTTTGAAGATCATGAGAGATTTTGAAATAATGGAACGTTGTAAATGTTTTTTTCTCAGTGATCATTTTGAGTGTTACATCAATGTGCTCTTCAGAATTGGCTAAATGTTTCTTAATGCAGGTAGACATGATAGGCAGCTAAAGTTCCTAACTTGGGGAAAGGGCATTAAAACATATTCCCGTTTTTGTTTTTATTTTTTTAAATAACCTCTAAAATTTTCATGAGACCACTACACTTGTTTGTTCTGGGTGCATTACAGAAGAGGTCAACGCAACAGGGACATTCCAGAATTGTGCCTGTTGAGTGGTCCCCATAAGAAACCAAGCCTTTTCAGTGCAGAAATGCACTTGTCCCTCTCTAGATAAATACGGGTGATTATTCAGCAATCCTTTGGTAGTGTGGTTGCTTGTGACACTGGAATGTTCTGTGGTTGGCCATCACAGGAGAATTATGAAGGGAAGGTTATCAGAAGTTTGATAGTTTATACCCCTTTTGAGACAATGAGGTTGCAGCTGATACATAGTTTTAACAGTACCAAAGACTGGGTACTTAGGAGAACCTTAACTGTAATCAGAAGT
The DNA here is from genome assembly GCA_013186435.1 of Turdus rufiventris. NCBI lineage: Eukaryota > Metazoa > Chordata > Aves > Passeriformes > Turdidae > Turdus > Turdus rufiventris. The sequence goes on along the minus strand of PYHW01010619.1, from coordinate 433,252 downwards.
ATAGTTTTAAAACATAATTTTGAGGGCAGTAGCCTTGCGGTTTTAGATAGAGGGGGCTCTCCATTTGCCAATGAACTTGGACTTCAATTGTTGAGCTTGAGACTTTGTTAGATACCAGCAACTCTGCTCTCGTCTTGCAATGTGATGTATGTTAAAAAAAACCCCAACATGCTATTGTAATTGGAAGTGTGTCATTAGTGCCCTTGAAGGTGAAACAAGCAAGTGAATGGAAATAATACTTTCTTGTGAACTAAAATATTAAAGTATAGATTGTATCTGTGGTAGTTTCAGCAGCTGGGACTGCAGTTTTGGCTTCAGCAGAAGCAGCTGTCCAACTGCTGCTGAGTAGCAGGGAGAATGGAGTCTGAAGATGACATGGCTTGGACTGAAGAGCCACACAGGTTGAAGAAATGACCCAGAAAATGGAAGTGTCCCTCTGCCCATGGGGCCGCCAAGAGCATGCTTAAGTATCTCTGCAAGCGTTTGAGTTAAGGGAGGGAATGGCATAGGTAGATCTTGGCAGAATGGGGGAAGTGGATAGAATTGGAGTGGGAAACAGTAAAGGGAGCAAGAAGTATGGAACAGGGGAACAGAAGTGTGTCCTGAAGGATTAGTAGAAAGAACTAAGAATATAGATACTGCATAAACATAAATATTTTTATTTCACAATGAGCTGCTTGCAGAGTTATTGAGATTATGAGAATTAAGAAAGTCTTCCTTGGGTCTTGACTGACAATACTTTAAAAAAAAAAATCACAAGAAATTTTTGCATGTATCTTGTTCCAACAGTGCAGCACTGGAACAGTGCTTCCTCTTGCAGGTCGTAGTTGTTTGGCATGCTATATCTTGTTTGTCAGTAATTGTTAGTGATAGCACAGCTGTCCCCATGGTGACCGGAAGTCTAATGCCTTAACTTCATTCTTTGGAGTTCCAGATAGTGACCTCCATTAGATTCTCATGCCTAGTCCACACATCCGAATCTACAGAATCCATATTTCCACGTACAGTTCAGAGATCCTGTGGCCAAATCCAAGGACATTTGTATTAAGGTCATTTGTCAACTTAGACAAGTAGAGATGTTTTCCTGGTAACGTCCTGCCCCTAGATGTCCCTGACAGGGATGGGAAATTAAAGAATCACAATGAAAATAACAGTAAGCATGCATGGTGTCCTGGTTTGGGGGACAGATACTGCCAGAAAAAAAGGCAGGAGCTTTTCTTAAAATGGGGAGTGAAAATCCCCTCCCTCTCAGTTTACTATAATTTGGAAATTAAGGGGGTCTCAGGCAAAGGAATGGGTTTAGGAATAACAGTTCTTTACTGATATATCTACAAGACAAACAAGAACAACATCAGCTATGAAAATCAGCGACAAAACAGAGCAAAACTCAGTCTAAGTCCTTTTTCCAGTCGCAGACACTCTTCTCCTCTGCACGGTCCCGGTGGAGAGCGGGGCGGGCCCCTCCAAGCCACAGCAGCAGCAGGCCGGAGCAGGGAGGTGGAGGCGGCAGGGCCGTATCTCAAGTGGGAGAAAGGTGAAGGAAGACTCCGCTTACCGTTTGGGTCCCAGTTCTCAACGCTGTTCTCAGAAGCAGGAGGCTGTAGCAATGCAGAGGTGCAGGGCAAATCCGACCACAGAGAAACCTCTCTCCTTGGCCATCGGGCCAAGCATGTCCCAAGCAAGGAAAAAACAACCAGCCACCCAGACCTCACTAAATCCCTGCCAGTGACTGAGCCAGGGAGACAGCCTCCACCCATCCCTTTTGTCTTGAGCAATTAAAAGCTGAGGGAGTCGCCCAGCTGACTTCCTTAGCATGATAATGGGAAAAATTCTCAACAAAGGAGGAAGAGTAAAACCACCCCACCCCCCCAACCCCCAACACATGGTTATCCAGGTATGATTTGAAGAACAGTATTTTTTTTTCTAGCAAAATCTTAGGTGCCTGGAAGTTGTCCACAGAAGGGAAGGGGCAGTGCTGGAACGTGTGTGCAGAAGGAGACCTGGAAAAGGAGCAAGCTGTAGAGCAAGAATAGGCTCTTACTAACCACTGTTTCTATTCATAATAGTTGTTTGGTTGGAACATCTTGATTTCACCAAAGAGTCTGGTCCTTTTTTTGTCCAGAACAGATAAAATATTTCTCAGTTGGTATGACATTCACTGTATTCTGAGAAGTCAAGGATGGCCTTAATATTGGCTTGTTAAAGAGTAGCAACTAACCAACTCCAGTTGAAATGAGCCAAGTTTCTTTTACCCTATGAACTTTAAAAGCGCTGTTCAAATGCTTCAAACAATGGTGAGCTGATGAATCAGTCTCAACATACAAAGGCTCTTTCTAGACAACAAGCAAAAGGCTTAATGAATGCTGAGTAAGAAACAAATCCATTGATTTTAATCCCAGAAGGCATTCATCCTTCATTGGAGCTGTTGGGGAAAGAGCAGTAATGCTGGTGAAAGGTTTTTCTGTTGATAGTGGATGGCCTGTGATGGTAAATGGTCCCACACAGTGCCTCAGAATTTGGAACCTCTTTGTTGCAGGTTGTTCTGGTTTAGGGCAAATTTGGGAGAAAACTTTTGTATGGGGTTTTTCCAGGAAACAGATTTAAGCAGTTCTTTCTTTAACTGGTTCAGGGGGAAATATTTTTTATGAGAGAAGTGAAAATTTATTTAACAGGCAAAGTACTTTCTTGCACAAAAATGAACAATACTGAACAGTAAAACTTATTGCCATTCTGAAGAGATAACAAATTTAGGAGAGTCCTTTTTGTGGGTTGCAGCTTGCAGTATGTTTTCAGTCTTTCTGGTGCTGGGAAATGCTGCAGCCTGGGCCAGGCCTAGTGGGCTACAGGTGTGAGCTCTTGGTGCTTTTTTCGGTTTACAGTCCAGAGGAAGTTTAAACAATTTTAGGAAAAAGGGAAAAAAAACCAGAACAGTTTGGGGAACTTTTTTGCTTTAACTAACTAGAAAAATTAACTAAAAGCAAAGGAGAGCTCTTTTCTGTTGTTCACTGCAGACAACACAGTCTGCGTGAAGAATGCGGGGGAAGCAAGTGTAGTTTCTGATACAAACTTTGTGCTTCTTCTCTCCCCCTTTACATTTGAAACTAGTTTTAAAGCTGCAGAACTGAATATTTAATACTAACAGAACAGATGTTATAAATGAATAACCAAATCAAGCCGAATTAAATAGTAAAACAGCAATTTTTATTTTTGCGACCGAAAATACGGTCCTGGGAA
>PYHW01010619.1:415244-429968 GCA_013186435.1 Turdus rufiventris | reverse complement strand
TGCGACCGAAAATACGGTCCTGGGAAGCCACAAACGAAAAAACCTGACAGCACCGGCCCGGGTAATCGGTGCTGGGTGACACACATGCGGATCTGACCTCTATTGTATCAGATCCCCCGTGTTCACAACTGTCATCCTGAGAGTCCAATTTTTATACAGTTTTTCTTGCCTGAGGCAAGAGTTTCCTTTGTTTCTGTTGCTGGTTCTTATTTTTAGATTAAATCCTTTTCTGGTGATGCCCTGGACAAAGGTCCTTCCTGTGTGCTGATGAAGGTGGTGTTTGCTTCGAGTTGAAATGTAAAGTTTCTTGAGGGTGCTTACAGGAATCAGCAGAGGTGATATGTGGTGCTTGATAAGGTCTTTATCGGTGATCATTTCCCGTCAGTTATTGAGATTGCCAGGCTAGGTCTGTTGATATGCTAATTACGGTCATTGCCTGTGGCTCCGGGTGCTTGGCGTTTGAGAGATTTTTATTTTATTTTATTTCATACAACCTTCTTATATAAACACGAATTATAACAATATATATCACAACAGACAATTTGGGGATACAAGCATCATAAAGTTACCCTAAGACATTCTATCCCTTATCCCCATATTATCAGTTTACTATTGTATTTAATATATATTCTAATTTTGTAAATATATACATCATATATATTTATATGTATATGCAGCATACAGCTATATACAGACAATGACAGTGACATTTAATAGTAATATTTACGTGTGGTTTTCACTTAACAATCAGATTTTTTTGAGGTATACATTGTGTTGTTCTTTTTTTTCATTATTTACCATGTGCAACTTGGTTCTTGAGCAAAGATAATGCTCTGAATGGGTTTGTCTGTATTTGAGGCAGAATTGATTGAAACTGTCTTTTAACAAACTTCTGATACGCACTACTGGGATTTTATTTTTGGCTACTTTATGCAAGGACTTAGACTGGGCAGGGCTGGTGGAATTTTGGGTGTTAACTAACCAGGTGTTTTTTTGCTAGATGCTGTTTTTAATTTTTGAAAGATTTTTTTCATTTGTTTTTAATGTTTTAAGGTGGTTTTTAACAGTCTGTTGTACTTTTCTACTTTGCCTGTAGCTGATGGGTAGTAGGTGATATTAAATGTTATTTAATAGTTACTTAATTTCTATACAACTTATTTAATGTCTTGTTCTTTAGTCTAGGTGTTGATAAGGTTATTTTTGAAATTAGTCTCGCTGTTTGATTTAATTTTTTTAGGGGTACTATGCCTTTAAAGGACTTGCTTTTTCAGGCTTAGGATGGTGTTCTGGGCAGTGGCGTGAGGCACAGGGTAGGTTTTTAACTACTTAGTGGTGGCTTTTACTATGGTTTGCACGTAGCGCTTGTTTTGGTGTGTTTGGGGCAGTGTGATGTAGTTAATTTGCTAGGCCTCCCCATATTTGTATTTGGACTATTGCTCACTGTATTAGAGGGGTTTTACTCGTTTGGCTTGCTTGATGGCAGCACACGTTTTACAGTCATGGATAACTTGAGAAATACTGTTTATGGTTAGATTTACCTTTTGGTTTTGTGCCCACTTACAGGTGGCATTTCTGCCCTGATGACCTGAGGCATCATGGGCCTATTGAACCAGGAACAATTCTTTTTTGTGTTGTTAATTTAAGTCTGTAGTCTGTTTTTGACACTTTTATTTGTGCAGCTTGATTTACTTGCTTGTTATTTTGGTGCTTTTCATTAGTTTTATTTTTGGAGACACGGGTATTTATATGATGGACTTTTACAGGTAGCTTTTTTACTTGAGTGGTAATGGTTTTTTTACTTATTAGCAGTCCAGATTGTTTGTTTGTTTGGGTTTTTTTTTAAATGTTGCTAGCTAGCCCTTTTTTACTTTTCCAGCCAGCTCTACAGAGCATTAGCTACTGTCTACAAATTGGTGTAACATTTTGGCCACTTTTTTCCTTTCCGCAATGTTCAGGGCCAGCTGAACAGCTTTGAATTCAGCGAGTCGACTTGATTCACTTTATTTTTTAGTAGTTTGTGCAACTTGTTGTGTGGGGCTTTATACAGCTGCTTTCTACTTCTGGTTCATTTTTACGATGCAACAGGAGCTGTTAATAAAAAGTGCATAGTGTGTTTCGTCTGCTGGTATGGCATGTATGTATGGTATTGTATGGTAGGGGTTCTTCAGTCAGTACGTATTACTTGTTCTTGGGGTTTTTTTTATTTTGTTAGTGAGACTAAGGTTTTTATTTTCGGGCTAATTTGTAATTACCTCTAAAATTTCAGAGTGATTCATTTTTCTTATATGGGTGCGTTGTGTGATGAGGGTAATTAATTTGCTCTGTGTGGCATTGGTGGTGTGGTGTGTAGAGGGAACTTTTGCTTTGAACATGAACCCCAGTACTGGTGGTCAGGGTGCCAAGAGGAGTTGTGCTTTTGTGCCAGTTACTTCTGAGGCAGCTTGAATTTCTTTACAGGCAGTCAAGATTTTCTTTTTTTGCGGGATTGTAGTTGGCTTCAGATTTTTTGTAACTTTGACTCTAAAATCTTAATGGCTGACCTCAAGTCTTATGAGGCACCTTTTGCCAAAGACTTTAGGACAGACTTTGGCTCCTGGCGGTAGAGTTTAGCACATTCTTCACATCTGGTCCTGTCTTGGCTAGGCTAAGGGCTACTGCTTGGGTGATTTTTTGCTTGATTTGGGTAAAGGGTTGTTGCTGCTTAGGGCCCCAGTGGAAATTGGATTTTTTGCAGGTGACCAGGTTAAAGAGGGCTCACAATCTGGCTGTACTCAGGAATGTGCATTCTTTAAAAACTTACAGCACTTAAAGCTTGTGTCACAGTACAAGCTGGCTTGTACTGGGCACCTGAATTGGCCATATATGGGAGAAGCACTCTGGTGGGACAGACCACCAGGGACCAGGGATAGGACAGAATCAGAAACAGACAAGGATTTGAACCTATGGTTCCTTCCTGGGCTGCAGAGGCTATTGGTCAGAGGGCTGGGCAGCCTGAACTTTAAACCAGTAGGAGTGCTTGCAGAGATACATTTAGGAGGTTATAAAAAGAACTGTGGAGAGCAATAAAAGGCTTTTGGTCAAAAAAATCAGGGGTGCCTGTTGTCTCTCAGGGGGCTCTGGTACCAAAAGCAACAAGCTTGTGGGGTTTTTTTGTTGGTCGGTGGAGACATTGTGGTGATTTTATTGATGACCTTAGTGGGAATTTGACACTATTTGTTTTGCCACTTTACTCCCAGGAACTGGATTTTTCAGGCAGGTCTTTTGACATTGCATTTCTTGATGGCAAAGCCAGCTCCCAGCAGACTCTGGATGATTTTTTCTGTTTTCTGAAATACTTCTGCCATGTTTCCTCACACAATGATATTATTTATATACTGCAAATGTTGTGGAACTTCACTTTTTTCTAGTGCAGCCTGGATCAGTCCATGGCTGATGGTGGAGCTGTGTTTTTACTCCTGGGGCAGTCGGTTTCACGTGTACTGCACACCCCTCTAGGTGAAAGCAAACTGAGGCCTGCTGCCAGAGGAATGGAGAAAAATGCATTAGCAATATCAGTGGTAGCATACCACCTTGCTGCCTTGGACTCCAACTCATACTGGAGTTTCAGCATGTCTGGCACGGCAGCGCTCAGTGGTGGAGTCACTTTATTCAAGGCATGATAGCTTACAGTCAATTTCTATTTTTCATCAGTCTCGCACACAGGCCAGATGGGGTTGTTGAAAGGTGAGTGGGTTTTACTGACCACTCCTTGGCTTTTTAGTTCACAGATTATCTTGTGGATGGGGATCATGGCATCTTGACTCGTCTGGTACTGCCTACTGCCGGTGCTGCACTGTTGAGGTGGAAATTGCTACTTGTTGCTTTTCTACTTTTAGAAGTTTTACTATAGAGGGTTTCTCTGACAGTCTAGGCAAGGTGTTTCATTGCTTAATGCTTTTTACTTTTACAGCAGTTGTTCTAAAAGCTTACTTGAGTTTTTTTGATCTTTGAAATACTCATTTCGGAGGAAATTTATGCTTAAAATATGTGGGGCCTCTGGGCCAATCACAATAGGGTGTTTTTTCTACTCATTTTTAGTCAGTCTTACCTCAGCTTTCTACCCAAGTAAAATTCTGTGATCCCCCTGTCATACTAGCAATAGAAATAGATTTTGTTTTTACATGTCTTGATGGGATTAGTGTGTGCTGTGAACCAGTGTCAACTAAGGCTTCATATTTTTGTGGTTTAGATGTGCCAGGCCAACAAGTCCACACAGTTTAAAAAACATGGTTTTCCCCAGCCTCTACTTGGCTAGAGACAGGGCTTCTTTAAGCCTGGTTATTCTTTTTTTCTTGGGCATATGTCTTAGAGGTTTTTTCAAGGGGATCGGACATGCCATTATCATACTTGGCTGTTTGGTTAACGGGCTACTGGAGCTGGTTTTTTTTGGTGGGACTTTATCTTTGTGTCTTGCTGTTCTGCAATTCAACCACCCGTTTTGCCAGAGCAACAGTTGATTTTCTATCCCACTTCTTCATGGCTTTTTTGGAATTACACAGGAAAAATCACAGCTCAGCTTGTGAGATATTTCTTCTCTCCCCATCTGGGGCACGTTTATCTTTGGGGCCAGAACTTTTGACCTGTACAGCTGAGATTTGGAGAAAGGCCTCTTCTATTTCTTCTCTGAGTTTCTTGTGATTTTCCTTTATTTTTATGTTCTAATTTTTGCAGACATGTTTTTACAGTTGTTATTCTGGCGTGTGTTGGGCCATGCACAGCATCTGCATATTTTTGGAGTTTCTTTGCCATATTAAGCATGGTTTTCTCCCTGTCATTTTGCTTTATTATTGCTAAAGCAGAAGTGTATTCTTGTCATACAAGTTGTACAAGTTTTTGCCACATCACGGATGTACATAGTGCCAAATCTGGATTTTTAGTTGTTAGGTCATCTGGAAAGACAATCTCTTCTATTGCCATTTCTTTCAAGTGTTGAGTCCCTTGTTTTATGTTTTTTAATGGGTTTGCTACATATAGAGATTGTCTGTACACAGATATCTTTGTGCCACATTTCCTAGGACCCTTGCCCAGAGATTCAGAAGGTTAGCCGCCTCATCATTCCTTGGTCAATAACTGGATTATGTGACAGGGATTGTAAATGCTTCACTTCAGTACTGTTTAGAATTGTAGCCTTGCCTGCAGGATCCTAAATATGGACTGGTTAACTAATTATAGATTTATGAGGTTGTCAGCCATGGAGGTCTTTCAGGGATGAGGACTCAATATTGGCTTCTGATTTTGTGTCAGTTGCTCTACTGATTTTGTATCAGGATCCTGCTGTGAGGATCCTTCCCCTGGATTATCACTGTCCACTGGCCGATCAGTTTTGCTGATGTGCTTCCTTCCTGCAGCAACTGCCAGTGGCTTAGGCTCACTGTCTCATTTAGCTGCTGGCTTTGGTTTACCATTTGGTTTATCTACAACCTGAGTAACTGGGGTGTTGGTTAATTTATCTCCCTGCCCCCTGGCCTTTTTTTTGTTGCCCTACAGTATCTAGCAGTGTGCAATAAGCATATGCCAGGGCCTAGCTTACTGCAATGAGCTTTTTGTCATTATAATTATTATGACATTTTTTTTCCAGATATTTCCCCACCTTGTCTGGGTTCTGAATTTGTTCACATGAAAATTCCCAGGCTGGGGGATCAGAAAATTCCTTCAGGGTTCACCCTATTCTTTCCTATACCCTACACAGAGTTTTCTATCCGTGGGCCTACTGCTGGGTCAGGGGTCTTATCAGCTTCTCTGGACATTTCAGCTCTTATTCTAGAGAGGCTGCAGACTGTATAGAGGAAGCCTACCAAATGAAATACCAGGAAGGTGGTGTCCTTGACATTCAGGGGAAACAGCATTCTCAAAAAATGACTTAACAGATTGAAAGGAGAAGTAGGAAAGGCTAAAAAGCCCCATCTCCTGCTCTTCCTCTAACAAACTGGGTACAATTACTAATAAACCCCCCAAACATGCTATTGGAACTGGGATGCAGGTTAGGATGAAGAAACCATAAACCAAACATACCTGGAACAAATTCCAGTAGGTTTATAAATTTTCTATAAATGATTATCACCAAGCCCTGCACAATAGCTATTCTAATCCATGCTCCTCTACTGAAGAAACTACATTTTAGGGACACTATTGGAGCTATCTCCGGCTAAGAAAATAAGCCTAGGGACCAGAAAGGTATTAAAACCTTGAAAAAGGCTAGGGATGTAAAACACATGAAAGTCTCCACCCTGAGAGACATTATGAATTAAACAACATGCTTACTCAGTGCTTTACCCTGATACAGAGTAAGTACAACCAAAATGCAGTCAGAACAGTTTTTTTCCACTTTCTCAAACCCCACATTGGGCACCAATAAATATTTGTCCTGGTTTAGGGCAAATTTGGGAGGAAACCTCTGAATGGGGTCTCTCTAGGAAACAGATTCAAGCAGTCCCTTCCCTAACTGGTTTGGAGAAAAATATTTCCTCGGAGAGAAGTGGAAAAAAAATCTGTTTATTTAACAGGCAAAGCACTCCCCAGCACAAAAATGAACAATACTAAACAGCAGAACTTCTCCCGCCTCCAAAGAGATGACGAATTCAGAAGAGTCTCCTCCGTCGGTTGCAGCTTGGCTCACTCAGTCTGTTCTCAGTCCCTTCAGCGCTGGGAAGTGGCTCAGCCTAGGCCAGGCCTGGTGGGCCACAGGTGTGAGCTCCTGGTGCTCTTCTGGGTTTTCAGTCCAGAGCAGATTCAAACAATTCCAGGAAAAAGATAAAAAAAAAACAGTCCAGGAAGCTTCTTTGCCTTAGCTAGCCAGAAAAAGTAACCAAAAGCAAAGGAGAGCTCTCTCCTGCTGTCCACTGCAGACAGTGCAGTCTGTGTGAAAGAATGCAGGGGAAGCAAGTGTAGTTTCTTATAACAAACTCTGCACCTCTTTTCTCCCCCTTCACTCCTGAAACCAGTCTTAAAACTGCAGAACTCAATACTCAACACCAACAGAACAGATGATTTGTGGATAAAAACATCATAAAGTCACCCCAAGACATAGTCTTCTGCAGAACCTCTAAGTTCTGCCTCAACTTACAATTAATTTTTTTTTGAGTGTGTTTATTTGACCCTATATAAATTAAGGACTCTTTCCATAGGGCTGCTTGAATATTGCACAGATGGTACCTACTAGGAGATACTGAAGCTTAGAGTATTGTGTATCAGAACAGAGAAATATTAAAACTGATATACAAAACCAGCAGGTGGTAGTTCACTTGCTATCCCCTGTAGTTGTGTGGTTCAAATGACTTATTTTGTAATTTGGAATGAAAGCAAATTTTGTAGCTAGAGCAGTTTTCCATTGCTTCAGCTTGTGGCTGCACTTACATTCTAGCTTTCTAGTTATCGTGAGTTATACCTGTTACCTTTTCAAAGTTGCAGACCACAGAGGACGTTGCATGAGGTAAAGCTCATGCATGCGTGCTTTACTCTTGTTTCTGAGTTGCTGTTCTTCATGAGGGTAGAAGTCTTCAAGACAGATTTTGAAAAGATTGTCAAATATGCAGAGAAGAGAGAGACTTCTAAAAAAATATCTTTACAGAAGGAAAGGCTTCTGTTTGTGCAAAACACTTGCATGGAAAGGTACTGTAAAATTGTCAGTGGAAGTCTCAGGTGGGGTTTGTAGTCAGGAAACAGAAGCATAGAAAGACAATGAATCCAGAAGGAACTGATTTATTTCAAACACTGTTTTTTTGGATGGAGCTTTTAACTATGGTTTCATATTGCTTGATAATCTGGAAAATAACATTAAAGGAAAAACATTGTGAAAAGCCTTGACATTACCATAAAAACTAATAATTGATTTTTTTTTTTTGGTCTAAGTAAGTTACTAGTTATATTATTTTGTCTTCCTAATCTGTAGATAGAGTTACTTGTTGGCAATGTCTTAATTTAAGCCGGTGATGCCATCCACTTATATATGCTATCCTGTGTTTTAGTATGTCATAGAATTGTGTCCAGGTAAGTTGTATTAACTGCAAACTAAGTTTTATATCTCCTTTTTAAAAGAAGATCTGTTGTACTAATACTGAATTTATTAAAACCAGCTTCACTTTGCAGTTGCTTCTCATCCTAGGTTTTATGGGAACCTTATTTGTCTAGTTTCCTATGGAAGCAAGGCTCATATGATGCTATTATTTTCTTTTGGGAGTTTAGAAAATGATGTAATGACCTTAGTGGATGAGCTAAGTGGCCAGAAGTAAGCTTTTGGAGTAAGCATCTGGGAAACCTTTAAACCATGTCTTTGTTTGGGTTTCATAGTTGAAAATACGAAAACACTGGATTTCTAATACTTATTTTCTTCTGTTTTAAGAGAAGAATTGAAACATCTGAATTGCTCTGGTATATGTAAGTTAATTTGGTCCATTCCAAACATATTCTGATAACTTTGTCTTGATAGGAACTTTGAAGGAATTATTTAGCTCTTCAACTGAAACTTTAATTTATGTTTAAGTTAGCTTTTCAGCATACTTGCATTTATATGTCTAAGTTATTTGCAATGCATACTAAAAATTCCTCATTGATCTGGGTTTTTTTTTTTTTTTTTTTTTCAACAGGTAGCACTACTGGGTTTAGATGTTTTAGGTGCCTTTGTTGACAGACTATCAGGATGCTTTAAGCCCTATATAGGAACTGGTAAGTGAAATGCAACTTTTTTTCCTTAAGACCAAACAGTAACAGACACTTTCTCTTGTAGCAGCTGTAGTGGAACATGTTGAAAACTTATTGAGTTAATTATAATGTACTGGCAGGCATTTTACTGGTGTTGGAATTTAAATAATTGTATAGTATTATGTCAGTGTTCATTTGTCACTGATTTTTTAAGTAGTGGTTGGGATTTTTTAAAGGTTCCAGGAGTGCCTTTGCAGTAATTAGTTTCATGCTGTATGGTTGCTTACCATTCCCTGAGACAGTCATCTAAAATTTGCATTGAAACACAAATGTTATGTTTAACTTGAGTTAAGGTTTTATTTGCAGATCACTTTAATCAGAGCTTCATTTCTGCTGAAGCCTGTAGTCTCAGAGGATTACGTGGTCCACCTCTTGTTAGACAACTAGACTGTAGCTTTTAGTAATCTAAAGTTTTAATGAGATAAAAAAAAGTACTGTTATTCCCGTGTGAAAGGTGTTTACTCAAATGAATTTTAGATTAAGAGGTCTACATGTGCTGGACTACGAGACCTTGTTTCTGGGAGATATAATCAAACTACACTAACCAACTAATTTTGCTGCTGGCTTTGAAAAGAGATAGTGTTATTAGGACAGTGACGTTGGTCACAGCACTGGCTGTTTTTTACAGAAGTGTCTAGTTAATGTGCTTTTTTACAGTTTGCATGAGACAAGTTACATCATGATCCCTGATCCCCAGCTATCTCAAATTGTTTGTTAAAATTTTAAGCTTCCTCTTCTTTACATGTCTAGTTTTGTATTTAAGGGCTTTGAAATAAAATGTTCAGGAATACAAAGTATGATTTATGACAAACTGCTAACTGAGTTAATTGGAAGCATATTTCAGTATTTTGTGGAACTACTGCAGTAGAATGCAACAGAATTTAAATATATTTCATTGTGGAAAGTTTGTCTTTGGCTGGTTAATTTTGTATTGGAGCAGTGTAAGGGAACTGGAGGCATATTTGCCATGCACAGTATTGATTTCTGAACAATCTCCATTTGTAGCTACAAATGCTGTTTTGCTCCAGAGTTTGGTAAAGTTTTGATTTTTATTTTAAGAGTCTGTAAAACCTAAAATTATAGTAACATTAAAGGAAGGTTGGGAAGCTTATTCAATTTTTCCTCTCTTAAGTATGAACTATTTGAGAACAGTTTGAAAATCCTGTTGTTGGTTTGGGCTTTTCTTGTCACAGTGATTGGGTAGTCTGAGATTATGACCAAATTGTAGATCTACATTTCAGCACTATTTGTATTAAAAACAAGAAAGAGAGTACCGGCCCTGGGTGACTGTCAAACACATGTAACATCTGAAACTGTATATTCTAAAAGTATTTTTTAGTTAAGCTAAGTAGTAGTGCCTTCAACTGAAATTGGTCCTCAGAGCATCTCCAGAATCAAGACCTCTAGAATATACAAGTTACTGTTGTTCATAATCAACTTCTGTATAAACAAAGCTAACAGATGCTGAAATCTTAGTCTCAGTAAAGGCAGAAAACAGTATTTTATGTTACTTTTTAAAAGAGTGATATGAATTCTCAGTTGATAGCTCTCTCTCCAAGTTTCATAAAAAAACTGGAATAATTTCCAGTTTTTTTCAGTGAAGCAGTAATATAAAAGCATTATTGTAAGTGTCTGGGGTTTGTATAGTCCAGGGCTTATGAGAATAATTTAAAGCACATTGGTGAACCAGAAAACTGCTTCTTTCAAGGAAACTTAAAGAACCAGGAGTTTTCTAAATCATGTTCTGTTGACTCTGCAGATTTGTCTTCTAATGTAATCTAACTCCAGTAAGTCAGACCAAAAATTTGTATTTGACAATGATTTGTTTGCAGATGCCTGAAAAGGTATGGACCGGAGAAATAGGCAATGATAACTCCTTCATCAGTAGGAGTTGCCAGTGGTCTTGCAGGTTAGGGCCAGCTGAGGCAGATGGTATCTTCAGTGTTTGCCCTGTCACTTCATTTTCTTTCCTACAGCTTTATCTGTTTAGTTTCTGACTCACATAGATCTTTGGCTTTTGGGGTGTTCTGTAGAAGTATGTACTTAAGCATGCAAAACTCTTCTAGACTGGTTGCCTGAAAAACTTGATGCTTGCTAGATCTTGTGTTACAGAGGTGAGCCAACATTTTTTACCTTCCTGACTGCCAGGTTCTATTTATGGATCTCTTCCATGCCTGTCTTCTGCTATCCCTCCTCCTGTCCCAGCTTAGACACAGTGGAGCTGTTTCTTGCATACAACTGTTTCCCCCTTCAGTGCCTTTCTGTTGTGGTGCATTTGAGTTGAGGCAGCCATACCATCTGTCATACCATATCAGAGAGACAGCTTATGTTCATAGTGGCATAATTGTATTTGTTTTCATTTGTTGTCTGTTACTTTTGTAATTATTGTTAATAGATTTCTTTGTTGCATAGCTCCTTCCTGAAAATTGACCTAATATATGCATGAGACTGTGTATTGCAACAACCTGTTTCCTGTGCAGTGATGGTGGATGTGGGGCCCACTCTCCAGGGCAATGTGTTTCCTCCATGCCTTTATCATTACAGCAAGACCCCTTCTTAAAAACTGTGTGAAAGTCCAAATGCATTCTGATAGCTGAGTTACCTTCTGCACAGCTGTTTGCAGAGAGCTCTTATAGGCTTGTGAGGTACCACTTCTATTTTTTTGACTTCCCAGACACTTTTCGCACCTGTAGCACTTCATGGGGTCGTTGTGACCCAAATGCAGCAGCCAGTATTTGGCCTTATTGAACCTCATACAATCCATATCCATAGTTATACATTTGACAAGAATCAAGTGTTCTATACAAACTGCCATTTTAGGGGGTTTTTTTTGGGTTTGTTTTGGTGTGGTTTTTTTGCTTTGTTTTGTGTTTTTGGGGAGGTGGAGATTTTTTGATTTTGTTTGGGTTCTTTGCTTAGATTTTTTGTAGCTTGGTTATGTCCAGTTAAGTGATTCTTTGATATGAATATTGTTAATGAGGTATATAATTGTGTATTGCAGATGTTCAGTGTGTTCAGGTGATAATGAGGAGAAAATAAAAAGCATGTAATCAACTTTGAAAAATTTGGGAAATTTGTAAGCAAAGCAGTTCCGCTAAGTAGTAAGTTCTTAGGGCCCTACAGGCCATCTTAGTAGTATTTTATATGGTAGGATTTTATTTTCTCTAGTTTGATTAAATAAATGTGAGTATATTATTTTTGGAGGCAAACATAACAGAATTTTTTCCAGAAATTAAATTATTACTTTGAAATATTCAAACTCTAGTTAACTCCTCATTTATTGCACTAAGCTGTTGTAGATACTTGCATTCTCAAAATAACCCATAAGGATTGCACCATGACTATAGCGAAGGAAGACAGATGTAAAATACTTACCTGCTTTGTTCTCTGCCTTTTTTAAAATATAATGCATCCTCTTTTCTAGGTGAAGTTTCATTTTTATAGCTGTTTTCGCTCATAACATACCTGCAACATTAAATGTATTTTTTCTTTGATAAAGAGTGTCACATTCTGGTGACCCTGAGATGTTTTTATTTGTGATTCAGACCTCAGTAAATGATGGAAATATAATAATATTTTATCCAACTGTGATATGGTAAAACATATTTGACCTTTCACACCCCATCCCCATTTAATTTCTTCTTCTGTTTTGATGGGGATGAATTTCCCTAAATGTGGAGAACAGCTAATGTCACTGAATATTTACCCCCTTAAGCATTACAGGCCTCTGCTATGAAGTGAAAAGCATGAATGCTTTACTATTACCTCAACCTTAGCAACCTACATATATGTCTAAATTACATTTGGGCAAAATCAATACAAGAGTTGTAGGGCAGATATTTTCCAATATTTCAGAGAGCACATTAGTGATCTTTGTATTGAAGTATAATGCCTGATAAGAGACTTATTTCAGTTTCCAAGCAACCATCTAATGTTGCACTAAATTTCTTCTAAGGTGTTATCCTTTTATAATTAACCACACTGAGCGCATTCTGCAGCTGACATCAGTGTTCTGGAATTCTAGACACATATTTGGAATCTTTCTGTTAGTACTTCCACTTAAGATCCTTGAAAATACTTTGGAAGCAATAAATATCAGGGTTATGTGTTCTTTCATAAGACTATATGTCTGTATTCTGGGAAAAATGAAGCAGTATTTTACTGTTATGTCTTTTGGTGTTTGAAACTACTGCTTGTTCTGTGATTGAAGAGACATTACATAAGCGTATATAATTACTGTATCATAGTCTCTTTTCCCAGGGGATCACATTAATTATTGAAATAATCATATATATCCAAAATAAAAGAGACTATTAGAATTACGGGCATATGTGTCTGGATGATAGGATTTCTGGGGAAAGTGTCTACTCGTACTTTCCTAAAACAAGTGAATATAAGTTGCCCTTCTTGTTATTGTCAAAAGGAAAAGAAGGAATAAAGTAAAGGTACAGTAATTTCACGACCATAAGGCGCACCCTTTCCACTAAAATTTTCCCCCAAACCCGGAAGTGCGCCTTATAGTCCGGTGCGCCTTATCTGATGTGCAAAGTTCGGAAATTTGCTAACCCGGAAGTGCGATCTGTGAGCTGAGCTGGGACCCGCGGAAGCTGCGGCTGTGCAGGGGAATCGGGAAGCGCGGGAGCCACGGCCGCTGGGTGGGGGAAACTGGGAAATGGCATGGCTGCTGGCCGGGGAGAAGCGGGGGGAAGTGGCACGGCTGCGGGGAAGCACCAAGAAGCGTCGCGGGATAGCGCCGAGAAGTGGCGAGAAAGCGCTGTGGGAAAGCACCGCAAGAAAGTGCTGCGGGAAAGCGCCGTGAGAAGGCACCAAAAAGTGCTGAGAAAACACCACGGGAAAGGGCTGAAAACAGTGCCGCCAGCCCCGTAAACAGCGTCGCAGGCCTTGTAAGCAGCACCACTGCGGCCCTGAAAGCAGTGCTAGCCGCCGCTGCAGCCCCATAAACAGCTCTGCTGGCCCCATAAGCAGCACCGGCCGCCGCCGCCACTGCGGCCACGAAAGCGCTGCCGCTGAGGCCCTGAAAGCCATACTGGCTGCTGCCACCACTGCAGCCCTGTAAACAGCGTCCCTGGCCCCGAAAGCAGCGCCGCCGCGGCCCTGAAAGCAGTGCCCCCGGCCGCAAAAGTGCCACCGGCCCCTACCGCGGCTGTGGCCCCGAGCCGCCCTGAACCACTACCGCTCCGAGCCCTACCTCGTCCGCTGGTGCCAGGGGTGGGTGGGAGTGCCAGGCCCCGTCCACGGGGAGGACACTTGGGGCTGCATTTAAAGGCTACACCTATCTGTGAAAAATGTTTCCAAATTGAGCACCTGCCAGTAAACTCCACGATCGTGGGGTTCAGTTACTAATCTGTTACTTTGTTGCACGTGGCACGGATCTTCTCAGAAAAAAAAAAAAAAAAAGTGCGTCTTATAGTCCGGTGCGCCTTATATGATCTACAAAGTTAAGAAATTTACCGGCTCCCAGGGGCTGCGCCTTATAGTCCGGTGCGCCTTGTGGTCATGAAATTACTGTATATAGAATCTGTTTCAGTTTTACTGGACAGAATTACACCATGACATAATTTTCTGCAGATATTGAACTGTCCATTAGTCTGTTGTATAACTATATAGGCATTAACTTTTACATACAATCTTACAAGGTCTTGCAGAATATTTTACTTCCTTGAAAATTAAAGGAAATGTACAGTAATTTCACGAATATAAGCCGCACCATTTTGACTAAAATTTTGGTCTGAACCCAAACTGCGGCTTATAATCAAGTGTGGCTTATATATGGACAAAGAATGAAAAGTTGCTGTTTCAGTTTGGAGGACAGGTGTCTGCTGAGAAAGACAGGAACTTCTCTTTGAAATAGAGAATGTAAACCCCCTCCCTCCAAATTGTTATAATTTTGAAATCAAGGGGCTTTCAGGCAAAAATATGGGAATTAGGAGTAACAGTTCTTTACTAGGGAAATTAAAATAGAAATAC